>OX438770.1:7792708-8061765 GCA_949316455.1 Acleris holmiana | reverse complement strand
CGCACGCCGCACACTCGTACGCCGGCGCAGCGTAAAACAACGCCACCAGCGCACACATCATGCCTGCCGCCGACACTATACACACCCATACTAATACTATTTTTCTCCGACGTTCGTAAGGCCCGAACGTGATAAACGGCAACAACGCATACGAGAGTAAGAAACCAAATACGAAACCAAAAACGTGAGCGAAATTGTCGATCCACGGCAATAGTCCTAACAGAAAAAGCGCCACCGCGAGCCCGATTAGCTTTAGAAGCGCGCGACGAGGGTGTTTTAACAGCGGCCACGCACCGATAACTTCCACTATTAAACACGCGAGCAAGCCGAAGTGAGATCCAGCCGGTCCCACCTGAAATGTAAATAAAACGTAATTAAGCATTAATCTCTAGCTGACTTTTAGCAACCGTCATCTTATTGGCCTACGACTCTCAGTTGGGCATAAGTCTCCCAAGACTTGTTACAAAACGTTTTTCTGGTTTCGTCGGCGGCCGAAGGGGTTTTTATAACTATGCGGTAGCTTTAGAATGAATATGGCTGATCGCTTCAGTTATAGGGATGCTTAATGGCATACTCTTTATCGTTTTGAACGCCACGGTCGGCTGTAACTTTACGTGCCTCAGATAACAATGACGTCATATGCCGCAACCGCGCCGATAGAAAATGTATGGAACGTACCTTTCTGAGCGATCGGCATCCCCGACACGAAAATCCGATGACGTGATTTGCCAAATTTGGTGTTCAAAAGGTTAACAGATAGATGAGTACATCAGTGCCATAAGGCATCACTAGTATTTATCAAAAAAACACTTATATTTAATGCAATATTTCCAGATGCTTTTCAACGGAGTTTACTTTGACTACAGTAAGAGGCAGATAAAAAGATTTATTAGCCGTTCGTCCAATACGCAGTTCGTCCAATTGGTTTTTAAATCCTCATTTCGTCCAACGCATAATTCGTCCAGGATGCATTTTGTCCAATAAATTCGCATTTCGTCCAAGATATATTTTGTCCAACTCGCATTTCGTCCAAGACATATTTTGCCCAACTCGCATTTTGTCCAAATAGGTAGGCATTAGGAACGTCAACACGTATTGATTTAAAAATATGCTAGAAATTTACTACTTCTACTTTTTAGAAAGAAAGAAAGAAAGAAAAAAAATTCAGCATAGCAAATAATAAATAAAAAATAAATTAATGTGAATTTGTAGGTAAAAGGAGCCAGCAATGTGTGTAGATGAAAAGGGTCTGACTCAGCTTGTGCTGCTACTGCGGAGCAATCACAACGCTGTTATTCTGTCAGAACCTAGGAATCTGCGAGTGCGTTAGAACAATTGAGTTTTGGTTAATAACTGTTATAACGGTTAATAATGAAATTAATAAATATTGTATAAACGAGTATGAGAGAAAAATATTCAATTAAATATAAATTCAAGTTAGAAAGGCCTTCAGCAAGTAAATAGTACTGTACAATGTTTAAACACAAATCACAGTACCTTACAGTACTCTTGTTGCATGATGCAACAAGAGTAACAAAATAAACCACTTGCTTCCGCGGTTTTCCAAATATAAAGAAAGTGGTTTATTTTGTTTAAAATAATTAGCTAATTTACCGATTTTCATGTTTCTAACTTTAAAATTTACTAAACTCTCATACAAACTTCCACCCCCATTTTATGACGTAGTGACGAATCTCGAAATGGACGAAATGCGTAGTAACAAATCTCGAAATGGACGAAATACGTAGTGACGAATCTCGAAATGGACGAAATGCTTAGTGACGAATCTCGAAATTGACAAATCATATTATGGACGAACTGGGTAGTAGACAAATGGCCAAATACTATTTGGATGAACGGCTAATAAATCGATAAAAAGTCAATCTAGTCAATCCACACCTACCATCGCAATTTATAACCTATTCTTGGGATTGAGGTAACAATTTCTACCGAATTATCGACTGGATTGACTTTTTATCTTACTCTTACTACGAGTATAATGATCAATATGATCATACTCAAGTTTATATAGACTTATTTTTATTAAGTTTTATTGATACTGTACTTACCTCCGCTCTATAAGGCTCAAATATAGCCGACGCCATGTTGCCAGCAACACCACTTCCGAGATACACTACAGCTATTCTAACGGGCCCCGCCATTTTCTCCAGGTCCCTCATAAAAAGCCACTGGAGCGCCAATGAGGCTGCTAGATGTAGGAGCCCTGCGTGGACGAAGAGCGACGTCCAAGCTCTGTACAGCTGGTCGGGACGTCGCCGCCGCATAAATGGAAGCATGCCGCAAACGTTGTCTAGACAGGAAACCTGAAAACCACAAATTTAAGCCATTATTATTCATGTTTTGCATATTTGTTTAGTAACTCATAGAATCTTAGTGTCAATATTCATCATCATTTGATCAGTCATTGCTGCATGCTGCGCAGTTGGGTACACTAAACAAAAACTGGTTTCTGTATTTCTAGTGCATTCGTACTGTTTGTTTCGCTTTCACGGATAAACCGCTGAACCGATTTGGTGAAATTCGTTATGGAGATACTTTGAGTCCCGGGAAAGGATATTAAGGTAATTTTTATCCTGACAAATTGGACGGTTCCTAAGAGTATATCGATAAACGAGTTCTACGTGACGGAGCCACCGGTCATTACCAGTGGTCCACCTAATTAGTTCACCTAGACATCTGGAACTCCGTCTGCTCAGTTGAGGTGTGCTAAAACCTCAACTGAGCAGACGGAGTTCCGCAATTGTGGAGCTCCTATTCTGGGGTATTTTGGCCCTTCGGACCCTCTGAAGAACTAGCATAACCTAAACCTACCTGTTCATTTTAACCAGTTTAGTGTCCATAATCCACAGAGGTGAACTACTAAGGTGAACTACGGGCGATGACTTGGAGCAACGGGAAACTAGTATTCAATAAATTAAAAAATTACTCAGGTGAAAAGATGAGGTCCTAGATAAGATTAATAACTTGATTTCGATTTTCAAAAACTGTTAACTAACATAAGCGCCGTACTACTGTAACCGTCCAGTAGCTTATATCAATCATATAAAGGATATTTTCGATATATATATATATATATTTATAGCGATAAAGTTCTCGCAATGCATCTTGTCTAGTCCACAGGACCGCCTAGTTCTCGTAATCATACCTGTGAACACAACGACGCGTCCTCATGGAAATAACCCTTAACGAAGTCGCAGTGCTCCCTCGTGGTGATGACGCACTGGCCATGGACGCCTATGCAGCAGGGGTGGCCGATGACCTCGCAGGCCATGTGCTCCGCGGCGTGGCCCGCCCGGCCGGCTGCCGCCGAACCGTCTATTACGGACTTGCGGCAAATCGGCCATTTTGTGATGTCATCGGGCCATTCGTGGGGAGCTATTGAACGTGGAGCTTCGCAAAATCTGGAATAGAGAAGTAGTTACGTTTTAAGAAAATGATTATTATTTTATCTGAGTAACACAATCTAACAGTCTGCCGGCTATAAAGTACGCTGATATTGGCCTGATATTTCTTCGAACTGCAAGTGCGGAGCGCGCGGCAATCTTAGCCCACCAGACTGTCCGACTACGCTTCAAGCTTTGCATTTTGCTATTTTCCATTTGCTACTTGTTACCATTTGGTCGGTCAACCTAAACTGTCGTTTCAAAAGTAATAATGTGTAGTGAGTTACAGCCAGCAGCCTAGTAGATGGCGCCTTTGCCGAAATAAAGCATTAAATGTGTACGTGTGTACACTCCATTGATTGTGGACTGTCAAGCAGCCTAACAGACTTGGCATACAGGTAATCTGTTTGACTATGGTAGTCTTCAACCCATGGCTTCCCAAACTATTACTGCAGTTCCTGGCGCATCTATAACTATAATTTTTTTTACGGTGTTACAGTTAGTCCTTTGTGCTTCTTAAGTACAAAGACCAGGGGGTTACTATGGCATAGCTATACAGTTTAGTTTACGCTGAGAGAAAAAGACAGAGCTAGATAACTGCTATAGCTTTGTCCTTTACACTTGCCGTAAAATTAACTGCATAGCTATCATAATAACCTCCCTTGGCGAAGTTAAAGCAGTCACTAAGCTGTATCACTTTCACTAACTCCACTTTGAAAGCTTTAACAGCTCAAAATACGGCTTCGGAAATGAATACAACGGGTTAAGCTACAACTTTAAATGTAAGCACTAACTATATAAATGTTATCGTTAAAACCGAGTTTGCTATCAATTTTACTGAGATAAAAGAGAACTAAGACGACTATTCAATTTGTAACTTTAAAGTGCGTAACAAAATAATTTTGGATTTGAATTACGTAGAACTTTCTTACGAGTACAAGATCCAATACTTACTTGGGGTCTAATCCACAAACGGATCCCGATATCCGACCGCCAGGGCCGGACTCTCCTGATGACCATTTCTTCCACGTCGATATTGTGTTCTGAAAGACAAGGAATTTTGATTAAGTACATATTTATCTTACGAAGGAACGACTTAGCCGTCATTAAATGACTCTGAATATTGACGTAAAGTTACTTATTTCCCCCCAGACATAAATGTTAAAAATAGGCCAAGTTCTCATCTGCCACCTAAAGTAGTGATATCTAAAATCTAATTAGGTATTGCCATTAAGAAGCCTTAACCTGTCAGTTATTATATTAAGTACCTAACATATTAAAATGTGACATTGTAACATAAAATTAAGAAAACTGCAAAGTTAGGGCCCAAAATTAAATAATAATACTACCTACCGTTAAAAAAATACTGAAATGCTTTAAGCTAGGTGTTACAAGTACGTGTTTAATTTTTCATATTTTTTAATTAAGGATATAGTTCTTCTATTTTCTGGTTAGCGGTTGAAATATTAGTAATTTTCGGATGTTCCTTTATTTGTGCTGTAAGACGTACCTCGATGCCTAATTTCAAGGCTTTGTCATCAAGAACTACCCTGGTTTTGAAGAGTGAGTTAGTGAGTTCCATATACGTTTTTAGAAATAAATATTTTTTATATCATGATAAAAAAGGCCCGGTAAAAAAAAGATTCTATACCTTCTTTTTACCGGGCTGTAAACTCATAGGTTTAAGTTTTTTGTAAAAAAAAATATGAGGCTGAGGATTGGGTTTGTGTAAATATACACACTGCAGTGACGCTGGGCTTTTTCGTCGAACTTGTCAAAAATATCCATCAATCTCGGTACGTTACGATCACGAGTTGATACCTCAAACCACCAGACTACCGACGCCCTAATGTTAGTTATTAAATGTTGAATATCACAAGACTTAATTACGAGTATGTCCGTTAAATAATTTACTCGAATAAGCACTTATCATAAATTCTACCACCAATTTAAATTAAATACTCACCTTAGGTATTAATCCTCTTATCTAAATGTTAGCAGAAACAAATAAATTACACGTTAGATCCGTGGTCATAATCATGAGACATAATGGTACTCGTAGCACTTTCCTTGCCCACGTTCCCCAAACATTTATCTCTTACATTTGTCATCCCACATGAAAGAGATGCAACGAAATAGGAATTAACATTTGACATTGGTTTAAAAACCACAAAGGCAAGATTTTATCTCACATTGCTAGCTAATACAAGTATACAAATACATCATGTAATTTCAACCTATGCCAAAATTACAACGATAACTTACAGAGCAGTCAGCTTTTGACGACTGCACACAGCCTGAGTCGTCGTTTCGTATGCAACACGCCGTGTCTCGCTCCCTCCTCGCGGAGGCAGCTATCGCCCGCGCTATCCTCGCGTCCCTCCGCATGCACGGAGCGAATTTCGCCCCCAAATGTATCAGATCGGCGGCCCGCGGCCCGAGCCAGAAGGAAGCCGGTTCCTCCCATTCCACCTGAAAAAGAGAAACAGAAAAACATAGGTTTAAGCATTTTCTTTCATACAAAAAACAACGGTTTGGTCTAAAAAAGTTGTCTTAGGCCTTGTTGTTCGCTCAGATATAACCTTTCCTATCGATATGGGTGCATTGATCAACAAGCTCGATACTAGATGGTATCTACTTATATTCTACTCTTATTTGTACAGATAGTGCTTGTACTGCTTGGAACAAGCCTTCTCCGATTCGTTAAAATTTAGTACGTGCAATGCCAATTCCACGATTTACATTCAAGTTTGATCCTACATCGAATTGAAGCCATTCGTTAGTGCGGTTCCGCACTGCAACCGATCCGCATCCAAGATTAACACTGTTTGTAGAAGCCGTAGTACTATTAGTATAAACGTTTTCGCACTAGGTCCGAAAATTAGGATTGTCCTCATCGCCATACAAAATTCTCGGATCTAAATTATCTCGGATACCAATCGGACGGAGTGCGGAGGCGCTCTTAAGGTTGTTTGTTTAAGTAATCCGGCCACGTCCATAAACCATCACGTCCAAAAAACTTTGAAAAGTTCTGAATCTAATTCTAATTTACACGATGTTTTGAATGTACGTATACTCAGAACACATTAACAAAATTATTACGTAAAACAATGTTGTTTGTGTAAACATGCGTTTGGAAACTTTCCATTTAAAATTATGAAACCCTAATGGACGGTTGATTGTTGAAAGGTGACATCAACGTAATGCTAATATTAATGGCGTGATCCCCTCATAACTAGCAAAAAATATATATACGTAGACACAAGTAAGATGACAGTTTTTTATAAATAACTAATATTTAGATAATTATTGACATGTTAAAAGCAAATATAAATAATAACTTTCGACATGTTCATAAGGCCAAAGTCGTGTTGCCCTCCTTAATTAGTTGTTCAACCCTATTGTTTGAAGCCTGAACCTTGTAAACAACAACTTAATTTCCTATTTCCCTACTGACCTACATTCCCCTAGTGTTATCTAATAGCCACATGTATCTCATAAATCAACGAGTTCATAACCCGCTTTCATTACTTAAGCCAATCCCCATCCACTACAATCCGAAAGATTGTTCAGAGGCAAAAACTAAGACAAAGGGATTCCTGACAAAGCCTGTGTGACCTAAATTCCGGGGTTGCTTTAATACCCTTACTTTGTATCGCCCGTAGCGCCCTCTCGTGTCTTTCACCTGCTAATTTCGCATTACGAATGTACTTATGTCTCCCCATAGTTTGCAAATGGGGTCATGTTTCGACTTGTTTATGAGACTTGTTCGTTACTGCCCGTAGCTTTGTTTTGGTTTCGATTACTTCACTCTGTATAACGGACGTTAGGATCTCACAATTATTCCATTTACTTCCTTCGTAGGTGTTCTGTACTTGTATTTTGTCTACCATAGGTACTCACTTATCGATCGGTTTTTTTTTATGTTAAGGAGAAGGCACTCGAACACGAATTACGCATTTACTTTATTTTCTTAAGTTATTATCGATGAAATTTGTATCTGTAAATTACCGTACCGTTTGTTCATTTTAGTCTATTCATTAATTAATTAATACTGATTAAGTATTGGTGCTCAATGGTAAAATAACATTGGCTTTTGCAAATTAACATAGAACGTTATATGTTTTTTCTGCCTCTTTCGACTGTTTCCCAAATGAAAAGTGAAATTTAGTAATGAGAAGTTTCAAACTTCTAGAGTAACCCTGCAAGTCAAAGATACAGACAATGGCGATAAATCCCACGGGAAAACATTGTGCATTGTTGCCTAAGCACCGCCTCAGACATTAAATCTGCAGAAGCGTGTTGTCTAAAAGCTTTGTGTCATTTAAGCTTATTATACGGCGCGTAACAAAGAAACCGAATTTGGAGTTGACTCGCGTCACTCCTCCCGCGGGACCGGATCGACTGTACGTACATTGTTTTGAGCCGAATTTATCTTTTGTACATATTAACGTGATTGTTAGTTGTGAACCTGTGTTTTCATCGTCTAAAAATGCATCGGAATCTCGTTTTTATGGCCTAGTTATGCAGATCATTTTACGGTGAGCATAAAGGACAGAGCTATAGCAATTATATAGCTCTGTCCTTTTCTCTGAGCTTAAACAGAACTGTATAGTTATGTCATAACAACCATCCAGATAGATCCATGTAACCAGCTGTTTCTTGACCAAGTGCTGTTCGTAGGTACTGCTAATGTGTTGGTCCAGTTGGTTTTTAAACTAGTTGACGTTCAGTGCTGAGATTACGTGTTCTGATAGTTTGTTCTAACTACCATTGGCAAACAAAAGGCAAAGTTTATGTTTAGTTTTCATGTTGCGGTTTCCCTCATATGGCATGATACTAATTGTTCATTTGTTTCGAGGTATCGAACATAAAATCATTGCATGGTACATTATAAGTACCTGCATTGCTCTTACAAATTTCAATAGACTACGTATAGAGCTTTTCAGTTGTTATTTTTACTGCAAGCGGGTTTTTTCTTCATTAATTTAGTAGTAGCCCGCGTGGTTGCCGGGTTAGAATAGTGCCACTCCATGTCTTCCCGTGGATGTCGTAAGAGGCGACTCAGGGAATAAAGGCTTGTAGTATTGTTAGGCGATGGGCTTGCAACCTGTCACTAATACACTAGTAAACTTCTTGGCCTGATTGTGCAAAATGTGGTTACAGAATTATCAACAAGTCTTTTTAGAGTTGTTGGTATTTCTGTAGCTCTGCCTACCCCACTCTGGGGATGAAGGCGTGATGTTATGTATGTATGTAATTTAGTAGTTTTACCCGAATGGTTGCCGGGTTAGAATTGTGCCACTCTATGTCTTCCCGTGGATGTCGTGAGAGGCGACTAAGGAATAAAGGCTTGTAGTACTGTTAGGCGATGGGCTTGCAACCTGTCGCTAATACACTGGTAAACATCTTAACCTGACTATGCAAAATGTGGTTACAGAATTATAAACAAGTTTAGAGTTGTTGGTATTCTGTTGCTCTACCTACCCCACTCTGGGAATAAAGGCGTGACATTATGTATGTATGTAATTTAGTTTATTTTTAAGATTTATATTTGCTCTTTATTACGATGTATTTTTTTTTCATTATGTACGTTTTGTCGTTGTTAAACGTAGCAGACACTACTAAATTTAACCCTTAAAGTAACTTATATAGTTACTATACATTCCTGAAGGTAAAGTTTTCGTTATTTTTATTTTTGAACTTTTTTAATAACCAAATGGTAATTACCAGGGCCCAATTCTATAGTTAATAATAAACTAAATTTTTAAATGTCTGTACCTAATGATATCACTAAACTGCTAGTAATACAATAATTACTTCTTTAATTCGGAACTATAAAATCTTATAACCCTTTAAACGGATATATAGCAAAAAATAAGCAAGTTTTGCACCCCTACATCATGCTGTTACAATTTGAACTACTTCTGTCATCTAAGGAACGCTCTACGATGGAGCTACTGAGACAAGAGCTGCAGCATCGAACTTCTCTCTGCGTATTTGATATTGGCTCGATGTCAGAGTCAATTTTACCGCAGCCTATCGGGTTACAAACGTCACTGCCACGCCTTATATAAACCTCTCAGTCGCAATACACCGACAGATTGCGCCTTATAAAACATATTATATGGGTAAGGAACACAAAGTTGGAACATAGTTAAGCGTAGTAAACCATACAAACACCGAAGGCGAGAAAAGTTCCATTGTGCGACAAAAAGTATCCTTACAATTGTACGGCTAGTTATCGTTGCACAACAAAAAAAAATAGGAAATTTAATTGCGTGAGTTGGTATGCCCAAATGTTTCATTTTTAAATTAGAAGTAACAAGTGTAACAAAAAAACAAGGTTTAAAAGCCAATTGCGGTTTGGATAATGTCATCAATATAATGTTCGTTATCATTTATCTCATGTTATCATGTGTTTGTGTGTGTGTGTGTGTGTGTGTGTGTGTGTGTGTGTGTGTGTGTGTGCGTGGGCTTATAAATGTTTTCTTTCTTTCCTTCTTTATATATTCTTTACAACTTATAAGGCAACAAAAAACATATATACATACATAAAGGTCAAAAGCATTACCCCTCTACTTCAACAGTCGCGTGAAAAAGACTTATTTGTTTATTTTACCTTTTTACCTCTTTGAGATTAGACTAGAAGGCAATAACAAAATAGCCCTTAAAAAGGTTTTCGGGTTCGTACTTCTCTCTCGCTACACTCTTATGCTAGTCTCAACCAGTTCAACCGAATCCGGAAAACTGTTTGACTATCTGCACGTACCTAATACTAACACAGAACAAAGCTCATTTTCATCGTTACACTGAGCTGATCTGGTACCGGGGCGTTATAGTACTCGATGACATTAAGAACTATCGCAATCAATCTAGTTTTTCTTTTAAGTAAACCACGTCCGAATCGGGTTAACAGTATGGAAGATAAGATACCGCAAATAGATAGACAAATACACGAAGACACGAATGCTAGCCTAGTTGTAGTGATCCTGCCTTCGAAGCTAGAGGGGTCCTGGGTTCAAATCCCGGTAAGGGCAGATATTTGTGTAATGAGCACGAGTATTTGTTCCTGAGTCTTGGATGCTTTCTATGTATTTTAGTATATATTTCTCTACATAAGTAAGTTTATCGTTGTATAGTACAAGCCTAGAGCTTAGTTTAGAACTAAGTCAATTTTTGTGACATTGTCCTGTAATTTATTTATTATTGAAATACACACGTTAAATTTATAACACGCTTATTGAGCTGGGGATTCAAAAACCACTTAAGCGATCTCACCTGTTGCAAGCTCAGGCTCTTGACCAGCACCTGCCCCGAGTGCGTGTGCCGGCCGAAGCCAACGGGCCCGAACCCGTAGCAGAGCAGCGACAGCAGCAGCACCAACGTCTGCACTGTGCTGACCCACCACGTGAAGTATGGCCGATAATCCGTCAGCTCGTCGAGCTGTCGTACCACGTCGTCTTGGTGCGTCACGGATTTGCGCAGGGACCGCCTGAAAATTAGAAAGATCCCTGCTAAAAACGTCGATGTAAACTATTTTTTAGTTTTGTTATCTTCGGATTGGAACTTATGTGTTTTTATGGCATGGAGAAGACAATCGAGCATTTAGGCCGCCTCATGGTAGTGATGGTAAATAGGGTCGACGACCCAAAGACATTTAACCTGAAGACAACCGGTGAAATTACTAGCATAGAGGCATTCCATCTTAGTCCTCAGGGTTGGCAGCGCATTTGAGGTCTTAGGATTATAATCTTGAGAGTTCAAATGTCTATGGGTCTCAGATTTCACTTACCATCAGGTGGCCTGTGTGCTCGGGTGCCTTCTCCTTAACATAAAAAAAAAGACTGCAAATTATGTCAGTGAGCATAATCCTCTATGATAGTCAGTTTATCGTTTTTTTTGTTTTACAGGAACATAACAGTGAGAACACCGCTGCTTTGGCAGCTAAAGGGTAGGATGGTGACGGCGATTCTAAGTTCAATATCCTCATTGTCAACTGTGAATTAAACGTTATGTGTTAATTAGTACGCTTTTTTATTACCAATGCCTAATTCGGGTCTCTACCGTTTGACCGAATTACATATACAATAATTTCACTTGACCGAATTCCATATGACAACATTTTATATGCCACTAGCGACCCGCCAGCGGCTTCGCCCGCTCATTTTTCTACACCTTCGGTTACATTGTTCAAATTTTACCAAGGATCCCTAATTTTTTTCAAAATGAAATGTAGCCTATGTCAAATTGGAAGAATGTAGCATTCTATTGGTGAAAGAATTTTTTAAATCGGCCCAGTACTTTTTGAGCCTATTCATTACAAACATACAAACATACAAAAATAGGTACAAATCTTTCCTCTTTATAATATATATGCCATAACAATAATGTGCTATAATACCTATTCATTTGCCATAAAGGCATTTTTTCTAAAACCTAGAATTATTCAGAATTGTAATAAAACAAACCTAACCTAACCTACTTGGCTCTATACGATAGCATGTATCAATTACCTGTAAGGTTTACGAATTCAGAAAAAATGCCTTTATGTCAAATTAAATTACGGTTTGTGATATTAGGGAAAATGAAGCGATACCGCCTAAATCATAGTTTTATCTGTATAAGATAAGAGGTGTAAAGTTCAGGGGGGCAAGCGCTTTTACGGGGTAAGTGCTACACCATATAAATTTAGAAGATATTGTTAGTTAAGAGTGCGCCGAGGCAACGATACGTAATTACGAAAAAAATGCGTTCGTTTGATCGCCTGCTGCATTGTTTTTACTGAAGCTTTAGTTATGCAATTCATATGTAAGATATTTAAGGAATCACTATATTTATCATATACTTTAGAAACACGATTACTTGTACTTCCCTCGATAGAAAAAACATCCAAAGATACCTCTACATAACAAAATAAACACTTAGTACGGCGTAATTACTTCACGGAAGATCATCAGTTTTGGATTTACAACAAAACTACACGTCTTCTATATATTCTACACTTTAGATTTGAAAATGTGTTTTTATTTTACTAATATGAAGGAAATACCTAAATTCGCACGCGTTTCGTCCATTTTAGCCAGAGCCGTCACGTTTCCCCCATGTCCGCATTAGTCAGGCTTCGGCCGTCGGACGTGGAGGCTGTGTCGCTTGGTGGTTGGTTGCGTTTATCGCGATTTTTGTGATTATTCACTTTGTTTTAAATGGGGAACAAACAACCAAGAAAGGAAGAGAAGGGGTTGGCAAAAGCACAATGCTAAACGCTTGCGTGAAGAAATGAAGTTAGTTAAAATCGTAAACCTACTGATAGTGGAGTAGTTCTAAGAAACCTGATTTGACAGTTGTCAAAATGCCACGCTAAGGGAGGAGAAAATAAATCGGTAGCAACATAGACTGATTTTCGAGATGTATCGATTTGTATTACTAAGACTTTGTAATCGTTTAGTTGTAGTCTTGATGTTTTGGGCCAAAATTGGTTTATTTACACAAGTAATTTTAAACAACACGCGAAGTTCTTTCAATTAGTAGGTAGGTATATAAAAAATACACTTCTATGGTGAATATTTACCAAGATATAAAAGTAGTTTAGCTAAAAAAACACATTTACAGGCAAAACAAGCTTCTTAGAACGACCCGAGGTTTTTTTTACTATAATTAATTATATAATATTGTTACTTCTTGGGATGGTTTCAATATTTCTAGAGCAAGACATCTCCAGAAATCTGAATACAAAGAGAATACTCCGTAAGTATACTCAGTACCTAACAACTATATTTCAACAAATGAGTAAAATTGCAAAATTATTCATATTTTTTTATTTATAGGGTTAATGTTCCAGTTGTTGGCACTCCGCTACAAAGCGAAGAGTTAGGTACCTAATGAACCGGTGAGGTATGCGTAAAAATAGTAAGAGGTGTATAGGAAAACATTTTAATAAATTTAGTATGAATTTTCACATTATCTTTATATTTTTTCAATTTACAGAGTAAATGAATTGGTTGACATCGATTATAAAATTTACCACACAATGGAATTGTAAGTCCCAAATACGAATTATTTTTATAGAATGAGGATTACAAAATTTCATCCAAAAACTAATTCTGTTAATAAATAAATTATAGTTAAATCAAAACGTTCTGTTTTATTACAGGATGCCAACGGACCAAATTTCTTGTCTTTCAGTGGATGGAGAAATAGACAATGACATTGCTTACTCACACAGACAAAATAATGCCGTGAAGTAAAATCCGATATTGATTATTGTTGTTTCTTATGTCCTAATATTTTTTCTAAAGATACCTGCGTACATTATTCATTACATTATATACATACAAACATTAAGTAGGAACTTCTAAATATGTGATTGATACAGCAGCTTTAAGTTTTTAGTTTTTTAAAACATCAATTTAATTTTATACTTTATAGTGATCAGAATCAGACATTGAAGTTTTTGCGGAAATAATCATGGATAAACATTCGTACAAACTAAGATCCTTTTTTTTAAAGACGGTTAAAATACCAAAACCTTCTCCTATGTGAAACAAATACTTTTCTGAAAACCGCATTAAAAACGGTTCAGCCAAACGTGAGATAATTGCGGACAAACATACATACATACATACAGGTCAAACTGAGAACTTCCTTTTCTTTGAAGTCAGTTAAAAATAATATCTTGAAGAAAGGGTCCATGACTGGGATTTTTGCCCTACTCAGCCGTTCTTATTACTTTACATTAGGTATTGAGTTCACTTTATTTTGTGCTTAGAATATTGTCAATAAAGGTAATTAGGTTTTATTTCATTTCAATATACAGTCACATTAAATCACGGGGTTGTTGAGCCACCATAGAACTCTGTCCTAATGACAGCGTCAAGTCACGCAAAAGAAATTATTTACGTCAAAATTTACCGTCAACTTTCTATGAAAGGGTTCTCCCGGTAACCTTCGGAGAGGGAAGATGGCCGATTGGAAGATGTACGGCTTTTACTTATGATTTATTCTCTTTAGCCGAACAATTTGCCCAATAAATATTATAAATAACTTAACACTAGCTAAATACACCTTAGATGTACAAACGACATTAATTAAAAATTATCTATCTATCTGTGAGTCGGTTCTAGAGTGGCTCAACAATCTCGTGATGTGACTGTACCTCAACAATACAAGTAATTCAATCCTACCTTTTACCTACCGACAGTAAACAACAAATTTAAAAAAAAAATGTAGACTGAATAAAGTTTTTAACTTCTTATAGTCAATATTTGAATAAAAGTATTCGGAATCGATTATGTTTTTTTATTTTGTAAACATTGGTAGCAACCTCCGCGCCTAGTGGACCGGCGCAGGGCTCGTCAGGCGCGGCGCGCGGCCGGCGCATGGCTCCAGCTCGCTCCTTGCTGGTGTGCTATACGCACACATACACAGAGTGCATAAAATACCTAAAGTTAATGAGCGCAAAAAGCTCGGTGCCCCCTTAAGAGTACTTGCCCTACCTTACCTTATTTTTTAAAACCAGATTCCTGCAAAGGTTCTCTATCGTTTGACCGAATTTGCTCTGGAAATAGCGCTCTTTTACACGTCGGTAATATAAAGTGAATTTACTAGCGCTTTGGATAAGACGATCATTGCGGAGAAGAAGCGCCAAGAAACTCTAGCAGAAGGTCATTTTTTCAATCAATAAGTACAGTAATACTTAAAAGTACGTTGTGTTATATTAAGTTATAATAGTAAAAAAACAGTCGAATTGACAACCTCCCCCTTTTTGAAGTCGGTTAAAAATAAAAGGTATATACCCGGTGGGACAACTTCTCGCCGTACACTAATAAGTCTGTCAAGTTGAAAAGCGAGTTGGTTAAGAGTCACCTACCAGATTCAACCAAATTATTAAAAAAAAAAAAATTAAATTACTTTATATCTAACTAAGTGTTCGTGTTCGCTATACATACCTACATAACATGACTTGGCGGGGTCAAAGGCGTAAATAACGAACGTAAATACCGCCATGCATCATGTCATGTCCAGGGGTTATTAATTCAAAAGCTGTTACGGCACACTTTTACACGGAAATTCCCGGATAAATACGGGTAATGTTTTAAAAGCAGTTCGAGAGCGTCTTTCGTTTTCTTTTTGTGTGTCGGCATAAAATGTTACATTGGAAAGCATTAAGAATTTTTAATAGACAAATATCATCATCATTTTCTCAGCACAGTAACTAATGCGACTGAGAAATCAATATTCTATGGCAAAAGAAAGTTACGTATATTAGTCAGTTAGTTAGTTAGTTGGTTAGTTAGATATATTGATATATTAAATCAGTTTTGTCAAATGGACTTCGTTTGCCGTCGTATCTTATTGTTAAAAAAGAGGTATTTACTTCTGGCGCCCTTTTCATTAAAGCTTGTAACTTGTTATACAAGAAGAAGTGTCACTGGTCAGAAGCATCAATCGTTTATAGAGATGATTACTGCGTCGAAACATTATTGACTGGCAGAGGTATTATCTTATTACTGTGTCGTTACTTTGGCCGCAGGTCTGTCGACAGAGATCAGAAAAGCGGTAGGTACCTAATTTAACTTACGTAGCTACAACCGCATATTGGTCCTAGACAAAATGCTTTGCGAGAATATTATCGTTATGGAAGCTGCAAAACAGTAGCGATGAGTGCTTATGTCAATTCCATACAATTTCTCTATTTTGGAAAATCGTTTACGTTAGCGTTGTGCATCTTGTCTAGCCTCTCTAGGTATCTTTAATTTTCCGGTTTACTTCGTGAAATAATTTAAAAGTGACTTTGTAAAAAGACTGGGCCTCTATTCAGTAGGGCTAGACAAGTTGCATTCGACAATCGTTAGCGATTATGTTTCGATAGACAAATGTATGGAATTGACGTAAGCCACCGAGATAGTCGCGTGGTACTAATGTCAATTCCATATATTTTTCAATCGAAATTATAATCGCTAACGATTGTCGAATGCAACTTGTTTAACCCCACTGGTTCGTTAAAACGATATCGTGTTTGACACGTTTAAGAATCGTTTACGTCACAGTCGCCATTATTGTAAATGACATAAGAGTTATCAAAACGTTGACAATACGGAAACAGGTCAAATACGATATCGTTATTACCGTGAAGAATCCCAGCCCAGGCCATATGCAACTGATGTCAGACTCACGCACGAAGGAATCCAGAGAGCAAAAAACGGCAAAAAGTCACGTTTGTTGTATGGGAGCCCCACTTAAATATTTATTTTATTTTGTTTTTCGTTTTTGTTGTTATAGCGACAACAGAAATACATAAACTGTGAAAATTACGACTATCTAGCTATCACGGATCATGAGTCACAGCCTACCGACAGACAGACGGACGGACAATTGAGTCTGATAGGGTCCCGTTTTTACCCTTTGGGTATGAAATCCTAAAAAAACGTAGGTAAGTCTCACTTGGTGTAAACTACTAAACATTAAAAAAAATCCTCGCAAACGGAACATTTTGAAACCCAAATAATTAAGCCCTTTTGTATTTTTACTCTAAGTAAGAAAAAATTTATTGCACCGCAGATAAAAAGTAGGTGGTGCTCGTTTCAGTTTAATCAAACTAATAATTCCAAAAGGTTTCTTATCAAACTTTGACCGAGACGACGCTGTTCACGTGACTCGGGTAATATTAGGGTCTTGTGGGAAAAACCCGAGCGCATCGCGGTCGACGCCGGGGCTCGCAACAAACGTTCGTGTTTTCTTAATTAAAAACCTCTCCAGGTAACTCTTAGACAAACTGGACGTAAATAAACAAGATTTCGTAAAAACATTTCAGTGTAAGGCTTATACGGATAATACAAATTTAGCTCAAACTACAGCATTCTCGTCAAATTTTGGGGAATATAGCAGTCTAGGCAGGTAAGCAGTACTGGCTGCAGAATTAGTTAAAACTTGTTCACATAATAGCAACGACCAACAATATTTGCAGATTTTCCAGCTTTATAAAAAAAGTAAACATCTCAGCCTACGTGTGCAAAATGTGGTTACAGAATTATTAACATGTCTTTAGAGTTGTTTGTATTTCTGTAGCTCTGCCTACCCCTCTCTGGGAATGAAGGCGTGATGTTATGTTTGTATGTTTTGTTTGTATAAAAAAATCGTAAAAATTCCGAACAATTCATTCTATTTTTGTAACCAACGAGGCAACATGCATTCGAACGCCGCAAGTTTAATAACAGCATAGAACAACAATATATAAAAATGCATTTTACAAATTTATATTCAAAAGGAAAATATACACAACATGTATGCGAGCACGTTATGTAAATAAAATTGAAAATAGAATTACAGTAGCTCCGAAGTTGGGATCCATTGTGCATTTTTTTTCGTGCAAAAGTTATGAATCATTTTCAAGAGTTCTCGTTTATAAATTATGCGTTTTGAGCAAACCACACGATATGGTAATTTATACAGAGGCAAAACTGTGTTGCTGTATTGAAAAGCGAGGAACTTGTTCACGATATTTTATATTCATTCTGCTGAATTACGCAATTTACAACAACACAATACCCTCGCATCCAAACAAACAATGATGATATAACTTAGTCCAATATTCTGAAATACGAATGAATTCAAAAATACTTTATAATATGATACAAAACAGTAAGCCAATAAAAGATGTCCACAAAAATACAGTTAATACAAAATAAGCAACAATTTTAACAACTTGCAAAAATGAAAAACGGAAACAATAATGTTTAAGTATCTAATAATTATGTTCAAGTATATAATAAGAAAATATTATAATTAAGTTCTTCGTAACTATAATACATCATTTTAAAATAAAATAACTATACCAAGCGAACACCGATTATCAATCCACAACAACTTTTGAATTTAGACATTATAAATTTTAAAAAAAATAACCTAATGAACAATTTTGAATGCTTCTGAAGATGTTTATCCATTTAAATGTTTTCTACACAGAAAATTTACCTTTACAATCAAAACCGATACTAGGGTACCTAAAAACAGGATTTTGAAAGTTTTTTCAGCAACCAATACAAAGCCATGGAAGCAAACATTAGGCGGATAGCGCGTTCCTGTCATTACGCGTCGCAGACGCTGCGCCCCGGGTGCCGTACGCGGCGACGGCTTAGTGCTGCCCTGAGTACGTCATTTGTAAAGCTATTCCCTTAACGACCTGTCACCGCTACACGTAAACGTGATACATCGCCCTTTACTTCGATTTCCTTGAATTCGCACGCATCCGACTTTAATGAACGAAGAAACTCCATTTTAGGAACGCCGCGCCTCACATACATATGTTTTTTACCCAATTAAGATTATGGATTTATGATAGTCTTATCCTATGATCAGAGGGCGGAATTTCTCATGGCAAAAATTGAAATGTCATAGGGATAGAACATTTTGCTTTATCGACTTTTCCAGTTATCGATATTGTGTAATCACTAATCTCTTTATTATTTTAGTTTTGCTTTTATATTAAAATGTAAATGTCATTATTAATTCGCATTTAGTTATTGTTTTCAACAATACGTGAAGTTTTAGGATTTAATTTGTAAATATTATGTTGTTTTTGTCTAAAACACATGTCTTTATTAACGGTAAATAACAAATGAAAATAAAGCTGAATCTAAGACATAGAACTATACAATAATAATGAAAACTACACCTACATTTACCAAATACTACGTTAATCTAAAAGACTGCTACCTACTAGAGGGGAATTGTTAACATTGGAAAAATATTTTGCTAAATGTAATGTATCGATAGGATGTATAATTCTATTTGGTAAAAGATCTTGTGCTACGTGAACCAGAACTACTTGTCGATAGTCGATAAAATACTTCGTTCTATCCCTATGACATATCAATTTTTGCCATGAGAAATTCCGCCCTCTGCCTATGATACTATTGCCGAAGAATCCCTTTGTACTTTTTAATTGCGTGTAGTGAATGACATTGGTAAACATAAATAGCGAAGAATTTGTTAATTTCATTACGGAATTGGTACGACACAAAATAAAAAATGTATTTTTTCTTTGTCACCCAACAACATTCATAGTCAGTCGTCCCAACAACATTCATAACTAAGTCTGACTCATGCGGTAGAGAATTCCTATTAGCCAAATGAAAATTCCGCGAATTAATAAATCGATGTCCTAAGAGTAAAACTAGAACTTGACAGTTATTAACAAAGTTTCAATACATTTTATTCGAGATTACTTGTTTATTTCACTACAATTTACACATGGTTTTCACTAGGTTAAGATAAACCATAGATATATAAATACATTTTACCGAAAGTAAAATCAAACCTGTCTCCGGTTACTTGGGTACTCTTTATCCTAATGAAACTGCATCAAGTTACTTTTCGTTTGATATAAGACAAGTCGAAACTTAAATTAACGTTCACTATATCTCCAAACAGAAACAGAGGACAAACCTAAATCCTAAGTATTAAATAAGAAAAACTGTACATTGTCAAATTACTTTTACAAATAACCCTGTAAAGTCTTTGAGCTTTACGTAAACACACGTAATTAAACAGTATTTTTATTCATAGTTCGAAATTAAGAATTAATATTCAAGCACTCTTTTGTACTTGAACTCAATCTTCAAGAGAATATTCATTTCAAAACTTTGTGTAAAGTATCTTGGTTCAAACTCGGCAGTATTAAAACCAAAGGTGCAATGATACTAGAAATATAAAATAACAATTTCTTAAAAGAATATTTGAGTAAAACATAACAGAGCTCCATTAGCGCTGATTTAACTGCGTTGCCTTTTGAAGTCATTAAAGCTGCCGCCTAACTTTTTAACGTGAGGTTTCTAAATATATTACGTCCCTTTAACAAGGGTTTATAATGGTAGGGCGTTGACGCCCGACAAATACACCAATACGTATAAGCAGTAAACCCTTTTAGGCCTTTTGACTTGTATTCAATTATTTCGAACTGTATCATATGGGGGTCGTATGGCATGAATTCATGCCGTGTGTTTTTTAAGTAATGTAATTAACAAAGAAAAAATATCTTTACTTGAACTGTGTTCTAGTTGCTAGTCAGAATAATGTTGTATCTGTATTTTATGTGTTTTTTTTGTCGGTGATATTAACGATTTCTTATTTTCTATTCATCATTATTCATCTGGGCCGTCCTCTTTTCTGAGGCGAAAAAGTCATTACATAAGCACTCAAGACCGTCATTTATAAATGACAACATTAAAAAGAATATGTTTCATAAAGTTAGTAATATCTTTCCTTTGTACGCCCTATTTTACTTTGTTCATAGTCAGAGTCCATATTATACTCTACATTAATTAAACGATATCGTACATAAAATAATTTGCGGATATGGTAGCTCTTATAAACTTAACACCCAGAGTTATCGTATCGTTAAAAAATATCTTAAAGAATAATTCGTAAGAGTTGCCGCTTTTTGGTTGCAGGTCAGAAGACAGAGCAGAGTTATGAGCGCCTTACAAGTGTTCAATGTCTGCCTTGTAATTAAGTTAAACGCACCCCATCGCCTTCATTATCCAGAACGCAGCCTAAAAGCCTTCTGATATTAAAGACACTACTCGTTGCCCAGTGGCAACAGTCGCAACGTCATAAGCCCCAGAGTTATCGTATCGTTGAAAAATATCTTAAAGAATAATTCGTAAGAGTTGCCGCTTTTTGGTTGCAGGTCAGAAGCCAGAGCAGAGTTATGAGCGCCTTACAAGTGTTCAATGTCTGCCTTGTAATTAAGTTAAACGCACCCCATCGCCTTCATTATCCGGAACGCAGCCTAAAAACGTTCTGATATTAAAGACACTACTCGTTGCCCAGTGGCAACAGTCGCAACGTCATAAGCAGAGCTGACGGTTCGATTAAAAAAACATCTCTATGAAAATCTGCGATATCATGACTGCTTCTCAAAACCATATTCAAACATAAAAGGGCGTACATCACCGGGCAGTGGAATGGTGATTCAAGTTGGCGGTGCAAATAAAGGTCAGTTTTAGTTCATAATGCTTGATCACAAGGCATTCAGTCTTCAGTGTTATAGACAGACGAACATGACGAAATTAGAAGAGATCCGTTTTTAGAAACCCTTAAACGCATCCGCGTTATCGCAAGATAATGTTAATTTCAAATAAAGACCCAGGTTATATAAGCCGTTAAATGGGAACTTCTAAACATTACTTTTATCCAGCCATAGCAATAGTCAGCAAAATTGTTCAGTAAAAAGCTATTATCTTATAGTAAGTAATTAACTTGATTTGAGTCCAAGCTCGATTCTACTCAGATAATTTTATTAATAATGATTGTAATTTTAACTTCTCAAAGTTTGCCTTCACTTTTGTTAAATGTCAAAACGTCTCTTCAACTTATTAGCTCATAAAGTACTTGTAATAATAATAAAAAATGCCTCCGAAATTAACAGTTTCCATTATATGCCCAAATATTACAAAAAGTGAAAGTAAGAAGCGAAAGATTTCTTTTCATCCGCAGTTTGGATGCCTTTAAGTGTGTAAACTGCAGAAAAAATGCATTTAAATTAATAAAAAACCAGGCAGCGTGGAAAACTTGGCTTTCGATTTTTTATTCGCCTTTTTTCTTGTTGGTTATAAAGGCCGACCAACATTATGAACCCGTTTATTTTAATTAGAGATGAAAATCGATACACGTGAGCGGCGGTTTTTAATGTAAAAAAACTAGGTCAAACTCTTTACAGGGGCGAGCGCAATAATAAGGATCCGCTTAAATGGAATTTGTTTATAATTAATGTGTTAACTAATACTAGTTAACACATTAATTATAAACACCGTTAATACTAACGTGCTCGGGTTTGTAGACGTTTAGAAATTGGACGAGCACATCCCGTGATTGCATTTTGATCACCTAAGCTAATCTAAACTATCTGATAGGTCAGATCCTAGGTTTGTCCTAATGCATTGTTTGTCCGAATTTTATTTTGTCCTAAAACGATTGACTGAAACTGAAATTTGAATTATTTAATATTGTTAACAACCCTAACCTAATAGCAAGTATTTTTAGAAAATTAAAAGATGTCTGACTCAGCTGAAAACCAGTTTAGGACAAACGATAATTCGGACAAACGTTGCGTTAGGACTGACGTTTTTAAGGATTCCGAGGGACACCCAAGTGAATAAGAGCTACCAGAACTGGCGTACAATATAACAAGATAGATTAAAACTACTATTTAACCGTCTCACATTAAGTGAAACCTATTTAATTTATAATCACCTAGCAAGCATAGAAGATAATT
Organism: Acleris holmiana; assembly: GCA_949316455.1. Classification (NCBI taxonomy): domain Eukaryota; kingdom Metazoa; phylum Arthropoda; class Insecta; order Lepidoptera; family Tortricidae; genus Acleris; species Acleris holmiana. The sequence continues at coordinate 8,039,085 of OX438770.1, read as the reverse complement.
AAGTGCCATTGGGTGGCACTTAGTTCTCTGGTGACACGTAAAGCATGAAACTTTTATTTTATTTGGTTTTAAATTAAGCATATATCTTTTATTAATATATACATTAGCACTCGTATTGCTAAAACGAAATTAGTGAAACTAAACGTGAGAGGCTAGACAAATGCGTAAAGCTAGCGTAAACGATGTTCGAAAACTTTCAAAATGTATAGAATTGACATACCTAAGTATTCGACACGACCGTCCGGCAGTTTACGTCAATCCTATATATTTTCGATAGCGATAACTTTCTTGCAAAGCATACTGTCTAGGACCACTGTGGCGCTAAAGAAAATTAATTATGCGAACGTTATCGCTACCTATCAAAAATTAAGGGTTGACGTAAAGTTTTTTTATCGCAAGGAGGCACAAGAGCACTCATGCCATCTGATGGTAAGTGGAATCGAAGACCCATAGATTTGAATTTTCAAGACTATAATCATAAGACTGCAATCCTAAGACCTCAAACGCGCTGCCAAACCTGAAAACTAAGATGGAATGCCTCTATGCTAGTAATTTCGGTTCTCTTATCTCCCACACCGGAAGTCGGCTGCTTGGCGGCAGGTTCATGGATAAGATGGTGGTAGCAATCCGGAAGGACCCTGCACAGGGTCCTACCACCACTTAAAACTGCTGCTGGACTGTAGTATCGATGACAATTTCATAATCGGCTTAAACAATTTTCGTTAATCGTTAAGGTTAGCGTTATACCCATCGTTATAATTTAGCTATTCGTTAAGCCACTACGAGAAAATAAAGAACCTTGAAAGCATTACCTTTTTTTTGCTTTAACGTTCGAGTACAAAGTGTTTATTAACGATCCCGACATCGATAGAAATGGTCTCGAAATTTTATAAATTACTTAGTAACCAATATAAATTGTTTACTTAAAACTTTGACTTTGCTTCGAAACAAATCAGGGCTAGAAGCTATTTGCAATTTTGTTTTCAGTCAATAACTACGTAAATCAATTACATGAAAGTTTGCAACTCGGTCCTAGTGGTACTGACAGATAACTTATTGAATATATGTACACCAATCAGCAGTACGATTTGTTATTATTACTGTGTACAAAGATGATTATACAATTAGAATTAGCTCTTTGCGACATCATTATTACTATTATGTTATTTAAATATGATACAATTTTATAACAACTTGAAAAAAAAGGAGGAGGTTCTCAATTCGACTGAATGTATCTTTTTTGTATGTTTGTTTCGCTATTACCTTGACAATTGAAGACCGATTTTGAAAATTGATTTTTGTTTGTTAAGGTATACTTCCGAGGTGGTCCCATTGTTACCAAGACAGTATCTTTAAGGAATTGAGGAAACTTTTCAGTTGATGTAAACCACAACTCGGCACCGGAACTCCTCAATAGTACCTATTTCAAGGGTGGCAATAAGATATCTCGATTAAAATAGTTGAGTGACTATGACGAAGCACATCTAATTGGTTATAACTATGACTTTCTTGCGGCGTTGCTTGCGGCGAGCTTAAAATGTCCTATGCTCAGTTTGTTATCAGTTGAGGAAAGCGGTTTTTTTGTTTAATATCTTTTGTCATAAACACCATTTTTAAGAAAAGCTTTTCTTGCTGATTATATTTTACTTTCTAAAGCCTTCATCTAGACCGAATTACCTAATGAGTCCAAACTCGATGGGTCTATGTTATGTATAACGGTGATCCTGTTGCCACCTCTGACTCTGTCATCAGATCAGGGTATTTATACTATGGGTCTTAAGCACTAAAACATACTGGTGTGTAAAGTTAAATCTTATCCTGTCTCTCTGTCCCACTACGGAGGGAAAGCCTCCCGCAGGAGTCTCCACATTTCTCTTTCCAGTGACACCTAAGCCCAGTATTGACAGAACTGGCCCAGTGTGTTCAGCCATCTCCTTATTGATTTTGCTTCTTCTTTCCTAAGGCTTACTTTCCTTAGTTGGAAGTTTTGGACAAAAGTTCACATGGCTTGCGGCATATATGATCAGCTCAATCCCATTTGAACTTGGCTACAAGCGTATAAGGCTAAAACACAACTGCTTTAGATATTAATTTTATTTGTTCACCCACTCTTTTTAAGGCAAGAAAAACGCACACTAGCTCTCAGGCCACCTTATGGTAAGTGGGATCTCAGACTCATAAATATTTTAGTTCTCAAGACAACTATCACAAGACTGCTATCCTAAGACGTCAAATACGTTGCCAACCCTGAGAACTAAGATTGGTGACCAGTTGTTACTAACATAAATTCGCTTTGAATAGTTAGATGACGGTTCCTCTTTTTCCGATACCTTATCGAACAACCTATTTTGTATATCATCCCTTTCGAATTTCTTTACGCTTCCAGTGTTGCCACTTTAATAAAATATTAAGAAAGTTGCCCTACTTATAATGAATGAGCAAGTAAATCCAGGTAATGACATTAGGTATGGTTGTAACAATCATTTTAAAGTAAAACAAAAGCTTTTAAATATTGGACTAACCTGAAGAATCTGCCCACGACGCCCATGCCGAACTGCCGCCGGTTAGAGTTGTCGGCGAGCGGCTCTAGCATGGGCGTGTGGATGCGCGCGCCGCCCGCGCCCCACGACACGCTGCGCTCGGGCCTCCGGTACTCCACGCCGCTGGAGCCGAGGGGGGACCGTGCGCTGAAACACCAGGGACATCAGACAGGGACCTCAGTCAGTCGGTAAAACACCCGTTACTTTCTGACAAGTACGTATTGAACTATTTGTGCCTTTTCATAATTAAATTCTAAGTTCTACAGTTGTTTCATCTCACGACAGCGGGTTAGCCATACTTGCGTGTGTAAATGCACGTGCACGTTGTCTCCGAGTGGTTTATTTATTTATTATTTATTTAGTATGGCGTACCCGTTTTAGTGAAATAAAAGAACTGTAACCGAAGATCAAATGACAAGCATGACAATGGCAATGACTAAAACAGTGACAAGGTTCTAGCATGCTCAACATTTTTATTGGGTGACTTTATAGTACAATAGCTCTATAAAAGGCTTTCGAGTTTGTACCTCTCTCTCGTTCGAACTCATTATGCTCTAATGCCTATCAGCATAAGTCCATCGGACTTTACCCGAACTCGAAAGACTTTTTAAGATCTCTTGTACTGTAAGTGTGAGGGTGATTGATTCCTTGTCAATATTTATCTACTTTTATTTATATATCTTATTTACGTAGTATTAAACAAAGTCGCTTCCCGGCTATGTATCCGGTAACTCCTCATAAACCAGGCAACGCATTTTAGAAAGCGTTTAAAAACTGCTAAGCTAAAAGTGTAAGAATTTATAAGCTGAGATAGAAAATAAATATTTTATTTGATAACATTTGAACACATTAATTAAAACAGGCGAACAAACGCAAAAGTAATTAAATGGCTAACTAACGGTGTCAAACTCAGCGTTATGCCATGGCGAGCCATAGCGCTGCTTTCTAAAGTCGACCAGGGGGGGTAATTATAACATTTATAACGTAGCTTAGCAGTTCAGTTTAAGCTGAGAAAATAGGATCTAATAACTAGTATAGCTTTGCGCCTTTGTCCTTTACGCTTGCCGAAAAATGAACTGCATAGCCATGTCTTAGTAACCACCCAGAGTTTTCGTCTAATCGTACCTTACCTCACCACTATAAGTTTTTTTTTAGCTTAGTAGATGTAAATATTTTCTAAAAAATTTAATTATGTAATAAACTTCGATATTAAACCGTTTACTGGACGCAGTTGATTGGTTGCTTAGCAAGTAACTCGGATATTGATCGGATAAACGCAATCTCACAACTTTTAGAAATTATAAAATTAATGACTCGTTTTTATTACATCTCGTTTGATAGATACAAAACATCTGTTACCCATGTTCATTATTTTAGTTCAATGGGACATTTAATGATAACATGTAAAAACTAAGTGACAATAAATGTACACATTGATCCCAGTATTGTTAAACTTCTCCCCGTTTGCTGGCCAAGGATATGGGACAGATTAAATCTTCGATTCCACAGACCCGCATCACAAGGCTTTAGGTAAAACGATATCTGTGTCAGATAACATGCCTAAGCACTCGGAATTTATAGACCTAAGGCTAAATGTCCTAAATTTAAACTTTAATCTGCTCCAACTACCAGGCTCTCATAAATCAATAAGCTAAATTGAGCTTTTCAAGTGTTTTTATACTTAAAGCCAATTAGGCTTTGTTGGTACCTCAAAGACCTTCGCTTTTTATTGTTTAATCTAATTCCAGTAATCTCAAACACTTAGGCCATTTAGCATTTTCATTTAATTTGCCCCTGGGGTCATTTGCAGCAAAAATATAAATATATTAGGCTGAAGTTTTGTTTTGCAACGTCAAAATATATGAAACTGTCAAGTTTAATTAGGGTTTACAAATAAAACTATATTTATCTTATAACTAATGATCGGCGACGGGTAGCAATTTTTCAACGAAAAAGAACGTGGATATCATTCTATTCACATTTCTATCGTATATTACAGTTTTATCGTATAAATTTTACAACGCCTGCGAGTAATTATGATATATGATTAATGCTTATGAAATACCTACAGGCCACTTGTAAATGTCTACCCAACGGACGTGTTTACGTCAACTATGAAAACTCATGTCTTGTCCGCTTGTCTCATTGACGTTCCTAACATTATTTTACCCATCAAAGCTTAAATGATAACGATGAAATGTCGTTTTACAACCCCGCTCCTCTCAGATCCGTTGATGTAGAACGGTTGTTCTCTTTATATTAATGGATTCTTAATGTTAAAAAAACGAAGAACAATATCAAACAAACTGTGAAAAAAATATGATCATTTACTATACAATTTAAATTTAGTGAGTTTTTAACAGTACGTTTTTATTTTTAACAACACAGACTTATCCATATTAGTCATTACGTTTGACGTTAAAGTGACATAAAGTGCTACCGGTCGCCGATCATTGCTTATTACTGAAAGTGGCTTATAACGTCGCAAGTCAAATTATACTAAAATGTAAGAGACAACTCAAATAAAAAGATGGTAGACTAAATGGTAGGTCTTCCGGTAACCTTCGGGGAGGAAAGATGGCCGATTAAAAGATAGATTGAAATGAAAAATGAAAATGAAAAAAGGTTTATTGCATAGATTAAACATAACAGTAAAATTGATTTTACATTTGATTTATTCTGTTTACTGTTTTTCTCTTCTCACTTGACATTAGTGAAATCATTGCGGAATACCGCGGTGGACATCACTACCTACTCAAAAAAAAAGTTGAAGAAGACTTAACTACTATAAAAAAAAACCGTTTCTTGTCCCTGAGGTGCAAAGTTTAAAATAGTTACTATGTATGAAAATAAAGAAAGCAGCTGATCATAACCTGGTAGCTCATTTTGCAACTCAGTTCGACAAAAGATAATTTTAAGTGTATTTATAATTTATAAGGAACGAGAGCTAATTATTCTGTCAAGTTAGCGCAACATGGCGAATTACTCGAGTTTGCCCCGGCTCGAGCACGATTATGGGGCAAACTTTGCTGAAACTTGGCTCTGCGCTAAGTTACTCAGTACGTGGGGAACACTTCATAACCTCTGTCAAAATAGTTTTGAAAGCGTTGTTTAAACAATCGGAAGTTAAAGTAGTTTTTGACGTGCCAGTCGATCTGTTAAGGAGGCTTGGAATGCTTTGGATCGTTAGCAAATATTCTGCTTGTTTAGTGACTAACAAACACGCAGGGTGATTTAAAGGGTAATTACATTTCTTTGGAATTGAAAACGTGATTAAATCCCCCGTGTGAATGCCGGGTTAGAATAGTGCCACTCCATGTCTTCCCGTGGATGTTGTAAGAGGCGACTAAGGGAATAAGGGCTTGTAGTACTGTTAGGCGATGGGCTTGCAACCTGTCACTAATACACTAGTAAACTTTTTGGCCTGATTGTGCAAAATGTGGATATCGAATTATATACAAGTTTTTTTTGATTTGTTGGTATTTCTGTAGCTCTGCCTACCCCATTCCGGGAATGAAGGCGTGATGTTATGTTTATGTATGTATGAAAATAAAAGCACGAGTAGGCATCCCTCTTATGCTAGTTAAATTAATATTAAGAGATACTAGTGGTAACCCCTTTTTGTTGAACATTCCACGGAAACTGTACCTAATGTTTTTAGTGATAAAGGTGGAGTCTGTGTTATTTCACACTTATTAATATTTTGAGCAAAGAATCACCCCTGTATACCTACAATATATTTTTTTAACAGTAGCAGCGACTTTGTTTTTGGAATACGTCAGAAATAAACAAAATATAAGTCTGAGTAGAATATTCATTTATGCATAAATTTTATTCAAAAGGATTAAGTACGCGAGTGCTTACCTACATTGATTGATGCTCGCGTCTTAAATTCTTAAAATTGCCCGTTAAACAAAATTATCTTTATTCAAACGATTTCTGTTTAAGTTAACGCAGAAAATTTAATAAAAGGTTTTGCTAAAGGGTTTAATTGTTCGATTGCGATTTTAAGAGTCAATTAATCAGAAAGATTCTTTATTTTGTACCAATAGATACATTCTTTTGGCTGGCTTTTTAAACAAGCTTTTCACTACAGTGTAAAGATTAAACTCACGCTGCACCATTTAATTAAAAGTAAAAAAATCATGAGCACTTAAGTCAACTTTAAATTGTACAAAAATGACACGTATGGTTTATCTAATGTCATTGAATGACGAAGTTCAAACATGCTTAACATTATTTATCCGATTGTTTGACGCAACCATGCAACGTTAATTTAAAGGGTGTAGCGTGTTATCATAAATTGAAAAAATATACGCCAAAAGGTGCAACATGGAGGACACAAGCTACCGAACGCAATGAATAAATAATATTTTCTCAACACTGCTCGGGAATATGTACATTTTTGGCCTAGTTTGGGGTCAGAAAACATAACTTTGACGACAGACCGTTTTCATATAAAATAAATGTTAATTATGTAAATAATTACTTAATAAAATGATGTTTTACTTCTTCGCAGTTAAGAAAAGCTTTATGTCGGTCTCGGCAGAAAGCGCAATATACATATAGAATCGTTTATGAGTCGTTCATAAATAGCGTACTTTCTGCCCTCGGCAACAATGTACTTATCTTAGACACACTATAAAACAGCCGTCCTAAGTCAATAGGTAGTATCTCAGACCAAACACTCGTAGCAATATCAACCTTATTACTAAGGCCAGAGAATTAAAACTGCTTTGGTTATTGGCTTAGGAGGGCGAAAACGTACCTACGTAAACTCGTACCTTTTCGATGAGTCGACGGCGTCCTCGTCGTGCGTGGTGGTGGTCGCCGCGAAGAACACGTCGTCGACGTCGCCGTCGTCGTGCGCGGGCGCACTGCTCCGGAACGATCGCGACCACTGCGCGGAGGAGGACTGGCGCGACCGCCGCGTCACCGCCTGCGACAGAGGTCAGGGCTTAAGAAAAACTAAGTTCAAAGTTCGTTGTCTATCACTTTTATTGTCGATTTATTCTTAAACGACGAGAGAAAGGGATGGGATTGTCGAAGTAACAGATTTCCTAATATTAAGTAAACATCCAGTAAGCTGCCGTCCATCTTGGAAGACAAACGCAATTCTCTAAAAACATACTTAACTACTAAACCAGTCCTCATCAACTGTATCGGACCACGCCCTTAAAAATATCTGTAATAATGACATGACTCTTAAGGAATTCGCTTTTCGGCGACTTTAAATTGTCCTGTCTGATCGTTCAAACATCATTTAGGACGTGCATTCTCAATTAGGTAGCTTAACCGTCGCTCGTATGAGCTCGCTCGCTGAAACCGTTTTTAAGAAAATAACGCCTCAACTCACATCTATCTAGCGTTCTAACTATAGTTGGTTAAAATAATTATGTTTACCCGTGTAACACATTTATCAAAACGTGACAACCTGTATATTGTATAATTTTAACTGTTATTATAGCTTACAGAGTAAAACAGTCAAATAGAAAATGAACCTCCATTTGAATTGGACAAGCCGTCATAACGGTAATCAAAAGTCTAAATCAACCTTTACTGCCAACTCAGCGTGCACAAAAATCAATACAATAACAGGCCCCTAGCAAACGGTGGCATCAGCTCCTCGCAGCGGAAGCGCTAGTATTTCGGACTGGGCGAGTTCCTTCCAGTACATCCTTGGCAGGACAGCGAGCGTCTTGGCCTATTATTTACGATGCCATAACGGCCCAGCCGATCCCAAAAGACACCGCTTTTATAATTTATTGCTCGGAAATATGGTATCCTAATTCGTCGGCCATATATTTAAGGTTTACTGTGTAAAAAATATTGGGGTTAGGGTGGCAAGTGTAAAAATGTCGGTGGCCGCCATTACTTTAAACCCTTGGTTATCGAGGGAATTTAGAATGTGCTGTATCCTACGAATATTGACATTTATTGCGCTGGTATAGTACTGAATGGTTAAGTTTAATAGTTATAGAATAGGATATTAATGGGAATACGGAAGTTATTTAATTTTATACCACAATGGGTTAAATACTTTTCGATACGGCTTAAGAAATTGTATCATATGCCATATGAGTCACCAGCGGTTGCACGTAACATAGAAGTTTTTTATCGTCATTTTCTCGGTAACTACAATTATCCGGGACAAAAAGTAACAATGCGCTTTCACAGGCTTTAAGCTACCTCCATACTAAAATTGTATTATAATCAATCTTAGCTGTAAATTTAAAAAAACGAAATAAAAAATGTTTTGCATTAATATTGGTACGGATTCACGGTAATGAATCAAGCTTATCCTTTACTTAGTCACGAGATATCTACTACGAGTACGTATTTCCGAGCTCAAACAACGCAATGTACTTCTTAAAACTGAACTATTAAAATAATGAACACCCTCTGTTTATGAAACCAAGTAGGTATACGGATCATAAACACTCTTAAAAACAAAAGTTGTCTCTCCTGTGGTCAATAGTTAAGAGCTTGTGTGCATATAAGTTATATTTTTATATGATAGGTCTAAAGCAGTCCTGACAGTGTTTTTGCGGGAATGGGCTTAGCCAGAAAATTAGTTAAAAACGTTAACTTTCGGTGTGTCCACAGGAAAGACGGTAACCTAAATCTGTGTATGACCCATACCTGAAACGGATCTTGTAATCGGCTAGTTTCATATTAACAACTTTAACAAAGCATTTAATTTATAAACTCTACACAAAAGTGTCTCCATTTACCATTGGGGTCTCCGAGAAAGCCTTTAAAAAGCAGTTTCATTTTGCAAAGAGCCTTTATAAGTTATTACACGATATAACAATTACATTATCATTCCATTACAGTGTTTCCAAATTAATACGCCGTAAAAGCACTGACGAGCCGTTGAATATTAAAATGTAAACAATCAAGTGAATAAATTGATTTGAATGGAAGGATTAATGACCACATTTACATAATCATCACTCTTTAATAGGAGTTTGTTGACTATTTTCGGTTAAGTTTTAAATTTAATTTAAAATTTACCTTGACTGGTTGTTGCTCTACAAAAACAAAATATCGCGATAACCTAATTTATTTAAGTCACAGAAAGTTGCTTAGTTGAGTTTTCGTGACGTAGTGTTATGACAATAATATTAGCAGGCTTTATAGACGAGCTCTATACGTTATATGTAACTGAGTAACTGTGACCCCTGGAAACTCAAGCAATGCGTAGCAATTTAGCGGTTCAACGTAGTAGATTCGCGTATCGCTCTAAAACCATATAAAAAGAATAGTGAAAACACAACACCGAACTGAGTGTCTGTTTTTTTCGATACCTATTCACTAGTTTCAGACTCCGTGATCAACAGGGGAACATCTTAAAATTCAGTTTTTTTTTCCAAACATTAATTTGTCTGAATTTCATTTTTCCGAAAGCTATGTCGGAGCAATTTTAAATAAAATGCATAATTTAGTTGCTACATGTATATCAAAAAATTAAGTCTTGTAAAGAATCCAGAAAGTTCTCGAATGGCGTCCACGGACCGGGAGACGAGCTGTTGGTAGGCCTCCAACAAGATGGAGCGACGACCTCGTAAAGATCGCGGGATGGCGATGGATGCGGAAGGCACAAGACCGGTCTATGTAGAGAGCCTTGGGGGAGGCCTATGTCCAGCAGTGGACGTCTTTCGGCTGATATGATGTAAAAAATGAATTCGGAATTATGAAAGTTCGGAATTTTGATCAATGCCCAGCAAGCAGACTTCATGAAAGAAACATTTTAACAAGAATATATTATTACCATTGTTTTAGACAAAGACGACGACGTAACGGCTATATTAACATACATAGAGCTGCGACTACACGCTAGAGAGGGAGAAAAATATACTTCATACATGTAGGTACGTAGTCGTTCTACGAGCGGAAAACCACCATGCTATTTACTCAGCTTGCTAGAAATTTGTTTAACCTATTAAACCCCGCATCCATTAAGCGGGCCCGAGCTAATCACGGCCCATTAATAACGGGAAAATCGATTCGAAGTAGTGCATTTCCAAGTCTTTCAGCCAAGTCGCGTTAGACGTATGAAATACTTAGTCGGGGATTTCGCTGATAAAGCGCTTTTAGCATAGTTAAGCAGCTGAGCTCTTTCTGGAGCAAGTAAAGAGCGGAAGCGTAAAGTCAGCTATACTTGTAGTGAAACTTTAAAAGTGAACTTAGTATACTCAGCGTTATGGTTCGGGTTACTTAGAGTATATTAGGCACTAGCATCCTCAAGTGTCAAATATAGCCCAGGGTACGGTTACTTCGTTTCCCTGTGTCCACACATAAGCAAGGTGAGGCGAAGGATTTATTTAAGAAAAAGGCAGAATTATTTAACTACCCCAAAATTAAAAAAAAAAAATCTTGAAAAAGATTCAATGACATTCCAGCTTTGTCTATCAGACGATAACAGCAAAGAAAATGTTTTGAATGTTTAGATTGTATAAACGATGTTTATTTCCAAATCACTTTGTGTTGCTTTTTGCTGTGTCAAGGAACGTAGAGAATAATAATATTAGTTTTTATATAAACAACCTTTTTCGTTCAAAGTTAAATGCGTTGTCACCTTATGAAGGTAGTTTATAAGATCTTATCTTACTGTAAAATAAGACACTGGGGAGAGGGCGCATTTTGTAGAAAACACTACAAGCGGAATAAAGTGTCAAGACATAACTAAGCATGTGGAAGTCAAGAAGCTTATATCGACGGTTCTGTGACTCAACCTCGTATATTGAATTAGGTCCAGTATAAACTGACACGCACTAAGTATGTACTCGCGTACTTAGTGAGTATTAGTTTATACTGGACAATATTCTATATACGAGGTTGAGTCACAGAACCGTCGATATATGACACTGGATATTGCACGGCGAGCAACGCCTTGAAGCCAAGAAAAGTGACCTTGAATGACGTCGTTTATGTTTTCTGTTCCTTTCTTTTCATCCTAAAAAAAAGGAACAAAAAACATCGCTTACGTTTTTGTTTCTTTCTTTTCATCCTAAAGAAAAAGACGTCATTCAAGGTCAATTTACGTAGCTTCAAAGCGTTGTTTGCCGTGCAAACTCCAGTGTCATATATAAATTTCTTGGTGGAAGTCCACCGTCAATCACATCGCTAAAACAATAACTTAAATACAGGTCTTTAGCTCCCACTATCTGAGCTCGAGCAAGAACATTTTAATCGTACGTCTCATTTTCAAATCGCCTTTTCTATTCTAAGACGTAACTTTAAATAGACTCACATTTTTACTCATTAATTTACGTGTACCACGGTACCACCTCTCTATTTCACCTGTACTTCTCGATGACGATACGAAAGTCAACTTGTTTTCTCGATGACGATTCGTTAACGCTACTTATTCCATCGAAGGAAAAGTTCGAGCTCGGGGCACTGACTATAATTGAAAACGCGTGTTCAATCAAACGCGATAGGTACTGTTAGCGCAAACAACAATTCACTTTGACCCTAGGCGGCTACAGAAATAAATCAAATTCCCAATGATGCAAAACTATGTCGCTCAGAGCCATTCCGAACGCAATAAAATCGTGAACGTCTATTTAATGTCAGTTGTCATTTCCCGCTTGCCCGCACACTTTGCACCCGAGAAGCTCCTCTGCAGGATATTTACCTAACTATTATATACCTAACTATTATATACCTAACTTTTAAATGCTGAACCTAGAAACTAGGTTATGAGGCAGCGCCACCTGTGGCCGTAATGGCCTGTCTCAAGCCAATTAACTATAGTGTCCGTATTCAACATTATTAACAGCCTTCCCGTTATAGGTTTACTTTATTTATAGGTAGTTTATTCCAATTTCTTAAAGTGTCTTTATGAGCTTATTGTGGGTAGAAAAGCGTTACATATTTTATGTTTAAAGTAGTTAACAAATATTTGGGACCTGAGTGTATAACAAAGTTTTGAGCCAGATCAGTAGGTGTAGGTACATTTGATCTTTATACAGGGTGTTAGGTAATGAGTGGATAATCCTTGAACTACGGATAGAGGGCACTTAGGACGTTATGAAAAAGCTAAAATAGGTCTAGTAAAAGTCGCACAGTTTTCGAGATATTGATCATTTTAATCGGATTTTTTGTCATTTTTCCTTATGTCCGTGTTACGAAAAACCCCTAAGTTCATGTATTATTTAATTTTTTTTTTCGTTGTTTCTTGCATGGTTAGAATCACTATGAACTAAGGAAGTTTTTAAAGCTACATGCCCAGTTTTTTTTCATGGCAACTTTTTGAGTAAACGCACAAAGTTTGTTTTTCCATACTACGTGAAAAACAAACGCGGGGATTTCTTAGTATGGAAAAAGTAACTTAGTGAGTTTACTCAAAAAGCTGTCATGAAAAAAACTTGGCATGCAGTTTTAAAAACTTCCTTAGTCTATAGTGATTCTAACCATGCAAGAAAAAAATTAAAAAAATATGAATTAATACATGAAATTAAGGGTTTTTCGTAACATGGACATAAGGAAAAATGACAAAAAAAACCGATTAAAAGTCCAAATATCTCGAAAACCGTGCGACTTTTACAAGACCTATTTTAGCTTTTTCATAACGTCCTAAGTGCCCTCTATCCGTAGTTCAAGGATTATCCACTCATTACCTAACACCCTGTATAATTGTATATTCGATAGAGTGATAGTGTTGGAAACAATCTATTTAAACATGTGCATTTAGGAGTGATTTGAATAATAGACTAAATATATAGATATTTTGTCAACAAAACACCTACTGGGCAGTGTTATTAACTGTGGCAGTATTGCTATAATTAACTGATTGACTTTCCAACTAAACTTGAACTGAGGATCGGTCCTCATCCTTATGTTATTTTCACCACGCGGACTAAATTGTTCAGGGTTCAAAATAAAGTTTAAGAACTCGTTGCGTCCTGCATATGTTTGGATTATTAGCGGACTCGTAAATTGCGACAGTCACGTTTACAACATAAGAATGACCACCCTATATCTGGGCCTCTATTCTACTGCGTTATAACGATATCGCGTTTGTCGTGTTTTAGAATCGTTTATGTCACCGTCGCCATTATTGTAAATGACATAAGAGTTATCAAAACGTTGACAATACGGAAACAGGTCAAAGACGATATCGTTATTACCTTGTAGAATTCCAGCCCTGCTCGATCTAGGATATCTAGCTGCTCGTGGGTTGCAAAAAGTATATGGTACCATATACACCGCAGATAAACTAACGGTAACAACACAAAAATCGCCGTCGAGTGTATGCCACCCGACGTTATTCTTGATTTAAATCCCTTAAGGCAATAATGAAAATGGCACACGTCGCTGTCCTTGCTGATACAGTTACCGTTATTTCATAACCAACGTTTCACAAATGATTCATTTCACAAACATACAATTTGACAACCCGCATTTTTTTCCGAAACTGTAAATAATTCCCGATTTATTTCAGGACCATCATCGTGTAGAACCCTATAGGTTAGGTTAGTTTTATAAAAATCCTGAAATATTTGTAGCTACAGTAAAGAGCAGGTTGGCAAATGAATAGGTTGCGAAGCGATGCATTTGTCAAATATTTGTTAGCGAAAAGGCAGTGGTACACTTACAGTAACAACATAAGAAAGGCCGCTGAGGGTGAGCCGCGCCACGCTGTCCTTGCCGGGGCGCGGCGGCGCGGGCGGCGCGGGCTCCTCGAGCGGCGCAGGCGCGGGCAGCACGTCTGGCCGCTCGCGCACGCGCCCCCGCGCCTCTCGCGGTGCGGCGCCCGATGCTCCATACATACTACACAAACAAACATGTTACTAAAATATACACATTACAGAAATTTCCAAATAACAAAAAATATCTCCATATTAATTTGATATTTTGATAATTTACAAAATCACGATCGCGGCCTTTGTGTAACGAAAGTTAGTCGTACAAACTACATGGGTAACTTTCGCTACACAAAGAAATCAATTAAGTTTTGTTTTAAGTAAAGCCTTTAACAACATTTTTTTAAAACGTCCCGTTTTCCAATGTGGTATATTGCAAAATATATATATAAATAAAAATATTTTTGATCGTTAGACATTTTCGGTGTGTTAATTATAAATAAGCAACATTGTAATCGTTAACTTTACAATGGGTTGGGTTGAATGCGAATCAAAACGAATTGTTCTAAATTTGTCTTCATTCGCATGCAACCATAGTAATAGTATGGTTATACATTTGACATCGAGCGACCAAGGGTAAGAGAAAGATATAATGACGTCAAAATGTACATTTGTTATATAACACCCTGTGGTGTTCGGTACATCGTTTGCCAAATTGAAACGGCGGTTACGTGGGGTCATTTTCTATCTCGTGGCGCCGTTTAAAAAAATCTAGGGTCCATGTGTAATTTTTTGCCTTTTTTGGTATTTTTGAAAAATTGTCAAGGCCAGCCCGTTTAAACTTAAATAAAAATAAAAAAAAGTAGTAGAGAGATTCAATTTCTAGTGCATCGCGATGTGTAACGTTGCACGGCTTTGTGAAAGTCAAAATTACTGACATTTCAAAAATACCAAAAAAGGCAAAAATAAATTACACATGGACCCTAGATTTTTTTAAAGGGCGTCACGAGATAGAAAATTACCCCACGTAACCGCCATTTCAATTTGGCAAACGATGTACCAAACACCCTGTATAGTACACAATTTGACCGGCTTACATTTGGCACACATATTGCTTACAGTTTGAAGTCTGCTTATAATCCGACTATGACATTTTTTCCCTATCACAGATAGGGATAAAGATGGAAATCTTTTCTTTTTCCTCTTACAGGAATCGCAATAAGGCTATCTTTCTCTGTCAAAGCGTGTCAGGCCCTTGCATGCAACCCAATCCATTGAAATGACGCGGGTCCGTCAATACTTGAAATTTAGCACCAAAAGTGCGCCGCACATGAACGAGATTTATTTAACTACTATACTTACCTACTCGTATTTAATACATATAAAAATGCTTGCACTCTCATCACACAAAGTTTACCCCAACATTTGTTTGACAACGACTACTGAATTAATCCTACCATGGATTCAATATGTAAAAGAAAGCATACAGTTCAAGTGTAGGCAACACTGTTTTAATTAATAAAAAACCCCCGACTCAAACAGTCTGTGAAAAAACCTTACTTACTAATCTATTTAAATAAGTTACATGAATTGTGAATAGTTTGAATACTAGTTTCTCCTGAGCTATGTAATTTAAATATTCCGATACCTACAGAGTCCTTGTCAAAACCAAAAATATTATTTTCGATAGAGTGATAAATTAAACAAATATTTTAAAACTGTCGTGTTTTAATTAGGTATAAAGTTTATTCTAAAAGATTTGCATGCTTTATCTAAGCATTAAAGTCACAAGGCAAACTACTCTGAGATAGAGCGCCATTTCTCGAGCGAAGTAAGAGCCCTAGGGTGCCGCCACTGCCGCCACTAGGAAATAAGTAGCTTTTAAAGTGGCACGATGTTATGCTAAACAATTTCAATCAACGTGACTTCCTAAAAGTAGCAGAAGGAGGTAGTCAATAATTTATTTTGACAGCAACCATTGTGGCGCGACTGATTAAGGCGCAAAGTGAATTTTGTGTTTTCCTTTAATTACGATATTTTATATACTTTAGTACCCCATTGAAAAACGATATAGTCAAGTTCTTAAATATATTATACTTTTGCACCTTATTTCAATGGGATAAGGTCCAGTGTATACATATCTGAGAACTCGACTGAACACTTTTGATTTATTAGTTTTATTGCATAATGCTCCTTCTAATGACTACTTACTTTATTACAATAATTAAGTGCATTCTGTAGAAAACGATACTCTTATATAAATAAACCTATGCTAACAGTTAGTTAGTTAAGTAAAGGTGAACAATAAGAAAATTAATTACACAAAAGATCATCCTAGAGACCATCGAAGTGCACCTAATATCTACTAACAATAAGGTCTGTATAGATTTGTGACCGCATCAGTGCAATGGAGAATTAGCCAAATTGAATCCGCTTCAACTCTATGTGTAAAATTAATGTAGTCCTTCAAAATTGACTAGAAACTCCTATCGTTTCCCTCAAATAATATAACCCCTTTTTCAGGACATGGTTCTATAATGTGTGCTGATATTCATTAAAGAAACGCAAACTTTGACATTAAAATTGTTAAGTAGGACATTATTATTTTTGTTTATATATATTAATCCATGAAAAACCAACAGCTTTACACTTTCCAGTGATATTTATGAAAATAATACAACATTTAGCGACATTTCATGTTTATAACACAACACTACAATCTTAATAAGCGAGTCAACAACCTTACTGTACAAAAACATTTACTGAATAGTTATTGTCTTCTTTTTAAAATGCGAGACTCCGATATTGCGAGGAGCTGTTTGCACTGACCGAGTCTATTTTTTTATTCAAAGTTAAAACATTTTATTTCCTTTGTTCGTGAAATGGCGCTCAATACTAATAAACTGTTATTGGTTGCCGGATAGCTGGCAATACAACCGAGTGGGCTCTACGAATATAACAATGTTCACATTGCTGAAACTTAAATATCACCGAATGCGCTTGGAATACATAACGACTTTACCTTAACCATACCGCAAATTTATTTGGTTCCTTTTAAAACGACTGGGAATTAATATCAATGAATAGAGTTGATGAATGTTCCGTTCTTTTCATTATACAATTTGTTGGAATTGTAAGAAAAGAACTGACCTAACGGTAATTACTTATTTCGATTTTCAGACAAGAGCTAGTCGTAAATAAACGGAAAACTACGAGTACTATCATCATTTCAAAATTGAAATAATTTAATTGTTTCTTGTAGTTATTTAGTTTGAGTTCTAAATGAATTAGTTTACACCGCCAGCCATGAATTTGTGTCCTCAGTAATTTCTCTAACAAGGTTGTCTGGAAGAGATCGCTATTTAGCGGTAAGACCGCCTATTGTATACCTATAATTTAAATGTACTGTTCCGTGTTCTGTTTTTATTTTTGGTGTTCAATAAAGAGTATTTGTATTGTATTGTATTGTATCATTAACTAGTTGGCTTCAGATTTTGTGAACAAAACAATCACAACGCACTTAAAACCCGTTATTTACCCTTGAGCTTGAAGTAATTATATAAAATTATGCACAAACGGAAAAGATAAAAGTGTGCGAAAACTAATTGAAAAACAAAAAATGTTATGGTCTGCATTTTTATTTTACGCTGAAATATTTTTATGCTCGATCTCTTGATTAACAATGTACCAATGAACTTAATATTCATACATTCATGCGCGTGTGTTAGATGGGTCTATGTTTATGCAGAAACACTATATAAATGAAACAATGGCAGGCCATTAAAATGTTTTATGGACAATTATAGAAGTTGTTAGTAGCAGTGCGACTGAGAACGTCATAAATGAGGCGATTGGTCTGTGCCAATATTCGTAACATATTTTCTTACGGCATATGAAAGACAAACGAGCATACTGGTCACTTGATGGTAAGTAATTGGATCTAAGACCTCATCTGCATTCTTAAAACTGCAATCCTAACATTTTAAATGCGTTTCCAACCCTGAGAACTACGATAAAATAGAGTATTCCACGCAACGGAGAAAGCTGCTGCTTAGAGGTAGGTTAATCGATACGATGGTGGATGAGGTCCGGATGGACCCTACACAAGGGCGTACCACCATTAGACGTTCCTCGGAGTGAGGGTTTGTGCAGGATATGCCCGGGTCGCTAAATAATAATAGTGGATTCGTCGCTTATCTTATCAACATGATTATTATGAAGATGACAACCTTAATTGAGACTCAATCTCATGTAAGCACCGAAACTTTTGCGTTTGTGTTAGACCGTGACCAGAAAGACGTTGAGTCAAAAATAAAATGTGCAAAAAATAAATAGTAAAATTGGGTTTTTCATGCCATCTTAGTCATGAAAGCTACACTGAGCAATAATGTAATGGCAAAACCTTTTTTTCTCTATATTAATAAATATTACATACAATAAAACAAAGTAGCGTTCCTCGTCGGTCTGTCTGTCTGTATATCCACCCACTGTTACTAAATCACGTGGCGGATTTTAATGCGATTTCCTGCATCAATCGCGGAAGGTTTTTATTTATAATAAAATTTTGTTTGTTACAATACAATCACATAAAACCGAAGCGGGACTAATTCGGATTAATTTAATCCAATAAATGTACTTCGAAAAGTACTAAAGTAAAAATATAAAGTACATTCGAAACTCTTAAGAAATAAACTGATTTAAACTAAACATATTTACATCCCACATTCGTTGGCAACGGCCGCCCACATAATTTAGTCCCAAGGCTATTCAAAAAGCCTTTTACATAAGTTGTCGTGACACTAAAGTAAGGTTTTTGGCGTGTTATGAACCATGTACTTACTCGGGCATATTCAACTTTTTCAGCTCGAGTTGTTTCTTGCGATATATTTCCAGGAAACTCCTAAATAATGTGGTGGAGTATAACATTGTGTTCACCTAAAACCTACATGACCTATTTACCTTTGAGGCGTTGTGGTTTGAGAATGTAGTTATATTATAAATCAAGAATATTTAACGTAAGTATTTACGTGAGAGTCAACGATTTCATAAGTATTTGATGAGTTTAATAATAATATCAGTTTTTTACGCAATCGGGAAGAGTAATGTTATTGTTTCTTGTGCCTTTTATAATCATTAGTAAACCTTCTAAAGCAACTTTTTTTTGTTTGTAACTATTTAAATTAAAATAAAGACTATAAGGCTCTGAGGTAACGTATTCTTTTTACCAAATAACTGTCTTCAAATCCCACTAAAAAGAGTCGAGTAGTCTTGATTTTTTTTCTATTTTTCCTCATTAACCGATATCAAAGAGTAAAACCGGGCAAGAGCATGTCAGACCATGCTCAGTGTAGGGTTCCGAGGCCGTTAAGTACTTCTACAAACATAAAAATCAACAAGTACCTAATGACTAATTTTCTACTTAAAGTCAATTGGTGCCGTCTTAGATGATTTTAGTAGGTATAAACACTTTAATCGCCTGTATCTCAAGAACCAATGATGTCTACTTAGTCGTGATAGTTTTCCTTTAAAATGATTTTTTGTATTTGTATTTTTGGCTGTAGAGGGGGGAGACACTTGATTCTCACAAAAATTGGCGCTTTAAAGCTTAATATTTCATAATTGGATTACTTAATCGAAATACGGTATAGGGTATAGGGTAGACGAGAAAAAAAAAACATTTACACGTTACGTGTAGGGGAGGTACCCTAAACAATTTTTCTTTTACATTTTATTGTACCACTTTGTTAGGATGACTAATATGCATATTCACGCCAAATTACAGCTTTCTAGTACTAAGAGTCTCTGCGCTAGACTGCGGACGGACAAGGCGAAACTAGAAGGATTCCTAGTTTGACTACGGAACCCTAAAAACCGTATTCAAAACCCGTTAAAAAGCATACAATAATTACTAGTAATAGCCTCTTGGTATACTCAAAATATGGATATTCCTACCTGCTTGAACAGAATTACACATGGTATTATATCCAACTAGCTACCCGTCAGCGCCTTCGCCACGCTGCAAATTTTAGACTTTCCCGATGGATTTTGCAAAACGCGAATTAGCAAAATCGGTCCAGCCGTTCATGCGTGATGCCGTGAGCAAGGGAAACAGGGATTATTTTTTACGTATATACCTATAGATTCTATGGCAAGAAAACAATAGCCCTAATACGAGTAACCTGACTCATATCAACAAACCAGTTCTTATTTTATGCATTTAAATGAGTTTTGAAGACGGTCCTTTTCTGGTATTTTTCTTTTAATGAGGATGAATAGAAAAACGTTAAGCCTATAAGTGTACCCATAACGGCATCCTTAGTTCATTAGACTGTAGTCAAACAACATCACGCGTTCATTCCTAGAGTAGGGTAGGCTACAGAAATACCAACAACTTTTAAAGAATTGTTCACTAGCGTATTAGTGACAGGTTGTAAGCCCATCGCCTAATAGTACTACAAGCCCTTATTCCCATAGTCGTCTCTTACGACATGCACGGGAAGACATAAAGATAAATAATTACTTAACTTATTACTGTTACACACTCCAAAGCGTACCAGAAAGCATTATAAACAGAATATGTTAAACAATGAAGTATTAATCTCAAAGACAAACGACTGAGAATTAATTATTATTATCCTTCGTCAACATAAGTGGGCAAGATCAGTTCCAGACATATTAAGCCTGTAATAATCTTGGATTGACTCGGCTGGGGCACTAAGCTTCTGCAGTGTGTTAGTTACTCCCGTATGTTAACTGTAATGATAATGGATTCCGGTTTAGGATGCTGCACTTAACTGTTATAGTTAAGAACGGTAGGGTAAGGTTAGCTTGTTTCACTAATTGGTTGGCGGCAAAGCCGGACGTCCATACCGTAAACTTGTATGTTACGACTAAAACAACGAAGAAGATGATTTTTGTTTTTTTAATTGATAAAAATAAATAAATATTAGGGGACAATCTCACACAAATTGACCTAGTCCCAAACTAAGCTCTAGGCTTGTTCTATGGGTACTAGACAACAATAAACATACGTATATAGAGAGATACATAGAAAACATTCAAGACTCAGGAACAAATATTCGTGCTCATCACACAAATATCTGCCCTTACCGGGATTTGAACCCAGGACCGCTGGCTTCGGAGACAGGGTCACTCCTAACTAGGCCAACGTGTCGCATATACGTAGCAAATAAATACATTCTTGTGTGAAGGGAAGGGTTTTGTTTATATGGTTAGCACCTGAAAATTAGGACTGATGTATTGTTTTCTGTTATTTGTATGATCTCAGGTTCTACCCCCTAAAATATTAAATATTTTGTGTGATGAGAACGAATATTATATATATTTATGTAAAAGTATGCATATTGGCATAAGCCCATAATTGGCCCACGGTAAGCTTAGTTTGAGTCTACATAGATAAAATAGGTAGCTGAACTACTTCCCTGGAATATCGTGTATTTTTTTCGTCTTCGAATAATTATAAACTAATGCAAAAGGGTAAATCAAATACTTTACCTAATATCATCATCATCTGGATGATGGTCTGGGGGTAGGTCCGGGCGGAGGTCGCCGAGCGCCCGCGCCGCGTGCCTCCTCCGCCTCTCGTACCACAGCCTCCTTTGTTCCCTCTCATTATCCTTCTGTACACCGAAAAACGTTTGCGTCTCTCTTTTAAGGTAGTCCCGCACCGCGACGGTGTGGACGCGACGCAATCTGACTCCGTCTTCATGGGCAGGTTGGGGTACGGGGTCGGGGGGCGGGGCGAGGGGCGCGGGCGGCGCGGAGACCACCCGGGGGGGAGACGCGGGCGCGGGCAGCGGCGCCGCAGCGGCCGGCGCGGGCGACGCGCTCTGGCATGCCAACTGCGGTGCCAATAGGCCCGCGCTCGAACGCCTGAAACAAAAAAACATAAAGTTCAAATATGTTATAAAATGTTCATTATAATTTAATTGTCATGAATTTATTTGTGTATCTCTTTGTTATGGTACCATGGTCCCACCGCACTATGTGGTAAACATTCATTAAAAATTGTAGCTATTTTGTAGTAGAAAAAGTAGGTAGGTTAGGTTCGTTAGTTATCTTCAGATGGCCGAAGGCCAAAACCACCCAGAAGCAGGAGCCCCGGCCTCAGCCGGGGCTCCGTCTAAGGTCAGTTTGGCAAAATAGTTTGACCACGGGGAAACACCCGTGACTTGCACGTTTACCATTTAGTGCGGTGGGACCATGGTAAAAATAAATTACCCGTAGACCCACTGACGATCACTGTTTAGAACGGTAGGACAACGGGTAAAAAAAAATACCCGTGGACCCACCAGGGGGACGTGTTGGTGGGACCAGGGGTAATAGCTTGAGCGCTTAGGCCACCAGATGGTAAGTGGAATCTGAGACCCATAGACATTTGAATTCTCTAGACTATAATCCTAAGACCTCAAATGCGTTGCCAACCCTGAAGACTAAGATGGAATGCCTCTATGCTAGTAATTTCACCGGTTGTCTCACATTGTCTTCCACACCGGAACACAACAATGCGACACTGTTGCTTGGCGGTTGGGTGGTATCTTACGAGTATATACTCATAACTATACTAAGTATTTTTATTTGAAACAAGCTTCAAGCCGTACCTCGATTATAAAAACTACACGAATAGTGTAGTTTCATTATTTTTATCTGATTTTACCCTAATGACGTACGTAGAGTAAAATACTTGAAGCAAAAGCACACGGCCAACTAAACAAGTTTATATGTTGCGTATGGTCCAGAGGAGAACGGAAGTGTATTTGTAACCGTAACCGCTTTAACACGCTTAATAAACGAAAATAGGCTGTTAACGTCGAGTAATTCAATAAACCAGTGAAATCAAAGTGAATCGAGATGATTGCCGCTTGCTGTCCAGCCGTGGAATCCGCTCCGCGACGTCATCGGAAAATTGGACGGATTCATTCGGTATTTCCGATTGCAATTCCACGGCCAATGAGTGAATGTCTATTGAAATCACATTCACAGCTCGTTTAGACATTCAAATTTGAAATACGTGTTGAATTTTGGAGGTATTTTATGTGCAAATATGCATATTTAAAATCAATAACATCAAAATTCACAAGTTCTCGCATTGATTATTTGTATGTAAACTCTTTGTTGCACATTACAACTATGTACTTACATGAACTTACGATCACAGTTAACAATGGCTAACTTATCCCTTTATTGGATTGCTTCTAGTTAATCTGATCTGACCATGACTGAGGTAACTGTACGAACTTTATGTCTACATAAATCCATCAAAATATCCAATTATCACAACAATTTGCAATGCAAAACATGACTTACAGGATTGACATGAAGTCAGCAAAGACTAGTTTATTCATCCCACGACAACTTTTTCAACTTCTCTTTTAACGAGCTCACTGAGACTGCCTAAGTCCAGCAGTATCTAATTCCATAGTTTGACAGAGTGTACCGTGAAAGATTTAGCATTAATATGCGTCTTGTTAAGCGGGATAGCGAGAGGAATATTGGTGCTAGACTGCAAGCCGTGTTCGCTGCTAAAGGCCAACCTAAACCTTGGGGAAAGATAAAGAAGACAAAAAGGAAGGAAAAGTACTTTAAAAAGTAATGACAGGACATGCACGACTCGGTGATAACGAATAGGCAACCGGTGGTCATATTTGCGTAAACCAAAAACGCACCTGATGCTGTCATTCTGCAACGCTCAAGCTTGTCAAGTAGCTCCTCCTTCAGATCAATGAATGCAATGTCATTCATTGTAATCAATAAATGGAAGCAGGAGTAATCTTCCACCAATTTTCAAAAGATCAGATACACTCAGGGTCAGTTCATAACGATTAAGTCTATCCTTAGTAACGATTTTGATACACAAGTTTGAAAAAAGAACCAGTTTGGGAGTGACTACACCGACGCGTAAGTACGGTGACGTTGCGTAAATAAAAGAATGTCATACTAATTTACATGGCCTCAATTTTGACGGAACGTAACTTACGCACCGCCAAGAGTTTCAAAGCACTGCGGTGATAAGACCTTAGGGGCTCTATTCCACTTGGTATAACCATATTGCTTTGACATGTTACGGAATTGTTACTATTGTAGAAAAAAATAGTTAAATCAAAGGCAATATTGTTCAATTAAATTTAGAGTTACTTCTACTGCCTGCCTTTACAACTCGGTACAAACAAAGTATTAAATGGATATTTAATACGGATATGAATTCAATGCCAACGTGACACCATAATTCAGGCGAAATAATTGCGCACACGTATAATGCAGGAGCAGGTGCGTCTCGCAAGCGGCAATAATTTGAACAGCGGCGTAAATCAAGATATACTCGCTCTGAGGAATGCCTTTGACAAATATACCTTATTATTGCGTCCCGTGGTATGAACTGTGGATCACAGGTGCTCCTCACACGTGGCAACGTGTACAGTCAACTAGTGGCGTTAAAGCGCGTTTAATATAGTATTGCATGCTCAGAAGCGCTTAAAGTGAGCATTTTGGCTTAACAGCAGATAAAACTCCAGTCTACTACAGCTAAAATACTTTTAAATTATAATAATATTTATAATTTGATGTAATTTTTTTTTTCTTGTTGCACAGAAAATCAGTTTTGGAACGTAGGTTAAGATGAATGTACAATTGTTTACACAAAATGACGTCATATTACATCCATCCATACTTACTAATGTTATAAATACGAAAGTAACTATTTCTGTTCGTCTGTCTGTTACGCTTTCACGGCTTAACCACTGAACCGATTTAGATGCATTTTTGTAAAATAAGGTAAAATACTTCTAAGCGGACGGAGTCGCGGGCAACAGCTATCTATATATCGTCACTACTTTGAAAAAACCTCGTATCTCAAATTTCGTGATTGTACCATTTTAAACTTAAACATAAGTTTGAAATCGAACATAATGAAATATGAGATACGAGGTTTTTTCAAAGTAGTGACGTTATATTATCTGGCTTAAATTTTAAACTAAACATCTGAAATGTATGCCGGAGTCGTTGGTCGTTACCATCTAAATAAAAGTAAAAACGTGTCCTGTTACACATAAAACATTTTATTACAAACTAAAACTGGGGCAGACTGTACGAATTTACGACGAGTGCTTTGTAAAGACGTTGAGGTATTAGTCTTTATACACATTTTTATCCATTCTGCGAGCGCTATCCTTCTCGCGTCGCCCCGAGTGATATTAACAATGTTGGGCCCCGTTTGTTTCCATTACACACATTCGGCTCAAATGTTACACTTTACGAATAAAATATTCCAATGTAATCATTTGGCAGTGTTTCAAATTACCACACACGCTTAAAAGATGTGTCAATACAATATTGGATAGTCAACCAAGAAAATCCTTATAAACTTCCACCTATCTCTGTCTCTTGCAATCCCAATCCATTAAACAGGCAACTCTTTTAAGGTCACCTTTCTAACGTTTAATTTATCGACCTTTACTTCATTTGCCTTTTGGACATTAACATCTTACAAATAGAATTGAAATGTGGTCAGTTATACATTTTATTTGTAGAATGTTTAGTCTGCCCCTACAACTCTTCACTTATTCATTACTAGTGTTTGTCTGCCTTTGACAGCTTCTCCTATTTTTTAATATTTATTTTTTTTATGTTAAGGAGAAGGCACACGAGCACTCAGGCCACCTGACAGTAAGTGGAATCTGAGACCCATAGACATTTGAATTCTCAAGACTATAATCCTAAGACCTCAAATGCGTTGCCAACCCTGAGGACTAAGATGGAATGCCTCTATGCCAGTAATTTCACCGGTTGTCTTATCCCCACAAAGGAACACAACAACGCGAACACTGTTGCTTGGCGGGTAGTTAAATATTATTACTGATTGTTTTCACTGTCGCTTAAATTTATCTTGCTCTTTCTTTGTGAAGAAACGGTAAGAAAGACAGGGACAATAGTGTTCGCAATTATCCGGTATTCTCGGAAATTTCTCTGTCCCTAAGGTCCATTTATACCAAGGTCCATTTTAACGTTATACAAGATCAAATTGTGAAGTGAATGAGATCGGCCATAACATCGACAATATGATAACTATTTAGAAACCCGACAGGCATAAAAGTTAAGAATGAGGTTCTGACCATACATTACATAGAAATATTGAAATATTGTAATTGAGTTTCTGGTTCATACACACTCTTAAAAACAAAAGTTGACTCTCTTGCGGACAATAGTTAAGAGCTTGTATGCATAAGTTATGTTTTTATATGATAGGTCTAAAGCAGTCTTGGTGGCGTTGTTGCGGGTAGGGTCTTAGCCAGAAAATTAGGCCTTAAAAACGTTAACTTTCGGTGTGTCCACAGGAAATACAGTAACCTAAATCTGTGTATGACCTTTCTATGTTTTGTGCAATAAAGTGTTTACACACATATATACATAGGCTCTATTCCTCTCGACCAAACCATATTGCTTACGGCATGTTATCTTATTGTCATTATAACGATATTATTCACTTGACAGTAATGATGGCCGAGTTAAAAACAATACGATAACATGTCATAAGTATTTCGGCTTTACCTAGTAAAATGGAGTGCCGAAAATTTTCTCGGCTATAAACCGTGGCCTCACTAGATATAAAACAACACAATACGCCTCGTATACTCATGCACGGGCCACGGCTCGCGGCACTCTAGCAATACCTTTGTTTATAGAACAATTATATATGTTGTTCTATCCAGGGTTGCAAGGGTTTTATAAAGATCCGTTAGATCTAACTTTGGTGAAGGATGTCAGGAATTGGATGGAGTTACTAAAATGTTATGTAATGCGAAAGAGAATACACGAGTATTTACGACTACTAATAATCGTTTATAAAATGGAGCCTTAAGTACCAATTTCACCATACGATCGACTGTTAGTTAGATACTGGACGATTCTCAATTCCGGAACTGATTTCGATATTAAACTGTCGTTTAAAAGAGTAATCATACATAATGAGACAAAGATATGAGTTTGCTTGATACCTAAAATTCTTTTCCTACTCCTGTACTTTTATCTGTCATTTATATAGTCACGAACACTAATATAAGAATATAGATAATATGTCCGCAGAACATTCCGTAGAAAACTCTATCTAGTCTATTCCCCTTAACAGCACTTGTGCTTTTTTGAGCCAAAACGACATGCCTAGCTGCCAAAGCTTACACCTAGGTTAATTTGACCAATCAAAATACTTCACCAAATTAATCCACCAATCACAATACACATTGACTGTCAATCGGAACGTTAGGTTCTTTTTGGTATATAAACTCTTTTACTAATTTAACTTTTTAAAAACATGGTATCAACCAACCAGAATGCAGCTATATTAAAATCGACCAATCAGGTAAAAGAACTCATTTCTTAAATCATTAGGTGTTTTTTAGTCCCAATTTCACAAGTTAAATCGATTGTGCAACTTTTTTTAAAAATATAAAACCTGGCAAGTGCACATCAATTTAAAAACAATGTTAACAATAGACACATATTTTGTCGTTTTCGAATGTTTCCCGCTCGTTTGTTGTTCTGTGCTTCGTTCGTTCGTATTCTAACCTACAGGTATATTAATAAAATTTTGTTAATTTAATTTTGCATTTTATTTGAAACCTAGTCGTAGAAAAAGTATTGTATGCAACGGTGTATAACTAAGTCAAAAAATACTCGTGGCGTCTTGCTTTTCAATGTTCGCCTGCGGCTCACATCGTAACCACACCACTCGTCTTTTTTGACCTCTCTTATACAACTGTTGCATAAACTACTATTATCGCTCGCGTCCGTCGCGTACTAATGTTATTTAAGTCAACCCACCGACGCTCAAAAAACTACTGTTGTCTGGTGACTGGTGCCTGAGCTTGAAGAACAGCCGGAGTTTTGACATTAATGAACTGCTACTATAATTCCATCTTTTTTGTATTTTATTGCAAATATATTTGTATAGTTTTTAGAATAATATTAAAATAAATTAAATTCCGGAATGCCCTTCAATTCCGGAACTGTAAATCGACCGAGATTCCGGAATCTCGGAATGCATGCTCTACTGTTAGTTCATACATTTTGATAGCTGTTAACACTCTAATCGTTTGTTGGGTGTTTGATGAAATCCGACAAAAGAGTACTGATAGCGATTAAACAAGGGGTTTAAGTCAATCACACTATTGTAATAAATGTAAAAGTTTGTGTTCTAGTATGTTTGTTACTCCTCCATGCTAAAATGTCTGGATGGAGATAGGTTCTTACCCTTCATTCCTTCATTAATACATAGCCACCTTTAAACAAACAAAATATTGTTCCCGTAAGTAAGATGGCAAATGAGGACGACGTCGCGGGCAAAAGCTAGTACACAATGGTCATTCCAATAATAATGAAATATTGGATGTTAAAGTAGATCGCAAGTTCCGATCACGCAGTAAGGCAATAATGCAGCCGGGCCCGCTGTGAGCTGATTACTATTCTACGCGGTCGCTCAATATCGCCAGTTTCACCACGCCTATTATCGTACCTTTATTGAGAACTTGTATTTTCAAGACTGGGACTGTGAGCGGTATTTAATATACCGATAAACATTAGGCGTTAGCGATTTTCCGCGAAACTGACAACATGGATAGAATTGGGATCTATTGCTGTTTCGAAAATCACTAATGTTTGTAGTAGAGTAGCACTTGTAAAACGTTAGTCTATTATGAAAAATAACACAAGAGGATAGTGATTAGGGTTTTAAGTGACCCTAGACAAGATGCATTGCGAAAACGTTATCATTATCGTTAATGGATAGGATTTACGTAATTTATTTATGCTGCCGTCAATTTTCGAAAATCTCAGGGATGTTAATTTTGTTGCTCAACTCATTGCTGAATTCAAGGAAATCGTTACTAATCCATTTCTTTTTGTTATGAAGAACACAAACGAGCCCATAGTCATTTGCAATCTTACGATGACAATCTCAGGACTGTAAATGACTTGCCAACCCTAATAACTTATATATGGAAAAGAAAAAAAAATTGACAATTTACATACAAACAAGTAGGAACAAAATTCTGACATAAACAAAACACCAAAGATAGTCATTTCACCGATTATTTCACCCCCGCACCGTAACACAACAATGCAAACTCTGCTGTTGGCAGGTCACAGGAAAAGATTGAGGTAGCAATCCAGACGGACCCTGCGCAAGATCTTTCCACCACTAAAATTGTATGACCTTGAATGGTAAAACTACTAATAAGTGAGTAGTTTGACGCGAAAAGGGTATGCTAAGATGGTTTGGTCATTTAGAAAGGATGGATGAAAGAAGAGTTGCGAAAGAGATATGGCGAGCGAGAGTGAGTGGAGATGTCAGTAGGGGACGTCCTAGACGGACGTACAGTGATCAGATTCGCGAGGTACTGAATAAGGGCCGAATCAAACCCTGCTTTCGAAACTTGGGGTCCTGGGTTCATGTCCCGGTAAGGGCAGATATTTGTGTGATGGGCCCGAATATTTGTTCCTGATTCTTGGATGTTTTCTATGTATTTAAGTATATATATCAATTTATATTCTTAAGTAAGTTTATCGTTGTCTAGTAGGTACCCATAGCACAAGCCTAGAGCTTAGTTTGGGACTAGATCAATTAGTGTGACATTGTCCGGTGATATTTATTTATTTATTTAGTGAGTGGACCAAGGTTTAAGATACGATGTAATATGTAATCTATACTATGACTGGTCAAATAAAACTAGTCAATGAGTTGACGACGTATTACTCTGAAGAATAACACCATAAAAGTGCATTAGTTACGGGAACGTATTTTTCAAATCCGTGAAATTTACTTTACTCAAATCCAGGCGTTAACTACCTCCCAGCTAAAGACAATTTATCGGAGTTAACTCTTCCGAATGCCTAGAGCCGTGTTTGTTTCGAAATTAGGTTATCTCATATCTAAAAGCTCTTTGATATAAATCTTAGTAAAGTTTTCCGCGTTGTTTACTCGCTAACGAAGCGAAAAAGGTAGTTAGTCGAAGAGTTTACTTTGTTTTAGTACTAAATATCTTCACGCAAAATAGGTGCGGTAGATACACTTAGTCGTTGAGTTGCGGAAAACTATTCCGTTGTAACTCGAAAACAATTGTTAACGACATTTTTAAATGTGTAAGTATGTGTATAAAAGAAAATCGTAAGGCACACCGAACACCGAATCGCATTTTTTTTGTAGCTTTGTCTTTTTTGTAAAACAAAAAACGAATTGTACATTCAGTCCGCGACGTAAAACCCCACCAGTCAAATTGACGTTGCACATTTGCGTCAATGTATGAAAATTTAAAGACGTGGGACGGGACGTCGTGGATCGAAAACACTATACCAAGACGAGATTAACCACGACGTGCATTTAACGTCTAAGCAACATTGCTTTAAATGCCATCGTATATTCAACGGCCGAGTTAAAAACAATACATTATGTCAAAATCAATATGGCTTTATCGATTATAATAGAACCCCAGGCTCGGTAAAAAATGCAATTCAGCTTCAATAAGTGTAAGAAACCCTTAACACGAGTAACTTACAGCATACATTTCCGCACTCAAACGTAGGTAAAATTAGTCTTTGACGTACGTATAACATTTTTCAGAACAAATTGCCATGCATTTGCGGTTAAAAAGTTACTCGGCGTGGAGAAGCATAATCTTTTAAGGGTTATTACTTTTTTATTACATCGTTTTAACTCCGTAAAGTAGTGCAGTAAAAGTGTCTTTTTAAGACCCTTGCAATAAACTAGGCGAATATGCCGATACGCGTCATATTGGCTAGACTGGAGCACGTTTAGATTTTACTCAATCTTACTTGTTTCCTGTAAATTATAGTTAACTATCTGTTTTTTTTTTTATAAAATTATGTTATTTCGTACTGAACTCTAAAAAAGTAATACTTTCTCATAATGGAAACTCTGTTCTTTTTGTTAAAAGCATATAAATAACTAAAGTTCGACCAAACAAGAGCAAACTTTGTTCAAAGAACGGTCTGTGGTACTTTGTAATTGAATCCTGTATTAAACCCTTGCTGTAGTTTAATGAAAACGGCCGAAAACGGTTAATTCGCTCAAAACAATTTGTATGAACAAACCGCTTTGATAGTGTTTCTAAACGTACTGATTTTCTATTAGTATTCAAGATAGAACAAAAACGAACAAAATAAAGAAAATGTAGCATTAACGAAAATTTAAAAAGAATAGGCGCGATTTAATCAACACACTACATTTCTACATTTCATTCGAATTGGGCTTATATCGAGATCTCAGATTATTCTTAACTCGGCCGCTATTACTGTCATGTAAATAAGAGCTATCGTAACTTTGATGTTACCGTAACCTGTCAAAATCAATACGATTTTACCGAGTAAAAAAGTGCCTCTGATAATACGCAACTAATGACGTTATAATGTACTTCACCATAATACCAGACACGTCTTTAAAATAAAATGCTTTAAGCGTTTCATTTTGGTACGTGACGGTGCATTACCTACTTCTCTAAAAAGCTATGCTAAAATCTCGCAGCAGAATCCGGCGGGTTACCAAGTGGGCTCGTAGACGTCTACGCCGCGCCTCTACGCCGCTACAAACGTAGCACCCCGATTTCTCATGCAGTGCGCGCCGCCAATAACTCAAGTGGAGCTACGGCAGAGGAAATATTAAAGGAGCTAGTAATTAACACTGCAGTGAGAAAACGTAACAAGATTACCTAAATAGTTATTTAGATGTAAACACGTTTGAATTACTAGTTCTCCTATAACGTTGAATGTAAACAAAGATGGATGTGATTAAGACTTGATTAATTGTAGAGCAATATTAGAAAGTCCACAATAGGTCGCTGAAAACTTTTTTATGTTAAGGAGAAGGCACCCGAGCACTCAGGCCACCTGATGGTAAGTGGAATCTGAGACCCATAGACATTTGAATTCTCAAGACTATAATCCTAAGACCTCAAATGCGTTGCCAACCCTGAGGACTAAGATGGAATGCCTCTATGCTAGTAATTTCACCGGTTGTCTTATCCCCACACCGGAACACAACAATGCGAACACTGTTGCTTGGCGGGTGGTTAATTTCAAAATAAGCATTTCAGGTCTGTAAGTTAGTAGATCACGATAGCACATTTCGATGGGTAAAACGCAGTGATTTAAGATTGATTAAAACAATACTCGTGAGTAAATACAAAGTTAGCATGGCCTAACACAATGTTTTTTTTTATTATTTTGTACACATATAGGTATGTAGTTATAAATTAAATGGATAAAAGTGTTTATAGGGAATGTTTATACATACCGATAATATCTTAATTAAATGGTTAAACCAAAATTCTGAATAGAACTTCATTCTTTTTACGAAGATTTTCTCATTTCATTTCCATAACTTCGTTTACTGTCGGAGGTATTCCTGACATTGATCGTAAAATTTTACACTTTTTTTATCTCATTACAGTAAATTGGAATATTTCTTCTTAGTTCATTAATACTGGCAGAAAACATTATTTTGTTCTGAGGTCTTAATTAGTATTTTTTTATTATTCATGATGTAAGGCATTCATTTGAGACTAACCTGAAATAAAATTAGGCTAATTATGCTATTTTCAGTATACAGATAAAGTAATTTTTAGGATTATAAATATTATATTGAATACTATAAGGAATATTTAGTTGAAAAGTTAAGCGTTGATCACCTTGTTTAATTTAGAAAATTGATGGCGGTTTTTGAAAGACCATTTATTGTTATTTAATACGGGTCTAAATTATATACAGTTAATTGTTTTGTCTAGTATCCATATTTATATGCAATATATCATGTATTATACATCCAATTTGTGTGCGATTGGTCTTTTATATTATATTATGTCAAATGTAATGACTAATATGGATAACACTGTGTTGTTAAAAAAAAAACATACTTTTAAAAACTCACTGAATTTAATTGGTTATAGTAAATTATAATTTTTTGGTATGTTTAATATCCTACACATCCATCTATACACAGAAATGACCATTCTACATCAACAGAATGTGTGAGGTGCGTAGTTTAACATTTCATTGTTACCATATAAGCGTTTAAAAAATTCGTAGTTCTTAATATGTAAATTGTGAACAAAATTTAAATAGAATCATACCCATGTTATACTTTCTTCGAAAAATTGCTACCAGTCACCGATCATAATTATTTGACTGCTTATTTATTGAATTGTTTGAATTTTGAAAATATTATTATCGGTCCTTAAGATTAGACGCGTCAAACATGTCTAAGGATTTAATATAACAATAATGTTGATATTTTTTATATTTTGCGATTTAAAACATATCATAAAAATCAAAATAATCAATTGCTGGATATTTTTGATGTATGTAGGTTTACAATGCCTAACTTTAACTGTTACTTACGTCCCAAAAAACCAACTAGAATTATTCGTAGCATATCAGTGTAGCCAAGTCCAACATCACAGAGGTCGAAATAGGCTGTGCCTCTGTACCTAAACTTCACTCACGGTCATTCATGCGTGGAATAGGAATAAGTTATTTATTGAACATGCATCAAGTTTAGCTATATCACAAGTACGAGAGTACGACCCTCTTCTATCTTTAAAGTTATTCGCAATGCGCATTGGTATATTTCTCAAAAATGCTTTTCCTGTTTGCTTTAACTACTGCTTGTAAAACTATTCGAGTAAACAGCCGCGGTATGCAGGCAATTCTGCAGCAAATGTTCTGGAAGCAAGGAATACCTAGAATGGAGTCAATACGAGACTTCCGATAAAGATGTTTTGAAACGAGGTGGATGCAAAACGTGGCGGATGCTTATTGGTTTTAAAACTGTTATGGTAATATGCATACTCGCAAGCAAAAATATTCATATAGATATACAGTCAAGGACAATTCGTAGGTCACTATGGAACCCTGTCATAATTACAGCGTCAAGCCACAGGAAAGAAAGATAAAATTAATGATTATCGCTGTCATTATAACAGGGTTCCAGAGTGGCATAACAAATAAAGTCCTTGACCGTAACGGGAATAAAATATATTGCGGAGAAGACTTGAACTATTTTTATTGCAACTCACGTTACAAAGATTTCAGCAGTTTCAGTAGCGCCGCCACATATATTTTTTCGATCTCGAGCTGGTTTTATTTTTCAAGAAAGTTCTCCGTTATTTTTGTCTTTTAAAGCATATCGTTACCTTATTGCTAACGATACGGCCGTGTTTTTTTATCAATTAATAAGAAACTGTTATATAATGTTTTCTTGTCATCGCGACAATTGGAAAATTCGTTTTGCTATTTTTTTATGTAAAAAAAGTTTTATAAACTCATACCATTTAATCGTAGTGCATTTATTATTTTCAATAGATGCAAGTTTGTATCTATTTAATCTATTGCATGTAGTATTTGTTTTTTTTAAAAGACTCAAACTTGTTTACTCACGTCTCTAAAGAATACACCTAATCTAGCTTTCTCATTTTAATGCAAACCCTAATCATGAATCGTTTAACGTTTTATAAACAACATTTGCACATAAAATTTTTAAGTAAGACTATTTTATTATTTTCGCTTTGACAATCCTTGACAACGCGATATAAATGCATGCGTCTTAAATAACATGAAGTTAACCTGATTATATTGAGCCTGCTTACGCAGTCCTGGATTCGACTCCCGGTAAGGACAGGTATTTGTGTGATTAGCGCGAGTATTGGTATTTTTATTTATTTATTGGATGTATTTCTCGATATAAGTTCGTTTCTTGCTGTCTATAGTCCATTCGCTTAGATAGTTTCAGTGCACCTACACGCACTTGTGGTTATTGTAATAAAATGTGAATTAAATTTGATGCAAACTGCCAAATTCACTTGCGGGTACGCCGCTCGCATTCTTGTTTTACGCGGCGGCATCCTTTGACAAAAGGCGGCACCTACAAAGGCGACGACACTATCTAAGCGAATGGACTTTATATCCATAATATGTATAAACCTAGAGCTTACTTTTGGACTAAGCAGGTGGGTCAATTTGTGTTATATTGTCCTGTAATATATTTTTATAACATAAACATTAAACTGGTAACTTAAAGACCTCACGTAATACAGTTTGATGTTTATCGCCCACCATGATACCGTTTGTCCCAGAAGGTTAGAAGTGTAGTTTTATACCCAGTTAGCGGGCTTCACTAGGTGGCGTGCGATGCGGCTATATAATAAAGGGAATGTTATCAAAGGCATCTTTTCCGCAGGAAAGCGAGGAGGCTCTCCGCCCACTGTTTACTGACAAAAAACACTCGTAAAGTGAAAATGGAAACTTACAGCGTCATATTTTAAGTGTAGCGCGTTTACAGTGTCGGTGAAGGTTAGGAAAATAAAATAAAATAATTGGGCGTATCATAATTCAAAGTGAAAGTAACTTTGTTTTATTTGTAAGGCTTTCAAGGCCAACCACTGAACCAACTTTGATTAAATTTGGTATAAATATAATATCTTGAACCCCGAGAAAGGATAGGGTATTTTTCATCCCGGAGTCCCCAAGTGCACGGAGTTGCGGGCAACAGCTAGTTATCTATACCGTATATATCGTGACTGACTGACTAATAGACAACGCTCCACCCAACCCCCTCAACCTAGGGTCTTTAAATTTACAGGAAATATACTTTTTTTAAATTCTACCGTAAAAGAAAAACGCGTACGTGAATTCTATGCGTACAGAGTCACGGGCTACCTCCAGTTGGTATTGAACATTCCAGTTGTTAAAAATCACAGAAATTTACTCTATTTCTGTCTACCATTACTATGAAAATATGATTATGATAAAGAAGCGGAATGGGCTGAAGCAAAGTGGAATGAAGACACGGTTTAAATAATGGGCATATTATCTCACGCAATTAAATTTTCTATGAAACTTTTCCGTTGTGCGACAAATATTTGCCGACTACATATAATTATAAGGATATTTTTTGTCGTACAGCGGTAGTTTTTTCGCATTTGTTTGTATGGTTCAACTTTTCGGTCCTTACCCTAATGCCGTTGGCCGTTTAGACGTTTCCGTATAGTAGTGTAAAAAATCCAACCATGGAGAACGCTAAAAAAATGTATTTTAAAAACAAACGAAGAAGGCATCAGACATTTAAAGATGTTCTTTTTGTGCCTTCCATCAAAGGATTCCTCCAACAAACGCGGGTGTTGTCTGATTGCGCCGTCGGTGCTGGTAGTTACACACTTTCGCCGAACGTGCCGACGTCGCGAAGTATCATGTCTCTGCTGGGAGGACGTTAATAATTCAACAGCTGAACGCGACTGTACCGGAGCTCAGGGTTGCTAAACCTACGATTCCTACGAAACACTTAAAAAATACACTGAATTTCAAAAATTGAGAACGTATTAAAAGAGTTATTTAAGAAAAAGTTAACATTTTTCATTGTGTATAGAAAATGAGTTGTATATTGGTTAGTTACGTTAATAAGCGATATGCTGTAGCACTATATTTATTAAATGTATCTTGTTTTCGTGATTATTATTTAAGACTCGTAACAAAACAGTATCTAAGTCCAGGTTTTACCCGTGATCACAACTGCAACACCTGAAATATCGGGAACTCCCTTATTATTTCAATGCTGGTAAGACACCATTTTGTTTCCTTATGACATGTCCAACGCTAATTTCCAAGAACAAACAAAAAGCGGATGTTTATGAAGGAAGTAAGTTATTCAATTGCAGAACATAAAAATAAATTAAATGTGTTTCAAATTATCAACAAAAATGATACAAAATACTGGGACTCTATTCTTCCTACGGGGTTAAAACGATATTGCGTTTGACGTCAAGTAAATAGGAGTTATCTATCAGAACGTTGCCATTATGGAAACACGTCAAAAACAGTATCGTTTTTATCGTGTAGAATTTCAGCCCTGGTGGTTATGATTATGACATTGTAAATCAATGAAATCACGTACCAAATCTATTATATTTACTTTAAATAATTAAAACAATACCACTCGTAATAAGGTTTTACACAGACATTAATTTTAAAACGGGACGACTCATAACCTCCGAGCGTTTAAGTCCAACGCGAGCACCGCAAAGTGTTTCGACATCGAGTCGCAGAAACTATTCCCAGCTAACCACTGCGACGTTCATAAAACACATCTCAAGTGAATGTTGAATTTCCTCAAAACAACCGCATCTGGTAAATAGAGCGGGATAACTTAATCCCGCGGCTGTCTTCCTGGAGCCAATATAAAGCGTCTCAGTGCCAGCAGATTCTGGCACATGGCAACCCTGAGCGGCTGTAGTCGTGGCACTATTACGCGAGATGTCGGGAAACTGTCTCCCGCTTTGCGGAGCCTGCCGCGTCGATATAGGAAACAGTTCTTAATAAGACGGGGAACTCTATCGCGTGGTTTGTTGAATAATTAATATTTTTTGGTTCGCGCTAGGAACTTGGAATTGAATAGTGCTTTGCAATATTTTGGTGAAACTTGTGACACTTATAACTACGAGTAACACGCTTTTAGATAACATGCATCAACTAAAGCTTTTAGGGTTCAGTAATCTAACTAGGAAACCTTGATAGTTTCGCCATGTCCGTCCGTCTGTCCCCTCCGTCTAGCTGCTCAGAGACTCTTAGTACTAAAAAGCTGTTATTTGGCATGAATATACAAATTAGTCACGACGACAAAGCGGTAAAATAAAAACTTGAAAAAAAAATTTTTTCGGCTACCTCCTTGTAAATTGGGGATGTTTTTTTTGTCGTCTACCCCATTGTATGGGGTGTCGTTGGATAGGTCTTCCAAAAATATTGTGGTATAATAAAACAATTTCTCAATTAAAGGATCAATTTGTGAAATATAAAGCTATTAAAGTCACCAAATAACTTTAAATGTAATTAGCTCATACTTGTGGTTTTTGAGATAGATTTTTTTGTATTTGTAGTTCTTAACGGCTTCGGAACCCTACACTGAGCATGGTCCGACATGCTCTTGCCCGGTTTTTTTATTCAACGTTATTTTTCAGGTAATCTGTTCTTTTTTTCTTTGTGTGTAACCTACACTTTACAATATCTTTATTTGACATTTAAAAAATAACTCTTCGTCATAATTATCAGACTTAAAAATATCAGGACCTTTAATCTTTGCTCACTAACTTTTAATGACGTTATAAAATCCAAAGTTTTTTAGTTAACAAACAAATGTAAAAACATTTTTACTAAAGAGTTTAAAGAAAGTTACTTAAGCGAGCTAGACTTTACGATTGTTAGACATTACAAATGCAAATGCAGACTACATTAATGACTTAGGCATGTACCGACCAAATGAGTGTTACTTAAGAGACGCCAGTACGTTAGCTATA
The DNA here is from genome assembly GCA_949316455.1 of Acleris holmiana. NCBI lineage: Eukaryota > Metazoa > Arthropoda > Insecta > Lepidoptera > Tortricidae > Acleris > Acleris holmiana. The sequence continues at coordinate 8,000,589 of OX438770.1, read as the reverse complement.
CAAATGTAATTTCGTGTTAATATTTAAACAGCATACCCAAATGTAGCGAAGCGTTCCAGGTCTAATAGAATTGCAATTATTTGTTTATGTCGGAAATCATATGTCGACCCAAAACCACAAGTAATAAAAAACAGCGGTATGAATTGTATGAATTAAAACATTGATTTTATTTTTATTTTCATTATTTTTTTTTATCCTAAGAGACATTTGAAAATTAAAACGGAGGTAAGATTGTATGAGAACGAGTGCCCTGGCAATTCTCAACTAACAAAGGTTATATTTCAGTAATTAAATTGCTTTCTTTTAATTTATTCCAAGTTTACAGTGTAAACTTTAAAACTCTGCGAATTCGTAAAACAATACTGTTTTACACAAGCAGGTAAAGTTAATTGGAAGAAAAAAAATTGAAGCAAAATATTTTTCATAAATATTTACTTGTTTTAGAAATGAGAACTGCAAAAGAAGTTAGATAACAATCTAGTTTTGATTGTAACTGAGCTAGATCAAGACGAAAGTAAATTTAATTTGGATCGAAACAAAATTAATTCAGTAGCGCGGGATGTCATAACAAGTTGTTTAGCCAACTTGTTGTGTAATGTCATATTTCCGTCTCCCAAAAACTATATTCCTGTTACAATGCATTTCCAGCGCAAACTTTATAAACGTTCCCTCCAAAATACTAAAGCACATGGCGACATGTTCGCAGTATGAGTAAGAACTTTGCATAGGGACGTGCCATGACTTGTTGACTTTGGCTTATTATGAATATAAAACGCATTTGGCAGGGAGTGACCAAATTCAAATTAAGAGGACTAGAGCAAAATGCAACATTTAATACTACATTTCGTTTAATCGGGCCCTATCTTCCATTGTCTCCAGCTATCATTGAATTCTAAAGATACCAAAATGGACTTCCAAATTTAACATTTCGTAGATCGCTCTGAAATTGGAGAATTGCATTGGGGTAATGGCTGTAGCGTTGAATCGTTCAACTCAGTTTATCGATAAAGCCAAACTATCGACAACAATAGTGGACTATTTCTCCCACCTCTAGCTTTCACTAATAGGACTAGAGTTGAAAGTTTAGGAAAGCAATATTTTATCCGTTTAACTCCCAACGCGTTGGCAAACGAGTCGACCTGAATTCGTGCAATTTGTTTGTACGGTCTTTTTTAGCCCAAGACGGATTACCCCTTACTTAGGGCTCGGATATTCTGAAGTGCCTTATCGTAATTACAACCTAATCTCAGCTACGTCGTGTCGTATTGTGCTTTGGAAATGTATTGTAGGGATTTGTGTTTGAGGATGTTATTTCTGTGCCGCCCTGAATGTTCTAAGACTTGGTATTTTTCAACGTTAGGCCGAGAACAGCGAAGTTTCATGCTGCAAAATACCTAGATTATATGTTTATAAGAAGAATATTAATTTCATAATCATCATCATTACTTTGGCTTAAAAAGTGTGTGTGCCTGTGTGCACACAGGCACACACACTTTTTAAGCCAAAGTAATAGTCTATATGCATAAAGACTATGAATTGTACATAAACAATTCATTTTTATAACATCTCTGAAATGTCTCTACAAGGCAGAGTCAATGGCCGCGTAAGTGAACAAATGAGTAGATGTTTTATTACCAACAAGGGAGTTTTTTCGGAAAATTCATATTGTAACCTAATATTCTTTGTACAATTACTTTGCCATTGATCTAGATATGTTTAATAAAACTCAAAGATTATTAGCTTTTGCTTACTTAAATCAAATTACTAGAGACCGTTGCCCTAGTTGGAATGTCAGCATTAAATATTTAGAAACGCAGAACCTTTCTACAGCAAAAAAAATAATTGCTATAACAGAATAATGTTTAAATACGTGTTAACACTGCGAACAATAACTGTAATACCGGGTGTGGCCTGTAATAGGAGCAATAAATTGGGGGATCGTTTCCACACCACAAACGTAACAAATTTTAACCAAATATTAATTAATTTAGATTTTCCAAGCAAGCAATGTATTGCGAAAACTACGAAGTTTGTAGGCTTACAGTAGATGGCAACTAGACTATTGGATGGAGTACATTGAAAATGCTATTTAGTTTGTTCGAAAAACTCCCAAATAATAAATTACATATGTTTTAAAAGTTGTAAAACAAATGTTGCAACGTTTATAGAGTAGAAAAGATTCCTCAATTTATTACTCCTACTACAGGCCACACCCGGTATATTACTTATTAAAGGATACGGCATATGAATATGGAAACCCCAGCCAATTGGTACGCTTGTATGTTTTCCAAAGAAAGTAATGCCCAGATGTCAAAAAAGGCGGCTAACTGCATAGTAAAAGTATGAGCATTTTAATGTTCTTCATTGTAGTTAGCCGCCTTCTTTGCATGTCAAACAAAAACCCCAAAAATGACTGCTGATGACCCTCTATTTGAAAGATTTCAGACTCAGGTTAAGATCAAAATTAATTACCTACTACATACAATGCATGAAATTTAATGTATTTAGTTGAACTCAAAGCAGCTATTAATTTTAGCACCCTGTCACAATAACGTATTGAGCTGGGGTGCGTAACGGTCGATATAAAAATATTTTTTATAATATCAGTCGATATAACGCTCATTTCATATAAGTATTGAATCATATAACAACATTTAATATATTTAAATATGATATAATTATCATTTTATATAACGATCATTTATTCTAAAAATATTTTATATAACATACATTAAGTATAATGCATATTTACTATAATCAACTTATGATATAAAGTTAATTTCATATAAAGTATAGTTGGTTTAAAAAAATACTGTCTATACTAACTCGTGTCCAACCACAAGGGTCGGTTTGTTAGTTACCTATTGTGACCCTACAGAGCGGTAACTCCTAGGTCTCAACTAATAAATAGGTTAGGTTAGGTTAGAATTGTGTCAAGGCGCGAAGCGCCATAACTACGCGGAATAGGAGCTCCGCAAAGCGGAGCTCCGTCGACTTTGCCTCACGGTCAGCGTTGTACCAAAAAATATACCACATGATAGTTATACAAAATGATTTTTATACAAAATGATGATTATACCAAATGATGTTTATAATAAATAAACGATATACCAAATGATAATTATAGTAAGTAAAAATAGATATTTTGATAATATACCAATCGTTTATTATATAAAATGAGTGCTTATATGCTTTAAAATTATATCAAATGTTATTATATCAAATGAAATTATATGAATTGTTTTTATACCGATCATTACACACCCATTGAGCTGAGAGGGATCGAATTTATTGTATCAATAGCTGCGGCAAAGTACTAAAATGATAGCTACTTATGAGTTTAATCGGAGAGAATATTTCTTGAGTGCCCAAGGACTGTACTAGAAAACGATTTTTAAAAAATCTACCTCTCAACGGCAAGAAATAGGGGAAGTAACGGAAAACTAAACATACGCATACAAAGTACATTATATTATTTCATGCTTCTACCTCTTAGACAAGCAACAGTAGCATGGTTCCGACTTCAATGCCAGCATTACGCTGAATTGGGACAATTCCGTGGCCATTTTTTTTGTGCGTATTAACCTGCCCTTTGTTATGTCACGACTAAATGTTTTTCTTTCTTTTTCTTTCATGCCGCTGTCTTGCTCATGATGACTCTGTCCTATTGCAGTACACTTACACCACACAAATGGGCCTGCACAAACATGAAACGCGTCATACATTGCTCAGATCCCCGGGATGCCGTGATGCGTAAATAGGGAATTATGATATGACTCCAATTAAAACACAGGGTGAATACCATTTTCCATCCTATTACCGTTTCTCTGAAGCGTTTTATAATGCTACGTATACGTAGGTATATCGTAACCAGGCTTCAGCGATGTAACTTAGGGTTACATTTAATCCCTTCATTTCAATTTTTAATATATATCTCACGGGTATTACCTTTCGCAATTAACTCTGTGATTTAAAACTCAATTAAAACTGAATTACTTAATTACATGAAGGGACCAGTATTCTAACGTAATCTAGTCTGCCGTACGCAATTAGTGCTGCTCTATAATAATAAATGCATCGTGTTTGTTAGTCAGTCATCTGTTCCCATTACTAATGTATGCGTACCAACAAGCAGTACCTACAGGGTGATATTGTCGGCACATGCAAATTCCACTAATAAGGCCATTGGGCTTACTGCCTAGCTCTAAACGTTTAGCAAACACGTGTATTCATGAATCGCAACCACAATGTCTATCATAATTTCATACCTAGCTTGTTAAACATTAACATGATCTAAATTTATGCCATGTTTGGTACATTTGCAATTTCCGCGATATCATCCGTAATTCATATCGTAGCGGGGATGCACGGACAAAGGCATATTTTTCATCTGCAACTAAATACCTAATTTGTTGTGATGGACTAAATTACTTGCAAACACAAAGGCGGATTCTTCTTTGATCTTTGCGAGCGACTAAAGGGTTCTCGATGTTATTTTCGGTCACCCTTCTTGAAATAATTGGCCGGTCGCAAAAGGCGACAAATTATTTTAGCTAGTCAATTTGAAATCACATTGAAAATGCTTTCATATCAAGGAGGTTGGAAATAAAAAAGTTAAATTCAAGCATAATATGTGTAATTCCTTAGATCATAATAAAAACTTATACACTATAACTTTCCAAAAAAATAAACATATAGTATGGTTCATTCCAACAATAAATAGCATTCATTTGAAAAATAAATTTGTTAACTTGTGCAATTTTGAAAAATATAATGGAAGAAAAGTTTTGGTTAGATTTTCTGTTAACTTTTATCAAAAGAATGACTCAAGAACTGTCAGTTTACTTTCTTTAAAAAATATATGACAATAATTTTAGAGTAGACTAAGATTTTTCCATACATACATCGTTATGTATGACGCCTTCATGCCCAGAGTGGGGTAGGCAGAGCAACAGAATACCAGCAACTCTAAAGTTGTTGATAATTCTGTAACCACATTTTGCATAGTCCGGCTAAGATTTTTCCAGTTTTTAACTTATTACTATCGGAAAAGAATACCCTACAAAAATACATGTTACAAGTTTAGTAGCAAATCACAAACAGTGAGCTTTACGACAACATTTTACAGCTTTCAGACCACGTCTAGAAAAATGTAGTATTGATTACGAGAGGGGCCACTGTACTGAAAACGAGGGTTGATTTGAAAATTTTAAAACACCCGGAACAAAGCGTTAGTGAGAAAGTTGAAAGTTGGCGAGCAAATTATAAATTAATTAACAGTGAAAAGCTTTCAGTAGAGGTCCGGAGTTCAACAATTACTTTAAGATTGCGCTCCGATTCTACACCGGGCTCTCTGCCAACAAAGCCCCAGTGAACGCCCATTTTAATAATTATGACTTATTTCATTAATTCTAGAGTACATAGCACGTAGTTTAATTGTCTACTCTTGTTAATTAATGCGCGAATGCTTCATAATGGAAGTTGCATTTGTTTTATTTGTTCTGGCACCGATGAATTTCCACTTAGAGCACAGATTTCCCTCGGAGAGCGCAACACGACGAAACATTTACAATTTTATAAAGTGGTAGCGAGCCTGCAGTAAACAAATACAAGAGAGAAGCTTTCTGGCCTTGTAAATAACAGTGAAAAGTTGGAATAAAATATTTACTAAAGTTTACTTATTAAAACAATACCGCAACTTGTCGCGTTAAATCAAAATGAACAAACAGGGCGGTTTAAGATTCTCATTATTAATCAAAACATTGTTTAATTTTACCCTTCCGGAATAACGTGACACGTGAATTATGAAAGCATTCGAGCGGGAATAAAGCCGATCAATCATGGGTGGATTTCCATAATAAGACAATTAAAATTTCGGTCGGCTCGGGTATTTCCAATAGGAGAATACTCTGACAAATATATGTGTCTAGCGAGATCGATTTGTTAAACATTGAAACTTTTCAGCATTTAACGACACTAACAGTATCCCGTATCAAGTGAAACCAAGATGACCTCGCTGGGGAGGACATTGTGTTGCACACAAAAGCGGTTATCTTTTGTTTTATCTGTTTAAGATTATTCTTTACAGAATCACATTTCACTAAACCTGTTATTTATTTGATTCCATTTTTAATAGCGCTGCGAAGGCTAACAAGCACACAGACCCATCTATAGACATTTTCACTTTCAAGACTCTAATCCGAAGACTGCAAATTCGTTGCCAACCCTCAAGACTAAGGTCAAATGTCTCGGTGCTAGTAATTTTTCCTACTTAGAGAAGCCTGGCTAACTTTATCGTTGAGTCATTTTTGTTGGTAGTATTAGAACAATTCGTGGGATTAAAACAAAATCAAACTGTACCTACTGTCCCTTTTAAATTTGCCTTGTTATTTATAATATGTGACCCAGATTTTCGTAACAAGTTACGACACATCTATAGTCTTTACTATACGGCACTTTACCATGTACGTATCTATACACTTACATAATAGAGGTAATATAGCAGAAGCTCGCAGCAGAAATGAATTTCATGTTTTACACAGGCCAGATGTGGCAGTAAAAAGTGAAGCGTCACAATTTACTGAAATGGAAATGCTGTCACAAGTTTGCCGCGGTAAAAATGGACGCGTGAAATATGGGAGTAATCAAACGTATTACAGGGGGGGCGGCGGGTCGGTCTGTGTACAGGAACACTTTCGCCTTGCCTGCTAGTCGTAAGTGTGCGTGTTGAACGACATGATTAAATCTTGTGAAATATACAAAATATTATTTTCTCAATACTGCACGGAAATGTGAACATTTTCGGTCTGATTTAGGGTCAGAAAATATCACTTTGGGATGTCGCAAAGAAGTGAAAGTGACAAGGTACTAAAATAATCATATACTTTTGCTGTTGACTGTACCTAGTTGAGAAGTACAATTTATGGACTCGTACAGTATAGGGCCTTCAACTAGGTACGTTTCGGCCTTCTATATAACTCGTCCACAAATGGCATACGTTCTACGTTCGGCAACAAGGTGCTATTTCACTCCATCTTTCACTCTAAATTGATTTTTGGGTAAGCCTCGTCGTATCTGTTTGGTGTTACCCGTTTTTTATCTCAATTAAAACTAATTTTATCCCGATTTAAATTAAGTTAAACAATTCTGGTAAAAAAGTAAACAAACAGAGCGACTGCCTGAAAAAAACTTTGTACCAATTTCTGGTTAAAGAATCTTTTTTGCAAATAGGGCATCTGAAGCCCCAAAATAGCACAGAGCTAAGCTAACTTTTGTTTAATTCTTTTTCAAGAGTTCTTAAAATATCTTGAGTTTGAAGAGATCTTGAGAAGTTACAAAATATTTAAGCATATCTTTCCATTCTTCCCTAACTGTTTTGAGCCATCATGCTTAATTCGAACGACTTTTCGTCAAATATTCACAAATTCGTTTTTAATTGCGAGGATCCCTTAATTGTGAATTCGTCACAAAAAATTAACGGTTCGACAATTTTCTTTATTGAGAAGATAATTTTGCTGAATAGTTATTTTTACTATTTTTAATCTGCCGTTTAAACCTTACTAATAATATAACCAATGCAAAAGTTTATTTATTGATAAAAAAAAACTCAGGTACAACTACAAAACCACAAAAAGCCGATCTAGGCAGAAACACAAAACTGTACACCGTATAAATAAAAACAAATAAATATCACAGGACAATGTCACACAAATTGACCTAGTCCCAAACTAAGCTCTAGGCTTGACAAAGATAAACATACTTAGATAGAGAAATATATACTTAAATACATAGAAAACATCCAAGACTCTGGAATAAATACTCGTGCTAATCACACAAATATCTGCCCTTACCGGGATTTGAACCCAGGACCCCTACCAACTAGGTTAGCGTGTCGTAACAGCCCTTTTCAGTGTTGTCAGTGTATACTTCTATCAAAAATATTCGTCAGGATTTTAGAAACATGTGAAGTAAACCATAGACCCAATCAACTTGGTCTTCAAGGATGGAAGCGCATTTGCAGTCATGAAATTATACTTTTGAGATTTCTATTGCATTTTTTTGCGTACCTCAGAGCCCATTTACCGGTTGGACTGAGTGCTTGCTTATCTTCGCCGTGTGATAATAATAAATAAATAAAACACAATTTTAAACTACATTGTGGCCAATTCGAATTGTGTTCTAGAGGAGAATGTTAAATATCTGCAAACCTAATAAATATAAATATTTATAGACTCAAACTCCATTCCTGTCTGACAAGAATAGTGTGACGTTTATTATAGGTTAATGGGGGGGAGCTTTACAGTGTATTTTACGGTGAGCGTAAAGGATAGAGCTATGGCAGTTATATAGCTCTGTCCTTTCCTCTGAGCGTCAACAGAACTGCATAGTTATATCATAATAACCCCCCAGATATGTAAAATAAGAGAACACTATCCGATTGGTCCCAATATCTGTTTACAATAAAAAATATGCGATAGGGGATAAACGTAGCATATTAGCTAACTTTTCTTCAAGAAGGTGATGCAAACCTTAATTCGAGGTAAGTGGCTCCGACAACGCATCCTATTGGCCCAGCATAAAAATCACATTTTCTCCCCTCCTCCGATTTTATCGCCCTATCAAATAGCTCGCAAACTCCCTATGAAGTCTATTTCCCGACAATACCAGATTTAAAGGAATCGCGCCCGTTTTCCGAAAAATGCCTGTAAATTGTTAACGGTACAATATAAATCCTTTGGAATTCCGTATTTATTTATACAATATATATTTAGTTTTGAAAATAGTATTTAAATTGCTTTGATGGCTTACAATGCCTCGCGCGTTTAAATAGTCATGTAGAATTACTGGAAATGTTTTGTCGACGTTAACAGTTTCTGGTAAACAAATCTGGAGAAGAATCCTCTCAATTGATGACTTAATTGTTTGATTATGCTCGAAATCCTTTGTAATGCTCATGAGACTCATGAGTCATGAAAGATCAGAAAGCAGTGGCTACACTATAATATTAACAGTTAAGAAACTTTACTATGAAAAAACCGCATAAAAAGGGTTAAGTTCGCCTTTAGATTTGTTTTTTTATGGCCTGTATATTGTTTTTCTTTTTTATATATATATATATATATATAAAATCATCCATCAGCTTGGATTCTATTCGATATCAGATAGACGGGCACACAGACAGGTTCCAAAAGGAATACCTACCTAATGATTTACTGAAATCGATTGCCCACATAAAGGTATCTTAATCTCACAATCTAAATATATGTATAACGTAAGTACAGTCTATAAATCACAGGATATTTGACATAATCTTTCAAGTCTAGTGAGAATCGTTCCTAACTTAGAACATATTATGTGACTTGAAATATTTAATTTATTATCTGATTACTTTTCATGGATTAACGTTCATTCTCATTTTCTTCATGATTCTGCAGCGATACCATACGTAGCAACATGATTTGAAATAGAACCGGTCGAATATTGTGAGGACCTAGGGCAAAACCAAAGTAATAAAATCGACATAGCAATAATTCAGAATAATTTTGTTCTACGTCGATCGGAGGGTCGGTGGCCTACAGTGGCTCATAGTGTGCCTACACTCTGAGCCACTAGGTGTAACCGATGGGCACCGGGTTCGAACCCCAAACAGCTGATTGTGTAAGCGAATAAAATACATAAAAGATCTAATAGGGTCGAAGTCTATCAGGAAAGCCTGTTCAAATGCCCATAATATCTGTGACGACTCTTCAGAAATTATACTTGCACGCTTATACAAGCATACGTACACGCTTAAGTGATTGAGCTGTATAACATCGTGCAATATCAGCTAATCGTCGAGCTTGGAAACTAGAAGGAAATTAATATTATTTCTTCATCGAGAGACAAAGGAAGACGGCAATTGAAATGAGCACTTCCTCCATCGAGCATTCTATTTGCCGTTTAGTCACTATCAATTTAAATTTAAAAAATACAGATGTAGCTTCAAACTTTGACAAGCGCGGATAACTTTTACTAAATTTATCATCGGAATTAGACTATTAGACTATTATCGTATTCTTGTAGGGAAGCCGGGTTGAGATGTCGTGTTACTGTCTGATTTTGTAAATAACCTTGTCTCTGTAGAAGCTCTCGGCGTCTGTATTTCCAAAACGTTACGACTTGGGAACCTTTAAACAAGCCTACTCTTTTCTCCAAGGCCAACAACGTTGCAATTCCTCTGTACGCTTATCCAAGATTCTAATACTGCTAACGTTTATATTTCCTATCGACTTGAAACGTATGGAGTTGACATAAGCGGTCGACGCAATCGTTACGTCTATTATAGAAAATTGCTAATTTAGCGTTATGGTGATGCGGATGTTTATGACCCGCTTGGTCACCGGCCTCCTTTTCCCCGTTTTTTTTTTTTATGAACAATACAATTAGAACATAGTGCATAAGTTTATCTCGCATTCGGCGCAGCCTTTTCCTACGTAGAACACGTAGTTTATCGTTATTTCTTTAAGATGTAACAAATTAACGGATATACAGACGATATCACTTAACATATGTAGATGTTTGGTTGTTGATTTTTTTACTAAAATGACGCATGACAGCTGAACGAACACACGGACAAATCCGCAAGCAAAGGCTAGTTTCTAATATAGCTGCCTTGTTCACAGCTAGGTGGGTGAAGCGGTAATGAATATTATTCCAGAAGCGGCCAGATTCGTGACTTGCCTGCATAAATCCCGTTGAATTCACAACGTAAACGGAGTCTCGATCTGAAATTACCTCAAGCGTGCACTTACCGTTTATTGAACGGGTTTCAGCGATGCCTACGTTGAGCCCTATAATCAGGACCTGATAATAAAATATACTCAGCCCTAATATTCAACACAGATACTGTCAAATTTTCCGGCATAAAAAAATATGTTCTTTCCCGGGACGTACGCTTTTAACATATTCAGTTTTATCATAATCTTTGTAGTAGTTTAGACAGACGGACAGACAGAGTGCCACTCTCCCTTCTTTCTCCTCTCCCTGATCTTTATGTGTAATCTTTTAACACCACAATGATTTCGGCCCTAATTGACGTACATACGTCACGGTTCTTGAAAAAAGAAATATCCGTTGTGAACGTCATTTACCTAAAGTACATACGTTTTCATAGAAATGGAAGGGTGGAAAAAAATTGGTTATAACAGCGATCTAGAAGACCTACCTTCAGCGGTTCTACTAGGTAAAACCTAATTACTTTTTATATGTTATCGTATTGTTTGTAACTCGACCGCTCTGCCCTCCTAAGCCAATCAGCAGTATCTTAAAATCAATAGCCAAAGCAAATTCAATCCTATCTTGTTGGTAATAAGGTTGCATTTGCTACAGGAGTTTTGCCTGAGATACTGCCATTTGTGTTAGCAGGGCAGCGATCTTACAGGAACTCTATTCTACTCGGAAAAATCTATAATTGCTATTTGATAGCTCTTATTTACAGTGAAGGTGGACGAGTTACATATGCAATATTTTTTATAATTGTATATGCTATAATGATAGTGCCATAATATTAATTTACCATAAAGGCAATTTTTCTAAAACCGTGAACTGTAATAAAACAAACCTAACCTAATCGTATTATACGATAGCATGTAAAAATTACCTGAAAGGTTTTCTAATTCAGAAAAAATACATTTATGGCTAATTAAATTATGGTATGTGATATTAGGGAAAATGAAGGTTATAGCCAGTGACCATAATGGAAAATGAAATTAGTGCAAATTAAATTATGAAAAATGAAGGGATACCGTTAAAAATAATTCGATAACTGTCAGAAGCGATTAAGTTTTACTTAGTAGAATGAAGCCCTAGTTCGTCGAACGCAGGAAAGGCCTTAATACATTATGACTGTTGAACCTTTATACAATAAAGTGTTTTTAGAAAAGGCTACCTAAGCCTAAAAGCTCTTTTCATTGCGTTACTTACATGCACAGACGATTAAAGAACCCCTTTCCACTTTTAGACCTTACGGCCCTACAAGTAAAGTCGAAAAAAGGGTAAAGTAGATTCTTGATCGTCTATTTCTCGTAATTTCATTTAGGACGGGTATACTAACCTTGAGGCTAGATATTTCTAGGTTTCAACTTATTTTCAAACTACATTAGAGGTTGAAATAGAAAATGAAACCGATTTAAATCTCGATGTCACATCTAAAAATCATCTTACCGCATGAGATGAGATAACACCTCATTTTAATTTGTCATCAACAATATCACCCAGACAAATAATACAAGCTCAGCACAACGAAACAAAATCATTTTTTGTGCGAGATTACTTTGAGTGTATTATGGCTGTTGCCCTTTTAGAGGTGTTATTCCCTTGGCAGGGTCGAGATTGTTTAGTCGATTGTAATTCGAACCAGTGTAGCAGACATGAGTTGGCGCTTGTTTAAGCCACGTACAGGGGTCAAGTTGGGTCAGTTCGACAAAGTGAAAGCTAGAATAACACCGCTTTATTTGAACGCATCGGCAAGTAACCTCGTTACACTATTCAGCTCAGCGGGAAAATTAGTTTCCAAACAGTGATACCTTCACAACAATACACCAACTTCAACTAAGTTGTTCAACAAGTATTATATTTCTACGTAAGTCAAAGTCAAAGTCAAATTGTTAACAACCGAGAACATTATTAAAATTAATAATTGAATTTCTTTTTCAATTAATCTTTATTACATAGTTAAGTCCGGTGTTGTTTGTATAAAAAATATTAGTAGGTTTTCAATCATTTAACTGGAGATTGTGGACGTGTCTATTATTGTTCTTTACTAACATTGTCACATAAATCACGAGATAGTCTAGCTTAGAGATGTATGCCTATACATTTCGGAGTTCCAACGTCGCAATGTAATTTCATTTTACCGTTGACAAGGTTTCAGAAGCAATTAACAGAATGAGTCAGTGTGTTATTGAGACAAAGACGATAATGTCGTATGTATTATTATTTTTCCAGTGCAATATATGTATTTATATTATTATAGCTTATTGATAATATGTAAGTGTATGTGTATTAGTTACACCTTATGTTGCAATCTCTGCTTTGCCCAAAGGTCAACTGGTAGAGAATGCCTTACGGCATTTTTTGTATACTAAGTGTATTCTTTTGTGCAATAAAGATTAAATAAATAAATAAAAGTAGGTTGTACACGTACTTGTTCAAATGTCCCAAATTAGAAACTTGAACCGAGTCAATAACACATTATACTAAAGTACAAGTATAGAAGGCGCTCTTCCTAAAAAAATAGAGTTTAGACAGGCGGAACGTGCCTACTCCGTGCTTCCCTTTCTATTGCATTGATGTTTGCTCGTTTATATTCATTCGCACGGAAGCCTGCCCATACAAAAGTCACACGTAACCGATGTATATTCTGCAGCTTTGCACCTTAAGTGCAGATGAAAAATGTTACAAATACTCAGCTCCGCATCAACTTGTGGAAGTTTATTTTTGGAACTTCGACATAATGTGAGAATGCGCATCCTCAAAAGTCGAAGTCGAGCTTCTGACGTAGCAGTGGTAAGTATCTCGGTGACCCGTAGAGGAAGAATATTAAAGGTGGTAAATAAGTAAATGAAACAATCTTTAAAATAGAATTGATCTTATAAATAAAAGAAATTGAAAAATATATAGCAAGACACGGGACGAGAGTGTCTGGTGTTAACAAAAGATAATCCGAGAGTGATCTGATGGATCGATATAAAAAATGGATCATAAACAATTTTGAATTTAAAAAGATTAAAACTAAATGAAAGAGTGGCCAGGAAGGTAAAAAGGAGGTTGTAACAACCTCGTTACAAGCTTATGCGGGTGCGGATCTGTGCATGAAAAACCCAGCGGGAGCGCGTGCTACTTATGTATGCGTGATTACTTTCATCGATTAATAAGGTTTTGTAGTTACTAAACTACCTAATATTAAAATTCAAAAACTAAGCTGCTTAAATAATAAAAGATAAAGAACAACTACAAAAAACACCCCTTAGAAAGTCCGCTCGCTACACGGTCCCTATGACAAAAAACACATTGTTGTTAATTTATTTATGTATTTTTATTTAAACCACATCCGCACCTGCATCTGCATCCCTATTGTGAAATGCAAGTTGGTAGACGACGTCTACGTCGAACCGCTACGAAATCAGCAGCATTAGGCTAGAAATACCATTTGTAGCCACCTTTTTTGACTAATTTATTTCCAAATCATTGTTCTTAATAATTTCATAAATACAATAAAATAATAAATTTGATTTACATAAGTTAGTGTTAAAGTTTCAAAAATCTATATAAATATTGTTTTAACACGTTGTGTGCGGTACGGCTACTATTTTCCCGTATTCGACTTTCGCTGGGCGGCGGTCAAAATTAGTGCTCTCCCTCTCGGTGCGGGAAGGAGTTAACAAGGTTCCCATGAAGGTATGAAAGAGTCAACTATAGATTTGTGAATACCAGATCTATTTGAAAATAATAGTAATAAAACATCGTACGGGAAAATAGTTCCCGTAACGCACCACCGTGTCAGTTTTGCTCTCTAGTGCGATACGGGAAGTATTTTCCCGTAGTTGTGACCCCGTACCGCACCCAGGTGAAGATACAAACAGTCTCATTTGGCAATAGGAAGGAGTAACACCTGTGCGATATCGACAAATATTAATATGAAGCGAACACGAAGAAAAGTAAAAACGAGCCCTCCAACAAAAACGATAAAAATGTGGTGAAAGTGGAAAAGTGTAAATCAAATGAGACCGAGTGACAATAATCCAGGACCTTCTCGAATTAAAGATGACCGAAATTTTAACTAATAAAAAATCAAGGTGTAATGTGAATAAAAATTTGCAGTGTCAAAAAGACGACGACAGAATATTTAAAAGCCCATCTACGGGAAAAAAAATTAGGATCTTGGAAGGTTAATTAATTAAAATAAATATTATGTTGATTATCGACGTTTATTTTAATACAACACTGTCACATCCTTAACTTAATTCCTTTTCGGTGCGGTACGGGAAGTAATTTCTCTTAAATTGAAGTTTTCGTAAAAAGGTTATATCTTCTAAACTAAAATCTTTAGCCAGGTACTATTTCAGCTTGTTAAAATAAACTATATAATCTAACATTTATCTAAAAATTAGCTTTGTAGTGTTATTTGTGATAAAGTTACAGCCATTCAAAGTACACACTATGAACGGGAAAATACTGGCCGTAACGCACCACGGTGAACTTCGATACGACCAAATATTTCCCGTAACGCACCCGCGGTAAGTCCGCCAATTTCATTGCCGCAGTCAACGTGTTAATATTAAGACTTTTTATTTATTGACTTAAATTTACAGTGGCCAAAAAGGGTACATAGATGGCAAAAACCGGTACTTCCACTCTACGTGTGTGCTACTGCTATGCTACGGCTATATGTCCCACATTATCTAAACAGTATTGTAAGTGGTAGTTAATATAACAGTTTCGTCACTTTCTTTCTAACCCCATCTAGGGAAATCGCGATTGACTCAAAACATAGTAATTTTGACTACAGACTTTGATCGGCCACACTTCATAAATTCAACTTTGACACAAATGTAACACCACTAAACAATGAATAGTTATGCGATTCTCTAACCACCAGCGAGCCTAA
This sequence comes from Acleris holmiana, assembly GCA_949316455.1. Classification (NCBI taxonomy): domain Eukaryota; kingdom Metazoa; phylum Arthropoda; class Insecta; order Lepidoptera; family Tortricidae; genus Acleris; species Acleris holmiana. The sequence continues at coordinate 7,984,943 of OX438770.1, read as the reverse complement.
TATCCGTGTGAATAAACTCATCTTGGTGTAAATGCCCATCTCAAGATACGTCAAACCATAGAAAATTTAAATTTTTGACGTATCAGAGCATTATTAACATTTTAGTGCGCGTATTTTAAATATCGCCGTTTCATCGACGGAACAACTTTGCCAAAACGGTACATAAAAACGGAATTCCACCGCGCACGCTACGCACGCAAAATGTATGTAGATATTCCAACAGCGGCACACGTACGAGGTAACTTCAGTGACACACGCTTGGAACAATCGATTCACGTAGTTTCCATGCGTAGCGTGTGTGGGATTCCCGCTTCAGAATATCGTACACGCCTAAGAGCGTGCGCGGAAACTTTAATTTGACAGTTAGTCAGTTTTCAACTCGTCTACTCGTCGACGAGTTGAAAACTGACTTATTTATGAGAATACCACCCCTACACATTTATGCTACAAAAGTGCGGCTCAGTCGCCAGGGACGCGATCTCGATTAAAGCTAAATTATTTTTTTATAGGCCACATTAATACTTGCGGCGCGCGTCCCTAAATCGCAGTCTCTTTTGCGCGGACCGACTCGCGGGCGAAACTAGGTCACCGCAATTATGCCTCGGACTTGACACGGTTTAATATCTCACAGTTTAATTCGTTTTTACATTCATAATCATAAACATTTATCATTATAAACACAATTCACTTTGATTTTATAAAGCTACAGATAATATAGAAATGGAAGGCTATTACTGTCTTTATTTATGAGAAATAATTAGGTATTAATAATGGTATTTGGCCTGCGACATTCCATGTTTCAGAGCAAACTTTTACCATTGTAACTATTCACTGACTGTGCGGTTAAATACTAACTTTACTAGCGGCCTTAACTTCAAAGCCCTTGACACATCATTTTTGAATAAATTGCTACAAATAGGTATGTGTGTGTAAAAAGGAATTTAATTATACAGCAATGACACCAGCAAGGAACTTTTTATGATTTCACGTTGCAGTAAAACTAGCATATAAACCTTTTACGTCCACAATAATAACACTTTCCAATTAACGCGACACGACAACACGTAAAACAACAGCTACACGCACACACGGACACTGTGGGTAGCGGGTGCACGCACACAGACCTAACAAACATTAGGGTCATGCGAATGTAGTTTATGTGAGACATAATAAATACAAATTAGCAAGCAACCTGTAAGGGTGTTCGTTCACTTAGGGTTGAATGTTACGGAGGAAAAGCTGTTTGTGAAAATTTTGCATTAAAATAGAACTGAAGTAGGTTTATTTAGAAATGTTGTTATTATATCCTCCTGAAAACTTATCTCTACAAAATAAACAATTAATTTAGTTTAGTTTATTATTTCATTAAAAAAATACAATATAAGTTTGCATTAAGGAGCGTCCTCACTGAGAGCATTCACGTGTTATGTAATGAGCATTCGGCGTCGAATATTCGAGTGGTGTGGACCACAGTAACGCTCTGCTCCACGTCCACATCACACTATTATCTATTCTGTGACATCACTCGAATACTTGTAACACGCGAACGCTCTCAGTGGGGAGTGTCCCCACTGAGAGCTCTTTACATGCCATTGCATGTCTCTCATCTCAATTTTTAATATCATTGGAAACGCTACCACTAAAGCAGTTCAGGGCCCTTAGCATAGTCGCCTTTATCGATGTGGATAAACGTGGAATACACATCTGTCACTATCTGACCAGTATATCAGCGCGAGAGTGACAGATGCGTTGTCTTTACCCACATCTATAAAAGCTACCATGCTACGGCCCTGCAATTATTAAACACAACGCACAGATTACAGCTAGTTCTTGGGGTTCCGTAAACATAGGCTGCCGAACGGGTCGCTAATAACGGCGGATTCCTAACATAAAATCTAAAAGTAAAATAATAAGGGACGTACCCCATAAAATAAGCTCTCAATTTGAAGTGAAAAATTAGTAATACTGCTGACCCTAAAGAAAAAACAACATTAAAAGACCGGCGTGTTAACCAATTTTTGTAATTGATCATGTAATTACAATGAATGAATGCCCTAGGGGCAGCCCTGCGGGTACACTACAAAGTTCCAAAGAATCATAAATCCGAATTGATCGTTATTCCGAATGCTTTTTTTTATAGAAGACTTTATTTTTTGCTATCGCTTATAAATCAAACCTAACCTTACTTACGTATAGCAACTAAATTATGCATTTTATTTTAAAATAGCTCTAACGTAACACAGCTTTCGGTAAAATCAAAATTCGGACAAATGAATATTCGGAATTACGGCTCTTCGGAATTTTAAGGTGTTCTCCAGCCCTGCACTTGATCCGAGCACTTACCACGAACCTTACAGCGCTGAAAACACATTTCTCTTGTTGCCGTCGTCCGCCTCCTGTTTTATCGGCGCGTTGTTCGTTTACGCGATGCATAAACCTGCCGTGATACAGCGTCCAACTTTACTACGGAGTGAGTAAATCGAGTGTCCTCTTAAATAATACTTTAAGGGAGATCACGATATGATAGTTAAGTAGGTAAGTCTCCTATTCAAAGCAAACTTGTCTCATTCATTGGCTCTATGCAGGCGTCCCACGGCTATGCGATACGAAAGGAGTAGCCCAAATATTATAAATATGATATACAGTTCACAGGTAAACATATACCAAGTTGTAGCTTGAAATGTGCTTCTCATACCGCATCACCAACTATAATATCGTAATTTCCCTCAGGGTGTTATTTAATAGAACACTCGATTTACATATATTATGCCTTATGAAGACATTATTTTATTTTTAAATGTATCTACGCACAATACAATACAAAAAACTTTATCGCACTGTACACCAAACGAAAACATTACAGAGAAACAGGAAAATTAAAAATTATTGAGGTAATGAACAGGTGGTCTCAGCGCTTATAAGCAATCTCTTCCAGACAAAATTAGAAGAGATATGATGAAAAAAAACATTAAACACAGTAATACTGCATGAAGGTTTCATTTAAACTGCTTGTTGCCTCATTTGTAAAATGTAAAAAAACTTGTATTTTTACAATGTTCATTAATACCTTCTAGATAACATACAAAAAACTTTATTGTACTGTACACCAAGCGAAAACATTACAGAGAAACAGGATAATTAAAAATTATTGAGGTAATGAACAGGCGGTCTCAGCGCTTATAAGCAATCTCTTCCAGACAAAATTAGAAGAGATATGATGAAAAAAAAACATTTTACACAGTAATACTGCATGAAGGTTTCATAAAAACTGCTTGCCTCATTTGTGAAATGTGAAAAAATCTTGTATCTTTACAATTTTAATCGAAAGGGGATGATTAGTACCTTCTAGATAACATTCACAATTCATATTTTAATTAAAATAACACTTTAAAATACTAATATTCGGGTCCCGTTTGAGACTCTTTGGGTACGGAACCATAAAATAAAAGCCAAACATGAGCTCCAAGCACCCTAAGGCAAGATGAAAAGACGCAGATTATGTCAAGCATCAACTGAGAATAGATCAGCAACAACAATCTAAGTAATTATCCTCCATCCCGTAGGTAAACATACTGGATTCAAAGTCAAGGTATGTTAAAATTGCTTTAATTTAATTTGAGTTAAATACCGCATCTCATAATATTGTAGCTGCCGGTTGATTTTAGGCTTGTGTTGCCAATTCACAAAGATGGAAACCCTTATAATTTTATCATGTCGTCAGTCTCTTGGGTTATTGCATGTCACAGCCATTTTACGTAAATACTGGAATGAAATGGTTAAATTTGGTCAAACTGACTATTGTGAACCATTAACATTTTTTGTGAGTTCGTGGAAAATCTATTACCGCCAAGGAAAATGAAATATTCTGCATCTGAATCATATGGGTTTTTTTTTATTATTAAATCAAGGTATGATTATGAGTTTTGTATTGTGTCCTACTTGTGGCCAGGTATGAACTGTGATATTCGTTAAAACTTATCTTAAAAACGCCAAAGTAAAAAAAGAAAACAAGCGAGCAGGTCACGGCACGTTGGCCTAGTTGGGAGTGACCCTGCCTCCGAAGCCGGCGGCCCTGGGTTCAAATCCCGGTAAGGGCAGATATTTGTGTGATGAGCGCGAATATTGGTTCCTGAGTCTTGGATGTTTTCTATTTATTTAAGTATGTATTGCTCTATTTAAGTATGTTTATCGTTGTCCCCGTTGTCGTTTATCGGTGTTGTGTCGTTTGTTGTACCCGTAGTAGGTACAAGCTTAGACCTCAGTTTGGGACTAGCTCATTTTGTGTGAGATTGTCCCCTGATATTTATTTATTTATTTTAGTAACACTAAGCTTATATTGCAATAAGCTTATATGTTGATCTCCTATTTTATATCATCTCTAAAAGTTCAAAGTTCTAAGTTCGTTGGATATTTAAAAGTACATCTTGTTATGAGAGAAAAACTTAAGTAATGGATCTGTTGTGGATATGTAGTTCTAACACATCTGTAAAGACCGTTCGACATTATATTTGAAGTTTGACGTAACTTTCATATTACTTTTGTACACAACTACATGCAACAGGTCCTTAATTTCCTCGATACGTCTGTTGCCGGTTCTTTAAAACTTGGTGCATCTATCTAGCTAGGAAAAGGGTTCTAGTTACTGACACTTGGAGCGAAAAAAAGAGGATTTAAACGCAATAACCTCGTCATTATCTTCCATTAATCTGACCTCAAGCAAACAGATAGGTCGAAAGCAATTAAAACTGTCTCAGAACTTAAGCCTCTGAAACTCGCCCAACCAAAAACACGAAGTTAATTTTATTCTTATTCCCAAGTCTTATCAGAGAAATGATACTCAAAGGATCATCACAGGATTACCATCAAAGATGTTAAACGGAGTTGAAATATGAGCGTTAGGTTCTAACTGGTCCAATTAGCGTCTTCGCTGCCACAAACTGCCAATTATTATGGAAGTTGATCATGTCAGACGTGTCAGCGGTACTGAATGTATTAAGGGACGCAACCCTGTAACCGAGAATTTTGATTAACGCAATTTACTACTTTTAAGTGGCGAAAGAAAAGTCAACAGCAGTCGATCTAAATTACAAAGGCGAAGTTTGTCATTCCGAAAGTTGTGGGCCAGAAGCCAGTGACCTAGAAACAACGAGACACTTCCCTCGCCGAGTTTTTCAATAAGAACTTTTGAACATGAGTTGATGAGAAAGTTTACCTTTCTCGTTCACTGAACTATCTGCCACTATCTCAAGCTCTGTAATTGATGGTTACCATTTCACAATGGGCGTCTAAAATAACCCCCGACGCAATAAAGGGTGTTATAAGATTAAAGTGTGCTTCTGCGTATTCAGTGTTCAGTTAAATCGGATTGGTTCCTAGGTGTTTCACAAAAATTGGTTGAGTCGTTTAAGAGATATCAGGTATAAAACTAGGGGTTTACCTATTTAATCCTTTTCCAAGCAGAGGCTCTGTATTGACCACATAAGTTTATTAAAAAATTCAACCTTAGTACCTTAAGTTAGGGTTCAAATCTGATTGAATATACACAAAAAGTTACTTGCTCTGAAATTAATTCCCAATATGTAAATAACTTGGATATGTATTACTTTTGTGTTGAACCATCTAGGTGGATGCGGCCTCGAAAATATGAATACTCTTTATTACACATAAACAATTACAAGACATGTTTGCATCAATATAGACAATGTACAGTCAAGGGCATTGATATCTATACAGCCATCGCGTCAAATATATGTTTAAATGGACCTTATTGCCAGTGACATTTGTAAAGGTGTGTAGATACTTTTATTTTGGACGCCTTGGTAAAGTACATATATTTATGCCCTTGACTGTACATAGGCAAGTTTCTTCCAGTAATAGTTATTTTTTGAATGGGAAAGTAAGTTTGTTCGTCGTCTACACGGAACTGTTATAAAACTGATTACTTCGATTTTATTATTTTCGTGTTTTATTTATCAGACAAACTTGATTCCAGCAAACGATATTTTTCTAGGAAATAGCGAATAAATATCGACGTAAATTACGCGGAAAATTGTATGGCCTGTAATATGTATAATGTTCCAATTTCGAATTCTGTAAACCAATTAAACCAATCGTAATCGTTCGATTTAATTTGAATTTATTGCATTTCTTTTTTGTTTTACTGGATTTCTTTATATTTCTCTCCTAGACCAAAATTTGGAAGATTCAACGCCTATGACCACACCTGTTTGTGGAAAAAACTTCAATTAACTGGGGACTTCCTTCCGATATTAAATTTATCGATAAATGTTTCAAATACTTAGTTCAAAATTACATTTCATATTGATTTCACCGGATAAAATAGAAATTTACTGCACACACCCATCGATGTTATATAATTATATAATCATATAATCAAATTCAAATTAACATAATTTTAATAAAAATATAAGTATTTATAGTGAACTTGTTGCTTACACAAAAACTTATATTAATGCTATTCAATCAATTTCCATACAAAGTAAACTGAACTGAACAAGGGTGACTTGCAACAAAGCCCTATTTAGGTTGATTGTTTAATTGTAATAGTAAGTCCCATGTTCATATTACACGTTATCTCATAGTCATAACTGTCATAAGAAAGTACAATTTATCGATAAATTTATTAACTTCATTAACTTCTAAAAGGGTAATTATCTCAACCACATTTTTTGAGCGGCGGACGTGGTAATTGGGGTGTAAAGTACATGTATTGGAAAACTATTTATTTTATAAATAACCTACTCAAAGTACCATATTGAGCCAAAGTTAAAATTATTATTAACTTATTATATTTATCGTAAAAAATATTTTCAATCCAAAATCAATTTTGGTGTCGTGTCCTGTACTTCCGCATATACTGATATGTGGTGGTACAAACTTATTAAGCCTCAACTAGACTTATATTTTAGTTATCTGTATTCTTTATTAGTTGAGGTATTTTAAAATGTATCAATTATTGCATTTGCAAGTAAAAAGAAACTGGGAGCAGTGTAAATAAAACTGTCCAAGCGAAATAGTTAATTTTGGTGGTGAATATTGAAATTGATTTTATGATCGAACGAAACGTGATTAAACAAACAAATATAGCGTCAGATGTTCGTTCGTCTTCCCGCTAAGCACATAAGTATCTAATTTTGGTGGTATGAAATACACTTTATTAATCGTGATAACTTAGATAAGTCATTATTTCGCAAAAAGTTTTGTTGTGTGATAGTTTTTTCAAGTATGTTTATAGTGTCTTTTTAACTGTAACGAGTTAAGTTTTTGTTAAACTAAAACATTTGTTTTTAATTTAAAAAAAATGTTAAATTTTATAATTTTGGTGGTACAATTTTGGTGGCTTTTGCAAAACACCAAAATTATCAAAATTTCTGGTCTCCACCAAAATTATTTAAACAACAAATAATCATTATTTATAATATTAGAAACTTACGTTTTGGATTTTCAAAAATAACAAGGAAGATTCCCTAACGATTATATTTTAATTAGCCCGATATGTTATTATTGATCGTGAGTTTTTCTAAGAAAAGTAATTTTGGTGGATAATAACAATTTTGGTGGTACATAATTAGTAAAATCGTTATATCTTAAAAAACACTTGATATAATAAAGGGCCATTTTAACACTGTTTTTATAATGACTAATGACGTCACTTAAACGTTTAATTGTAAACCCTACTAAGAAAATAAAAAATACCACCAAAATTAGGATAATTTGACGCTTGTTGAAATTCACCCAAAAGTGTCTGTCAATGACACACCTTAAATCATCATCATCACATGAGAATTAAATGCATTTACCTGGGCCTGTATTATCCTAGGTAAACCCATATTGCCTTTGACATGTTATCGTATTGCTTTTAACTCGGCCGCCAATTTATTACTATAATTTAAATAAGTGCTATCGTAACGTTGGAAATATGATAACATGTCACATGCATGACATGTATTTTCGTTTTACCGTGTCAACATTGAGGTGTTATACGAGTACATCTATTTCGTTACTACTCTTTTGGAATGACCCAATGAAAATGTCTTTGTGACTTGTCGTTCTGAGTCTCCAATTTTGAACCAGTTCGTAATCTCGTGACGCCCACGCTGCCACGATACTACAAACCGATTTTTGTAAGTGGGAATTTGAATCTAACACCTAGAACATAAATTTCAATTAACTTTGCTCTTAAATGGCATTTTCAACTTTGAAACAAATAAGAATGAACTTTATGCTCACTTGAATAAAGTTTAAACTAAATTGCCTTGATTATGTACATCGGGTGACTTCAATCCAATTATTGTAATGAACGCATTAAACATTGAGCGTAAATATTTGTGGTTCCCATAAAACAAACTTCAATATCGAAGTATCTACTGTTCCCGAACTTTGTGTTGGGCGTCCGTCTTCCCCGCCAGGCCTTATTAATGAACGTTCGGAACATAATGTGCTTGGAAGTACATGACTATGCTATTTAATTACAGTAAGTATTTGCGAATAGATCAGAAACGAATTAATTTAGCGGCTTTTCGTCCCGAACGAATCTCTGTGACGAGTTTGTTATCAAGTTTTAAATTTTTTTTTTGGGAAATGTTTTATTTTGGTCTTGAAGCTGCGCAGTGCCATTAATTTGAAAACATATTGAATTACTTATCGCTCGTTTGTGTACGAGTACAATACGAGATTGCCAACTTATAAGAATAAGTTTTGTCAATAATTTAATTTTTGAGACAAAGTTTTACTGCCGACTGTTATTTAATTCATTATCTGCTTATCAAGAACATACTAATGAGTCCCAACACTGTGGGTCCATGATCATGCCATCGGGATTTCATGTGGTCCAAATGTCAGCCCATTTCAAGGGAACTGGTTCCTAATTGACGTGCAAGATTTGACCTAAACTGGCATACATACATAATTATATTCAAATATTGCAAGTTAAATAAAAGCTTGTAAATTAATTGCAACAAAAGCATTTTTAAATGACACATTTTAAGTCAATTTAATCAATGCACAATACGAACTACAGAATACATAAAATCAAATGTTTTAAAGAACAAGAGCCTCCTTCAAAAAAGAGGTTTAAGTTTAAAAATAGTATGGCGCGCTGGCTTCAGTTTGACTGACCTATTTATCATTTAAAAATATGTTTTTTATTGCGTTTTAACGGCAGTTTTTGCGTTTTATATTCATTTTATTTTATGTCTTCTATAGTTCGTATTTTGCATTGATTAAATTAACTTGAAATCTGTCTTTTAATAAAAAAACTTCAACGCCTTTGTACAACGACTACATTGAGTAAAGTTTCTCAATCAATGTCACACATTATGAAAGTTCTCCCTCGTTGCCAAATAACAAAGTGATGTAAGGTTTTTTATTACCTAGTGATTTTTAGAGATTAACAATAAGTATTATAAAAATCTCTTTCTACCAGGGATCGTTACCGGTATTCTGACTACCGGTTTTAAATGAGGTATAACCGGCTATAATTGTATTTCGCTATTTATATCGATAAAGCTCTGATTAGTGGTATAATGAATACCGGTATTCAAGTATATTATCGGTTTCGGATAATATACAAACATATTGAGAACACTACCGCTTTTTGATACTTTACCCCTAAAAACCATAACCAGTAAACCTATCTACAAGTTATTACAGTCCAATTGACATCTTACTTATCAGGTGCAATGAATAGCGGTATTGAATACAGGTATTTAATACTGTAAATAGTGTATACATAGCGATAAAAACAAAAGCGGAATGACAATAATACCTCTAATTCGAATATAGGTATTACTTACTTTTTTAGCGGTAACAATTTGTCATTTTAAATACAGGTATACAATAAAACCGGTTTTACAATCCCTGTTTTCTAGTTCCAGAAACAAAACACACCTACAACAGAGAGCCTTTTCGAAGAGAAAATCTTATGATTTCCGCGCCCCGCAGATAGATGCTCTCACACAAGAACCAATCAATTCAAGCTTACGTGGCTTAGACAGCCGAATGGAAGAAGCGATCAAGTGGCAATCAGAGCTAATAAGACTCGTAATATGTGTTTTTTGTACCCGATTTGGTTCCACGCATTCTATCTTGCGCTTATTGTACTTCAGATGCACAATAAGTAGGAAAAGTGGGTCTTATAAAACTAACGCAGGGTATTACAATGGTTTGATGTAAGTATTAATACTTGCCAAATTATCACAGTGAGTGCTGTGGTAAAAATTGGAGTTAACCTCACAAATAAATGATCAGGCTACCATAACATGGCTAAGCAATTCAGTTTACGGTAAGAGTAAGAGACAGCCGTGTAACTGCTTTAGCTCTGTCCCTTACACTCATCCTAAACTGAATTGCTTAGGCATGTTGTGGTAAGCCCCCAAGGTATATATTTGATGTATTCTACCCGGTACAACTATATTGCTTTTATTTGTCATTTTTTTAACTCGGTCAACATTACTGCTAAGTTAAAGAACTATCATAACGTAGCAATACGATAAGAAGTCAAAAGCAATTAGGTTTTACCGAGTAGAATACAGGCCTTGCGCGTTTAATTCGCAAAATCTCTAACATTTCTACATCTAACATAGACATGAATGCGGCCAAGCAAGTGAACTAATAATTTATTTATGTGATGTAAGATCTATGACATTCATTAAGCAGAGGCCCTAGCCAAGATGCGATGGCTAACTAGCGTTTCGATTCGTTTTGTTTTTAAACCAATCGCGTCACTGGTAGATCACGTCATACGAAAAGTCACGTGATCAACTAGTGACGCGATTGGTTTAAAAACTAAACGAATCGAAACGCTAGTTAGCGAACGCATCTTGGCTAGGGCCACAGGGCCTCTATTCAACTGTGTTAAAACGAAATCGCCTTTAACGTGTTTTAGAATCGTTCGTTTGTTCGTGTCGCCATTATTGTAAATGACATAAGAGTTATCAAAGCGTGAACAATACAGAAACACGTCAAATACGATATCGTTATTACCGTGTAGAATCCCTGCCCTGGTGTCTAAAATTATTATATCTGTGAAAGTGACTCTATCTGTCTTCGTGTCCGGTACATCTTTACGGTTCAACCAGCAAACCGATTTTGATAAAAGTGAATACAATGATTCATTCTGAACCTCGGTAAAAGGCCACAGTACTTTTAATCATAGAAAATTAGATTTTATGATGCTAAATAAATAATTGACTTCTAACCACAAACAAACTGTTACTCCAGTTTTGCGGGGCAATGTTTAATTATTACTTTTAATTAAAATTGTGCTTATTAAAATAAATGAAAAAAAAAACAAACGAATTCGAGCCAGCGTAAGGGATGGTGTAATGCAAGAATGAGATACAAGATTATGTTGCTCGCTCTAAGGTGTAAATGCGTCCCTTACGCTGATACGCCTATGAAGGGATGGGCCATCGTATCGAGGCCCTATTTGGTTAGTTTCATATAAAATTAATCCCATTCTTTTTTCTTAGGGTTAAGCCAGACGAGCGTAATTTTTTGAATTGTGAGTCGAGTAATTTCTGGTACATACGGTTTCATACAAAACTACTGTTATGTTCACACGGCGACGCAAAATGAGTTGGATTTTTGTATAGCCAGAAATAACGCGAACGAAATAATAATAATAATTATAATATCACACGACAATCTCACACGCATTGACCTAATCCCAAACTAAGCTCTAGGCTTGAGTACTAGATAACGATAAACATACTTATATAAAGAAATATATACTTAAATACATAGAAAACATCCAAGATTCCGGAACAAATACTTGTGCTCATCACACAAATATCTGCCCTTACCGGGATTTGAACCCAGCACCTCTAGATTCGAAGGCAGGGTCACTACCAATGAGGCTAGTGACGACATGCTAGCCTCATTGGTCAAAAACTTACGCTCATCTGGCTTCACCCAACAAGCCCGTGAGGGCCGAAATCATTCGTACCGTGTTGCTCTTCATTAACATTCGGAATAGGTACCAGTTCTACTCACCCAAATGTCAAATTTGTTCTAAACAGGGGCATTTGCTGTAAATATAAAGTGGGTAGACAAAATTAGCGAACTTGTAAAAAGTAATTGGTATAACATGCAAATACGGTCTCGTGGGTCCGCCGGTCAGAGCTAACTGCTTTCAATGTAAATGAGGGCAGTGCAAAGAATTTATCTTCGGCCCTTGCAAAACACTGTCTTCTTTTTGCTCCAGACTTTAACGGGAGAGTGATGGTTTCCGATGGGTATATTAGCAAACAACATAAATAAGATTCGGTCAACTATTCCTTGCTACGGCTTTCTTAAGCCGCAGAAGTTCTGTATGTAAGTAAACTCTTTATTACTCATACTCATGTTTCACACACTCGACATTGGAGAAATACACCTTAACAGGAGTGAAAGTCATTAATTAAACCGTTATTTAATTTGCCAATCCATTATATTTGTCATTAAAGTAAATCAATGTAAGTACTTTAACATTAAAGTATTCCTAACCACCAAAACCACGACGAGGTTAATTAAGCTGTCAATTTATCCATAACTGCATTAGATTAATTAAAACACGATAGACACGGCACCAACGATGCTCGAATTGGGTCAATGTATATACACGTAACTTAACGAGCGTATATGTGATTTTTGCTTTTTCGTCTGTTAGTTTGAAACAGATTCTATTACAGATGAAATCGTAAATGAGGCTCGTTTCGAGAACGAAAGTTTTATTAATTAGCACTCAGTCACTGAAAACTATTAGTTTGATGTTCCTAACCTGAAATATGATTTTTGATATTTTAATCTAATAGCCTCGTTTAAATTCTTAGAACTGTGTAAATGTAATTGAAACAGTCCTAGGCAAATTTTGAAGAGATAAGTATTCTGTATAGATCTAATATTTAAGCAAACTCTCGTAATTAATACACCCAATCCTAAAAACTTAATGTTGCGTTCGGCTGAAAATGTTTGAATGGATATGTAATTATATTAACTATATATTTTGAAGAGTGGCAGTATAAAATTACCTTAACCAGTATAATTTCCATTTAGGATTTTAATTACTTTTTCAAGACATGCTATTATAAAGCAGCATTACATTATTTAACTCAACAGCCTATGTTTAGTTTTCAAGGACCCCTTTGAAATAAAATACAGCATTTTTATAACGTTTTCAATAAAAATACTTTCATTTATATTACTAGTGTGGAACGAAACGGAAGTGAAAGTGTATTAAAGTAACATAGAAAGTTATAAGTTTATACTCGTATCTATCTTTGATAGAACTAAAATAAGAAGACAAGTTACACTAGAAACAGGCATATTACTTTAACAATATCTTTAAGATAACTCTAGAAATCGCAGCTTCTAGCACTCTTCGGTAAAGTGGCACACAATGACATGATAAATGAAAAAAACAGTACAAAAATTTAAACGTCCTTAGTTTTGCGAGTATTTACAATGTTTGAGTTACCATATTGCTATGGAAAATACTTACCTCCGTGCTTAGAGACATTTTAGAGGCAATCAACTCGTTCCTTTTTCAAACTCGTGTATGAAAAATCTCCACTAAGGAACCACTTAATCATTAACCCGTGGAGCGCCATGGGCCATGGCATATATATGTGCATTACAATAGCAATCTTAATTCGAATCACTCTGATTTCCTAATTCAAATATCGTTACGAACACATGGTGTTCATAGGGCGCTCCACGGGTTGTTAGTAACTGAGTCTGAGGGCGGTCGTTATAGTAATATTTAGAAACACCCGCCGCATCTGTCGGTTAAAGAGATCAATGTATAGTTCAAGCAAGTTCTGTTGGCAGACAAAAAACAGTGTTATATGAAATAAAGGCTATTGTCTAGCTCCAGTGTTACCGTGCTAACTAAGCATTAATAATGGTCTGGCAACACTCGCCGCGGTTTCGTTACGGTTTGGGAAAATACGTCATCTATCTCCGAGCGAGCTTTAATTGCTTCGAAACTATACAAAGCTTTATGTTAGTATTTTTGCAGGATAAGAGTGAGTGTGACTTAATTTTTGCTGCGTTTTGTTATTATCGTTTTTAGTACATCGGAAATTACACTTCAGGGACTCTATTCTCCTGCGTTATAACGATATCGCGATTGACGTGTTATTAAATCGTTTATATCACAGTCGCCATTATTGTAAATGACATAAGAGTTATCAAAACGTTGACAATACGGTAACACGTCAAAGATGATATCGTTATTACCGTGTAGAATCCCAGCCCGGGCCTCAATTCCACATCGTTAAAACTAGGTGTCGTAACACTAACTATCAACAAGATATAACTTTTTAATGGTTTTTGCTTTTTCATCTGTTAGTTTGAAACAGATTCTATTCATTAATTGTACTCGTATAGATAATTTTTACTTGTCACTTTACAAATGTAATCGTAAATGAGGCTCGTTTCGAGAACGAAAGTTTTATTAATCAGCACTCAGTCACTGAAAACGATTAGTGTGATGTTCCTAACCTAAAATATTATTTTTGGTATTTTAATCTAATTGCCTAGTTTCAATTCTTAGAACTGTATAAATATAATTGAAACAGTCCGAGGCAAATTTTCAAGAGATAATCGTTAGCCCTATCAGCTTATTTTTTGGTTGGTTTTTATTTATAAAACCAAATGATCTTAGCAATTTTCTTTTCTTTTTCGTCGAATAATAATATAGTTTACGTGTGAACGCGGCCCGGGCACTCGGTTGGCGTCATTTCCGAAACCAGTCAACAATATGAGGAGTTCGGGGCAACTTAAGTCGCGACAATTTCCATTTATATGACAGTCGTAAGCCCTGTTCCGGTGTTTTAGTTGAGATATTTCACTCCTAGAACAATGAACAGAATTCATTTTTCACACGTTTCTTACAGAAAATCAGACGGTTTACGTAGATAAAAGTATTATAGTACCATTTTAAGAGGCTCGGTTTGACAGCTGTCAACTCAGTACAAAATATAGGCCAAGGATTTTTGGAAGTTACACTTTGTATCGCGTTGACAGCTGTCAAATAGTCAGTTCGTAGAACGATGCGACTATGTATTTATGATGGTTATTCTGTTAGCCAGATAGTTAAGTGGCAACTATGTCATATAAAAATATTAAAAAGTATACTTGACATAAAAGAAGGTATATAGGTATATACATATATATATATATATATATATAGTTAACTAGTGGCAAAACTTTGGCAATTCCTTTGATCAGTCTCTATTTACCATTACTCTTATTATTTCTGTGTGTCTTTTGTTTGTGTTTTTGTGTGTTTTGTTCTTGTACTTTTTGTTGTGTGACCTGCCGTAAATACGTTACCAAATGACGCGTGCTGGTTTTAAAACCAGGAATAAGTTATGGCAAGTTATCTTGTCGGGCGGCGCATTGTCTCAGCCTGCCAGTGCTTTTATTGTTAATGGTTTTCTGTCCTGTTATAAGATGTTAGTAAGAAGGGGTTTATTACTTCCAATACCTAATCCATTGACACCTGTTGGATACTCTCAATGTACCTAGTCAAAAACAAACAAACAAATATTAAGAAGAGGTTTAAGAGCCTCTTAAAATATTTCGTTAAGGTCATAAAATAGTACCTATATGAACAGGCGTAAAAAAAATTGCCGGTTTGTTTGCTGATCGGTTAAGCAGTAAACTAGGTGTACATTATGAATACCTATTTTAGCAACAACTTTTTAGATCACATTATTTTTAGGTAGATAATAAAATATCGACTTTCTTGTTAACTAAAATTTCCCCTTTACCTTCATTTTATTCTGAAAATTCTCTTTTAAGCTAACGAGCGGCCGACGTCCATACAAAATACGATCCTCGATGCATTTTCAAAGGAAAATGTTTAAAAGTAAAACTAAAGAAATCTTATTTAACTCGAGAACCACTTAGAATATTTTTTCTGGGTTATTTGCATTTCAGTTTCCGTTTAACAATTTGAGCTCAATAGATAAAGTTTGGGCAAACAAGATGGTAATATTTGAAAATACTCAAGCACTCTGAATAATGAAGCGTAAAAGCATGTGTAGGTAGATATGCTGGAAATTTTGTTCGATTATCTACTTTTTCTATTGGTAGGAACGGTAGTTAGTCTAATAAGAACGACGTCTACGACCTACTTACTCACGACCGCATTAGGAAATAATGACTACACTACTTAATGTCGCCTAATGCCAGCTTGTCAAATGACTCCAAGAATCAAGGATGAACAACTTTATTTTTAAATAAAATATATAAGGAGGAAATAACTATGATATAAGTATGGTACGATCAAAATCATAAGTAGCTGAACATTTTAGTACTTTGTCGCAGATATTGATATAATCAATTTAAACCACTCTCGGTTTAATTGGTTATTGTGACAAGGTACTAAAATGTTTATGTTAGTACTTCTGAGTTCGACTTTACTCGAGTACTTCGCAATACTTATAGAATACTCGGGCATGGTGCCACAGTGCTGTAACAAAATACTCGTATTATTCATTTTTACCGGATCCAAAACAAAGACATACAAATGAATTAACATACAAATAGTGGGTTTTTGTAAGGTTGTCCCGGCCTTTAGCCAGATTACTGTCCGCGGGGGCGCGGAGTGACGAGACTCGCAGATGCGATGTTCCAACAATTTGCATCTATTAAGTATATTTTTCTTACAAACCGGCTGGATTTGTACTAAACGGCTCAACAAATTTAGCAGCCATGAAAACACACGTTTACCTACACCTACTGAACAACACCGCACAAAGGAACCTTTGGGATCGTACTTCTCACTCTCACTCGCTCTCATTTGCTAATCCAATCTACTTTACCCAAACTCGAAAGACTTCTCAAGACCAAGAGGAAGAGCACTGTAATTATGTAAATGTGCTAACTCACTCAATTAAATTTTCTGTAGGGATATTTTTTGTGTCACAACGGAACTTTCTTCAGTTTTGTTGTTTGTATGGTTAACTACGCTTAGCTATGGTTCAACAATTTGGTCCTTACCCATATGTATTAATATATTTACGACATTGACTGTACGCTATGTTTAAATAATTTTTCGTGTTTGCATACCATTATTAAAATCTATTTAGAATTCGATTTTGTCCGACATTTTGAGTGAACTAAACTGTACAACGAATGACAATCACCACTTGGACATTCACTCCAACTCAGGTACCGTGACGTGGGAAGGTGTACATCCATTTTATCGATGAGTGATGGGTTTACTATTAATCCCAAAGTCCCACTCGCCACACCCGAAGTAATTATTATTTAAGGAACTTTCCTATCCGTTAACTAGCAATATTTTTTTCGTTTATAAATAACAGGTTAGCGGCGAGGAGCCATCTGCGGCGGCTTTATTCTCTATCAATTAAGGCGAGGTCAACTACCTCTATAAGTTTAGTACGTCTTGCTAGCCTAGATAATTTCTAGATAGTACTTATATTAGTTTGCAGCATATTGGTTTACCCGAGCGTTCGTACTAACCAGCTTATTATAAATATAAGTCTACACAAGTTTAAGAGGCACCAGGGATCAATTAAAGCTGGATGCGTGTGTTTTGGGACTGCAAAAAACGGGATCGTATCATAATATGTAAAGTTCAAAATACATAATGGGTCATAATACATAATGGTCATAATATATAATGGTTTTATTTCTGAAACCGTACACATTTCAGGATTTTTTAAAAGCTCATTACATAGAACCCATTAGGTTAGGTTTGTATTATAACAATCCTGAAAAACTTGCGGTTCCAGAAATAAAATCATTATAATAATATGAAAATTTATGTATTTTGACCCATTATGTGTTTTTATATATAGCATGATATGTACCCGCAAAAAACACCACACCACTTATATCTACAAACATGCAATTTCGACGCCGCCGCGCCGTTAGCTCGATCCTCAACATTAGCTTCCCACACGAGTGCGACTTTCGAAAGACTAATCCTATGATAGATGGCTTCGAGCCGCTCTTATTGATATTACATTATGTAGGTCAAAGTCCTTTGACCTATTTCTGTTGAGTAATCGGTTTCATCCTTATTACCTTGATACAAGATCACGCTCGAGAGATGATTCTCGAGATATTAAATTCAAGCTGGTGACCATTCTACCAATCTTGCGATGTGATGCGAGGACTCAATGTTACATAGAATTCTATGTATTTAAGTAAGTATTTGTCTATAGTGTGTGGCCCAAAACTGGGGATAATATTAAAAACAGAGGCTCAATAAACCAAAAACAATGATACAAACAATAATTCCGCTCTTCTTGACCGATTAACTCGTAGTTCTTTCTGCATCGTACTTAAGTTTGAATCAACCGCGTGCTGTCACGGCACCCTGTACCAAGACATACCCGGTACCAAGTGACCAGGGCTGTAGCATGGTCGCCTTTATCGTTGTGGATAAACGTGGATAAAACATCAGGCACTTTCTGACCAGCATGTCAGTGTGAGAGTGACAGATGTGTTATTCACGTTTATCCACATCATAAAAGGCGACCATGCTACGGGCCCAGGGCCTCTATTCTACTTCGTTACTACGATATCGCGTTTGACGTGTTTTAGAATCGTTTATGTCACAGTCGCCATTATGGTAAATGACATAAGATTTATCAAAACGTTGACAATACGGAAACACGTCAAAGACGATATCGTTATTACCGTGTAGAATCCCAGCCCAGGCGACGATATCGCGACGGAAAATTCGTTACCTGCCATTTTTTAAAGGCTAATTTCTCCAAAATTAAGGACTTCGGTACATCAGATTCCTATGATAGTTACTTGAATTGTTCTGAGGAATCTCCATTTATTTTTTTCCCTCTGGTTTTGGGCCTCACACTGTATACAATTATGTTTATCGTTGTCTTAGTAGTACGGTCAGCTTCATAAGTAGCTGCATACTATAGAGCTTTGTCACTTAAACGTCATGTTTGAACGTTACAGCGGACCGTTAAAGCGACAAGGTACTGGGCCTCTATTCAACTGCGTTATAACGATATCGTTTTTGTCCTGTTTCCGTATTGTCAACGTTTTGATAACTCTTATGTCATTTACAATAATGGCGACTGTGACATAAACGATTCTTAAACGTGTCAAACACGATATCGTTTTAACGCACCTGAATAGAGGCCCAGAAGTGTGCAGCTACCCATAAGGCCAGCTCTACACAACAAGCCTAGAGCTTAGTTAAGGATTAGGTAGGAACATCACGAATTGAGAACCTCTTCCTTTTTGTTTTTTTTTTGTATGACCTCGGTTAAAAAAGTAGAAATTTCATACAGAACAAAGTTGACACGTTGAAGTCACTGTGCTTGTATGAGAGTGTCAGTTGTCATCTTCATAGTCGTTTGAAGTTAATGTACAGTCCGCCAAATTATATTTTGAAGTGGCAGTAACATCTTATGATAAATAACATAACTTTACATACAATTTATCAATTGAAAATGTTATTAAAGTTGACACTTTAGATTGACAAACGCATTTTATTGAGATTATTGTTTTTTGACGTGTAAAAGGAGTTCCATCTAAGGGTGACCGACTGGGGGTACAGTCAGCAGCAGAAGTAGGTGGACAGTCGAACAGCTCAAAATGATCTGCGTGTGTAGATCATTTTGAGCTATTATTCTGTTGACGACGAATTCGCGTATAGATCATTTGGAAATCTTCGACTGTCCACCTACTTCTGCTCCTGACTGTTTATTATATGAATACACATACCTACGTACGTACTAAAAAGCAAAGGCGAAGTGATCTCGCTTAACACGGACGTGAATAGCTTTAGACGGACTTGAAGTAGGGATGCTCTACGTGATTGCTTATTTTCGACACTGCCTGGCTAAACTCCATGACCCTAGCGAAAACGAATAAAGTTCGACCTAGTTTGTATTTAAAAATGGTTTATATATTGTACATATTCTAGACATATACCGTATTACACCGAAACCTCGGTAGACTTGTATGATTTTCCACTAGAGCTACAGAAATACCTATGCCTGACACAACTTACCAAAGACGGTTTAACTTATGTCTAATACACCTTTTATAAAGGCTTAGTAATAGGTTCAATTCAAACCAATGCCTACTAAGGTCCCCCACCCTCCTTCTCCAAAGTATGTTTCGAAATTAAATTTTAAAATCTTGTTTATCTCAAGAACTTGTTGAGTTAGGAGTTCCGGCAAAGAAAGGTCGTTTTAAAGTTTGATTGCCTATTATAAGGCGAGAGCGCAGCTAGCCACCAAGACTGTATGACTTTGCAATGAACTCGTGAATAGGCATGCATACTAAATTGTACATTGTCAAGGAAATGCAAGTGCAATTCTATTTTTTCTACGATCTTTCAACTTCAGTAGTAAGTCCATTACAGTAGCGTATATTTCTTAATTTACTCCACCGCTTTTACCTTTGACACCTGAGGATTAAAGCTAGAGTGTTCTGGTATCTGCGAAAAACAGGCTATCTATACTTAGAATTAAAAAAGTAAGTTTGAGAGTTAAGTTAAGGAGAACATCTTTGAAAATAGTTTCATCGATAGAAATTAGCGTTATTTCAGAGTGATACTATACGCTTGCGAATTATTGCGAAGTCTTACAACATACGCTAATGTTTACACAGACGGTCAAGCGAATACGTCGAAGTTGTAAAAAAATATTAATACTGCATAACCAAAAAAATAAAACCTAATATCATGCTAGATCAGAGGTCAGATATAACGTCTGGGTACTCGTATAAAGTATTTAAGTATTTAGGACCATGTTATCATCATTGTCATGATACGTTTGGGTCATACACAGATTTAGGTTACCGTCTTTCCTGTGGACACACCAAAAGTTAACGTTTTTAAGGCCTAATTTTCTGGCGAAGCCCATTCCCGCATAAACGGTGTCAGGACTGCTTTAGACCTATCATATAAAAACATAACTTATATGCACACTAGCTCTTTACTATTGGCCACAGGAGAGACAAATTTTGTTTTTAAGAGTGTGTATGACCCGTTTACTCAATTCTAGTACCTATGTACCTATTTTGATCAAATGCAAAAGAGTTTTATTCCCTTTAGCGACAAGCTTTATAGCACAAAATACTTTTCATAAATTTTAAAACATCGAGGAAGCGAGCGAAGTGTAGTGGTTTGGAGTAATGCCATAAAAGCCATGCCAATACCAGAGTGACACGAGTCAAAGGTCACCCGGAATACCGTCAGTACACATCGATCATGCACTTTTTCAATGCTGTAATAGAGTTCACTTTGCATCGCTTGTTATAATGTAGAGGCAACATCACTTGACTTTTTAGCAAATGTCGTTCTTGAAATATGTAGGTGCTTCGATGAATTGACTTGCGTGACAAATCTTTATTTAAAGTTACTGGTTTTATATGAAACAGTGATGTAGGTAGGCATACCTACGTTTTGTTTACCCGCTGTACATGATTAAATAATCATGTTATAATGTGTATTATGACCATGTTAGGCCGCAAAATATTGGTTGACCTCCAGGACAGACAACACATTTAGTAAAGCATACTCGTAAGCAAAGATTACCGAGTCAATGTTTTCATAAATTAAAATTTTAGCTGAAAACTTCATAATGAATAAAAAAACTAATTAACTTCAAAGGAATAAGCTTCTTTGATCTTATTAACTAGTTCAAAAATTGTATGTAAAAATTTCTGTAATAAAATCAGAGGAAATTAAATATTGTTGGAGATGGAGTATAGCGGTATTACGACCGATATTACTATTGAGCTTCTCTTCAAAATTCGTCTGGATAATCCTTACCTTAAGTAATTCTTGGTGTTCACTAAAAATTATAAAATAGGTACACCGAAACTAAACTCTTGATTTTTTATTATTTGAGAATAAAACTGTTTAAGGCTAAGAGAGAAGTCGAACATTCATTAAATTGTACTTAGATGTGTGGTTTAACAATATAATAATAATAATATTATCATGGAACAATCTCAAACAAATTGACTTGGTCCCAAACTAAGCTCTAATAAACATACTTACATAGAGAAATACATACTTAAAGAAAACATCCAAGACTCGGGAACAAATATTCGCGCAAATATCTGCCCTTACCGGGATTTGAACCCAGGACCGTCTATATAATCTCCCAGTAGTGTCTTTAAAAAGAAACTCCCAGACACGTGATAATTTTTCACCCATTGTAACATCATACTGGTAAAAGAACAGCTAACGGTACAGCCCTACGTCTCCCGAAGGGGTAGGCAGTGACTTTTTAGATGTTCTGACTATTGCCTCAATGCATAAATAAAGTCAATAACAAGTAAGATTTCCTTTAATATCCTTCGGTATTGTCCCGTTGAGGTATCTATAAAGGGTTTCCACGACGTCTGTCATTGCCCTGCATTTATACTTAAGGGAAGGTACAAGTATGAATAAGTTTTTAAGTTTTTCAATATTATCTCAGTTACAAAAAAGTTCACTGGCACTAATAATAGTGTCATTTGGACACTTTCAGACATCTAATCCGCCAAAACAGAGAGTGATAGCTCGTGACTTAAGACGCCATAACATTTAATGAACGTATGTGCAACTAAGTAATTGTAAACCACACGTTGCGAGTGAAATTGCATGTGCGCGGTGAGCCGTACAGAAATTAGAATTAAAATAATATAGTACGGGAACTGCAGGAGATGAAACATAGTGTATTTACGTTAGTGACTTCTGCTGGACTCGCCATTCTTTCCTCGCACCATTTTATTTCGAATGTACTATTAACTATGAATAGTAACCAGCGGAGAGGGCAGCTTGTAACGGAACGTTTAGCGACATCTATTGCGTACGTGTGAAACTACCACACTTTTTCGATAATATGTAGTAGCCGTTTTAGTGCAAACTGGAACGTGACCGTAAGGGTGACAGTTCTTAGTTTTGACGTCTGTCAACGATCAGTCAACGTAAAGCGTCTGCGATGGCTGGCGATACCGAATTTACTTTCTGAACTGAATCGGAGTAGATCGGAGGTTTTCCGTCCTCCACGAGTTTGTTATACTCAAATTTGGAGCAGCCACTTTAGGTAAGATTGAAAACAAAGGATAGTTGTGAGCTGCTGGAAATTTCGTAAACTCATAACCTCGTGCTTCTTTGCAGGATAAGAAATAGTTTATTATATTGTTAATACCAGACTATCACTGAGGCTTGCATACTACAGCAACACAGGTGAGTGCTGTTAAGGTCTTCCTGGTTCCTTACCAGTTTTGTCAGGTTAGATATTTAAAGTGATGATTTTCTTTCAGTCACGACACGTGCACAAACGCGCCGTGTCAATTTTTCTATTGGGATTGGGAAACGGAATAATATCCGGATTCAACGGGTGAGTGTTTGAAACCTTTCTACAATCCCTGTTAGACATTTTTAACCAGAGTTTTAGGGAACGCCTGCTAAAGCTTCTTTGTATTTTCAGGTGGGACTGACTTTACTGACATTAAGATTTTTAATACATTTAAACATTTATACAACAACAAGACATCATGGCACAGACATGACCTTTTATATATGTCGAGCAACTCATAGGATTATATCATAACAACTTAAAGAAGCTCAGGAAGCTTCCTATTTGCAACACTTCAGAAATAGAACAGTAGGAGCCGTCGAGGCAAGTTCATCTGCACACCAGTGCGAAGGGAAACCCTCAGTGTGGCAGACTGTTAAGGTTTGAGAGGCCCTCCCGTAAGTTCTATGTAAACTATAGTGTTAATCCTTCAGTACATAACGCTTACTGATCCACGTTAAATTTACCAAGACTCGAATCGTGATACACGACCCTGTCTCTCTGTCTGTCATGGTGTGAGTCATTTTAAGTACATAAACAAATGGAATAAAGAACCACACACCATTGACAGATGAGTTTCATTTCCTTTTCAATCAACCTTGCTTTTCTGTAGTACGTCAAGTGCTATAGAGGTTTGATAACTTCTTTCTTCTGTATACTCTTTGAGTTTCGCTTGTAAAGCGATACATAAAATATATCTTTTCTGTATACTCCTTGATTGAGCTAGCCTGTGCTATATACTGAGAGGAACATCCTCCTACTAACAATCAAGCGTTACAGTGGCGCCCCTTATTTTCTTGGTAAATTTATCGTTTTAAAATGGAATATTTCAGATTGGAAGACCAATAAAAGAAGCGTGTCTACGCTGGTTTCTTTCCTCTCTTAAATTCCCAAATTTGTTAAGATATTAGTTGCTTGTGCTTGTTGTAGCTAGTATTGCGTTTTATTTCTTTCTTCCTTGTCAACTGAATAAGTGAAACTTGTTACATGCTTAATTTTCTTGTGTTTTAACAGAATTTGTGTGTGTTAAATATTAAAGCAATTACAAGCTAATGTGTGTTCACAAATCTATTGTTATACTGGTGCTTTGCAATCTTTGAACGAAACTGTGCAGTGCAATACTTTTGAAATTGAAATTGATTAGTTCAATATGAGTAGGATGCTTATAAAACATTTAAATAGTTATATTACAGTGATATAAATTTGTGTGTTTAAATATATTTTACAATTAGATGAAAATAAAACAAAAGTAACTGCCATTTAGAGTACTTAATAAAACCATAATTTACTAGTTAGTAAAATATATAGTAATCAATAAATTAGTGATATTTGTTTTATGCATATTGACCGCAGTTTGCAATTTTAAAATATACAGTAAATAACTAGTGTTCAATTACAATATCATTTAGAACAGTGAACAGGTTAGTTAAAAAACAATAATAGCATCTTATATTTTGAATATAAACACATAAGTAAATGTTAACACAACATTTATACATTCAAAGCCCAGCTGCCAAATGGTGATACAAAGTGGACTCATATTGGGGTACTTGGTACTGAATGTTTGTAAACAATAGAAGAAAGAGATTTTTTTTAGGATTTTGACATTTAAGTCTTAATGGACAAGTTTATACAATCAATAACACATGCAATGAAGTGTATTGATTAGTTTTTAGCACCTTTTTATTGCATTTTATATGCATTTGTGCATATTTTTAGGTAATTTTCTGGTATCAACAACAAACAATTAGGTTAAGTTTAGTAGTCATATAAGTTTTAATGTGGGTGGCTCCAAATTGTTTTGTGTTTGTTTTAATATAACATCCTTATGTTATATTCATAATTAGGGAAACATTATAGTCTAAGGACTGTGTTTAACTATTATTCTTTTCATATTAACTTCATAACTTGCTCGCTGAAGTTAATAATTATTTTTAGGTTTTCATTATAGCTGTACTGCTGGTGAATAACCATTAATGCTAACATTATAGCTACTTGCTGGTGTTACTGCTTATTTTATACATACATTATAGCTTAAGAGCTGGTGTATGTGACAATTTTTCAACATTATAGCATGTCGCTGATGTGATTATTAATTTAAGTTTCAATATACATTATAGCAATAGTGCTGGTGTATAATACCTTTTTATGAAAATTATAGCTTAAGAGTTGGTGTATGAGATTTCTTTTAAAAACATTATAGCATAGCGCTGATGTTATTAATAATTTAGGCTTAGACATACATCATAGCGATAGTGCTGGTGTATAATACTTTTCATGAACATTATAGCAACTTGCTGATGTTAATAATTAAATTTAAGAACGCAATAGTGTTTACTTTATCTTTGATAATTTAACTTAGGTACTTACTGTTTTGCAAACACATCAGATAAAATAAATACTGTTTGATAAGTAATACATTCATCAAGATTAAAATTTTAAAAACTTGAATTTATTACTATAAGAGAAAATTAGTTTATTTTAACTGAGAACAATTATAACTTAAAGTTGAAACATTTACTCTGAATGTTCATGTCTCAAATTGAAGTAAGTGGATAATTTTAAACAAACATACTACTAGGTGGTATGTTAATAAATATCAAATACTGGTGATTATTGAACGATTAATATTAGTCAGAACTTTTATAACTGTTAACAAAGTGTATTCTGATACCACCACAAACAGAGAGATAGGGTTGATTAGTTAACGGAGATTAGTCTTGCTTCATATATTTAAAACTTGATCTTATTTTTTTAACTTTGCAAACATGGACTTACGGAGAGTATATTATCATTCCTTATTGAAGGATGAGTTAATGTATGAAATAACAATTCGTGCCGAGACACCAGGCGATACAGTACTAAAAATGAAACAACAGTTAAAGTGTTTAAGCGCTGAATTCCTGCCGGAAGAGATTATAGGTGAAGAGTTGAAAGCTAGCATTGAGTTGCCTATAATCACTGAAAAAATAAAGGAGTTAAAGGCTAAACTAAATACTCTGGAGAAATCAAAGGATAAATGGCTGTTAGTTCGTGTCAAGTCTTTGTACTGTCATCTTTTATTTCGTTTGCAAAGGGTGGTAGGATTTGATTTGTCTATAGAAAAGGAGACCCATTCGGTATTGAAGTCCAAGTTAGAGCAATGCTCGGTAATTTTAGAAACCCTTTTACCTAAAAAGGACAGTGAAGGTTCAACAAGTTCCGGTACTGGCGGTATTCCAGATCCGCTTGAGTCCGGTAATGAAGCAAACAATTTCCACATTTTAAAACACATCAGCACCAAATTTAACGGGCTGACCAGTGTTCATTCGTTTTTGGAAGCAGTCAATGAGCGCGCCCAAGCGTTTGGTATTAGTGATGACAAACTATTTAATGCGGCTTGTTGTCTGTTCACTGATCAAGGTCTCTTGTGGTACAGAGGAAATAAACATAGGTTTCGGTCCTGGAAGGAGTTAGGTATCTTGTTACAAGAGGAATTTGCACCAGTAGATTTTGATTACAGATTATTAGATGAAATTCACGCTCGCACACAGGGTCAGGATGAGCCAACCCATATTTATTTTGCAGTGATGAGCGGAATGTTTTCAAGACTTTTAAAACCTCTAAGTGATGAAGATCAGTTAGAGATTTTGTTACATAATATTAGACCGTCGTTCTCAGAACAGCTAGCTCTGCACGAAGTAAATTCTGTAGATGCTTTGAGACGTTGTTGTAGGAAAATTGAGGCGGCTCGCCAAAAAGGCAAATTATTTTCGGAACCGCCTAGACAATCTACTTTAAACCCAGATTTTACATACAAGGGTAAACATACGAAACAGGACATTACCGCTGTTGCCTCGACTGCAGTTCAGCAGAGCCAGTTTGTGCCGCCGCAACATCAAAAGCAGTACAAGCCGGCACAGTTCGTTCAACAGCGACGACAGTATATACCTGCACCCCGGTTTCAAAACCAAAAGACCCCTCAGGTCGGTAAGGTTTATTGTTTTAGGTGCAAAGTAGATTCACACAGTACCAAGGCGTGTAACGATAAACGGGTATTATGTTTTAAATGCGGTGAGATGGGTTACACCTCCCGCTCATGCCCGAAGTGTAAATTAAATTTAAAGCCAAAAAACTGGTTGGCGAGGGTCGTAGCGTTAAATCAGTAGAGGAAGCCGTACCCGCTGATAGTAAAAATTGGTTAGAAATTGTAGCTAATTATTTTAAGCACAACTCCGTCGCCACGGTCCTCTTTAAACCTGACAACAACGATGTTCGGCCTTATTTAAATGTAGACATTTTGGATTTGACAGTTTGTGGATTATTGGATTCCGGTGCAGCTATTTCGATTATAGGGAATGGCGCACATGAACGTTTTGTTAACTTAGGTTACTCGATAGTGAATTCTCTGGAATCAGTCACAGTAGCAGATGGTTCAGTCTGTAGTACTGTTGGTTTTATCTCACTCCCGATTTCTTTTAAAGGAGTGACTAAAATAATTAAATTTTATGTCATACCATCGATAGTATCGAATATCATTCTTGGAGTAGATTTTTGGAAAGAATTTTCATTAATGCCTGAAATATTTGAGAATATAACTTATATCAAAAAGCCAATAGAATATATTAAAAATGCTGCTAATATAGATACACAACTCAACAATGTATTAGCTTATGATACGTTGACTTCTGATCAAAGAGAATTAGCCGAAATAGTAATAAAAAAGTTTGTAGAAGTATCTTTTGAAAGTAAAGGCTTGGGTAGAACACATTTAGTAGAACACAAAATTGATACTGGCGATTCTATGCCAATTAAGTGCAGACCATATCCTATGTCTCCGGAAAAGCTTAAAGAATTACATAAGGAAGTGGATAAAATGCTTGAAATGGATGTGATTACACCAAGTGAAAGCCCGTGGAATAATCCAGTCCTTATGGTTCCCAAATCAGACGGGACATGGCGATTTTGTTTAGATTGTCGAAAACTAAATGCAATTAGCAAAGGGGATGCTTATGCAATACCATACATACCCCAAATTTTAGATAGCCTGAGAAATGCAAAATACATTAGTTCGGTAGATTTTAAAGCAAGTTTTTGGCAGATAAAGTTAGATGAACAGTCACAGGAGAAGACTAGCTTCACAGCACCCGGTAAGGGTCTTTTTAAATTTAAGGTCATGCCATTTGGACTGTGCGGAGCTCCAGCTCGCCAGCAAAGGTTAATGGACATGCTTTTTGGTACTCCATTTTGCAGTGAAGTGAGTAAAGGACTAGTTTTTTGTTATGTAGATGATGTAATAGTAGTATCAGAAGATTATGAAACTCATTTACTATTGCTTAATAGATTACATCAACGGATAAAAGAGGCAAATTTAACGATTAATTTTGAAAAGAGTAATTTCTTCCGAAAATCACTCAAATATTTAGGATACATTGTGGACGAATGCGGTTTAAGAACGGATCCTAGTAAGGTGCGTGCGGTTATTGATTTTCCAGTGCCAAAGAACTCGAAAGAAGTAAAAATGTTCTTGGGTACTTGTTCTTGGTATAGACGTTTTATTAGAAATTTTTCTACTATAGCTGCACCTCTTAATGCACTTACTAGTTCAAAGACTAAGTTCGTTTGGACCACTGATGCAGATCGGGCATTTGTCGATTTAAAGAACCGATTAGTATCAGCTCCAGTTTTGATATGTCCGGATTTTACTAAGCAATTCACAGTACATTGTGATGCTTCTAGCTATGGAATCGGAGGCGTGCTAACGCAGGAAGTAGAAGGAACCGACCATCCAATAGCTTATATAAGTAGATCTTTAAATAAAAATGAAAGAAATTACAGTGCAACAGAGAGAGAGGCGTTAGCGGTAGTGTATGCTGTTGAAAAATTTGAACCATACCTAGGTTCTAGGCCGTTTACTGTTGTCACTGATCATGCATCCTTGAAATGGTTTATGAATTTAGAAAATCCGACAGGACGTCTTGCCCGTTGGGGTTGTCGCTTGTCGCAATATAACTTTACAATAGAGCACAGAAAGGGTAAGGATAATGTTATTCCTGATGCTCTCTCTCGATTGATGAAGGTGGAAGTAATTAGTACTACAACATCAGCAATCGCGAGCGACGTGTGGTTTAATAGGGTCTACTCAGGTTGTCAATCTTTTCCAAGGAACTACCCGAACTATCGCATCGAAAATGGTGTTCTTTACAGATACAGTAAGGGGAAGTATTCTTTGACAAACGATTTTGATTGGAAAGAAGTCGTTCCTGAGTCAAATCGCACTAAGGTCATTTCCGAAAACCATGAACCACCAACTTCAGGTCATATGGGAGTTTTTAAAACACACCGAAGGATAAGTTTAAGGTATTTTTGGCCGGGAATGTACCGTGACGTATTAAATTTTATAAAGCAGTGTTCGACGTGCTCAGCTTATAAACATAAAACGACTCTTACACCAGGACAAATGGGTAAACCTAAGCAATGCTATAGACCGTTTCAAGTGATATCAGTAGATTTAGTCGGACCACTTCCAAGGTCACGATCAGGCTATATGCACCTTTTAGTTGTCTCATGTTGTTTTTCAAAGTATACCATGCTATTTCCTTTAAGACGCGCAACAAGCGCTAATGTGGCGAAAAATATGGAAAATTATGTGTTTTTAGCTCATGGCATTCCGGAAACAGTGATTACCGATAATGGGGTTCAATTCACTGGATCCGAGTTCCGTAATTTAATGAAAGCATATAAAGTTCCTCGTATTCACTACGGACCGAGGTATACGCCACAAATAAACATGGTAGAAAGATACAACAAAACAGTCATGACGATGATATCTTCCTATGTGAAGGATGACCACAGATCGTGGGATCAAAATATTTTTAAAGTGCAATTTGCATTAAACAGTGCGGTGAACGAAACCACGGGTTTCTCTCCGTTTTTCTTGGTCCATGGCAGAGAACCAATAATTAATGGCGATTTTTATAAAGACACAAGTGATACTGATTATGTAGTGGCAATGCCGAGGGAAGAGTATGCGGGTGAATTTGGCGTATTGGAGCAAATTTTTGTAAAGGTTCGGTTAAACTTGGAGAAGGCTCACGCAGCTAACGCGAAGACGTATAACTTACGAAGACGTGATGTTAAGCTGTCTGAGGGTCAAGAAGTTTGGCGGAAAACATACATCCAGAGCGATGCAGAGAAGTTTAAAGCATCGAAGCTGGCACCCAAATACAAGAAGTGTATTGTAAAAAAAGTATTGTCCCCGTTAGTATACGAGTTGATCGGCTATGACGGGAAACATCTTGGTACTTGGCACATAAAGGATATAAAACTTTAAATGAGTGATCACTTTGGGTCATTGTCGTTAGGTTTAGGTCCTTCTTAGCCGTAGGACGTGTTTCACGTGTTGGTTGGTGACACACTGTTACCACCAGCGACGCCAAGGTTATTTAGAAATTTTCTTTGTTTGAACACAGATTAACTTCTGACAAACATATAAGTTTTAGCTATGCTTTAGCTCAAACTACTCATTAGTTTGTAGGTATTTATTAAGGGTGCTTACACATAAAGTGTAAAACCTTAGAGTTGCGTTTGCCAAATAAAAACGACTACTCGATTGTTTGGGATTCAGGAGTCGCACTGGGATCGACAGGAGTGACTCGGGATTTTGTATGTTTGTAGGCGGTAAGCAGTGAGAGTAAGGCTGATGCTGTAATTCGGAAGGTGAGGAATGAATGGTGAAGACTGAAATTGTGGGGAATATTGTGTTAGTAGGTTTTAGCTAGTTTGTTTAATTAGGAAATAGAGAGTGGTTCTTTATATCTCTTCACGTTTTCTTGATATTTTATACACGTCTTGAAAGCTTATTTTGTTTCAGTATCGGAGTGACTTTGGTAGAGCTTTCGCTACGTCTTAACTCTACTTGAGTCAAGCTTCTGTTCTTTTGCTCAGAGTCGTGTTAGTTTCAACTTTTAATAGCGCTGAGGACATCGCAGTTTCTCCATACTCTCGAAACTTTTCGTAGGGGAGGGGGTATTGTAACGGAACGTTTAGCGACATCTATTGCGTACGTGTGAAACTACCACACTTTTTCGATAATATGTAGTAGCCGTTTTAGTGCAAACTGGAACGTGACCGTAAGGGTGACAGTTCTTAGTTTTGACGTCTGTCAACGATCAGTCAACGTAAAGCGTCTGCGATGGCTGGCGATACCGAATTTACTTTCTGAACTGAATCGGAGTAGATCGGAGGTTTTCCGTCCTCCACGAGTTTGTTATACTCAAATTTGGAGCAGCCACTTTAGGTAAGATTGAAAACAAAGGATAGTTGTGAGCTGCTGGAAATTTCGTAAACTCATAACCTCGTGCTTCTTTGCAGGATAAGAAATAGTTTATTATATTGTTAATACCAGACTATCACTGAGGCTTGCATACTACAGCAACACAGGTGAGTGCTGTTAAGGTCTTCCTGGTTCCTTACCAGTTTTGTCAGGTTAGATATTTAAAGTGATGATTTTCTTTCAGTCACGACACGTGCACAAACGCGCCGTGTCAATTTTTCTATTGGGATTGGGAAACGGAATAATATCCGGATTCAACGGGTGAGTGTTTGAAACCTTTCTACAATCCCTGTTAGACATTTTTAACCAGAGTTTTAGGGAACGCCTGCTAAAGCTTCTTTGTATTTTCAGGTGGGACTGACTTTACTGACATTAAGATTTTTAATACATTTAAACATTTATACAACAACAAGACATCATGGCACAGACATGACCTTTTATATATGTCGAGCAACTCATAGGATTATATCATAACAACTTAAAGAAGCTCAGGAAGCTTCCTATTTGCAACACTTCAGAAATAGAACAGTAGGAGCCGTCGAGGCAAGTTCATCTGCACACCAGTGCGAAGGGAAACCCTCAGTGTGGCAGACTGTTAAGGTTTGAGAGGCCCTCCCGTAAGTTCTATGTAAACTATAGTGTTAATCCTTCAGTACATAACGCTTACTGATCCACGTTAAATTTACCAAGACTCGAATCGTGATACACGACCCTGTCTCTCTGTCTGTCATGGTGTGAGTCATTTTAAGTACATAAACAAATGGAATAAAGAACCACACACCATTGACAGATGAGTTTCATTTCCTTTTCAATCAACCTTGCTTTTCTGTAGTACGTCAAGTGCTATAGAGGTTTGATAACTTCTTTCTTCTGTATACTCTTTGAGTTTCGCTTGTAAAGCGATACATAAAATATATCTTTTCTGTATACTCCTTGATTGAGCTAGCCTGTGCTATATACTGAGAGGAACATCCTCCTACTAACAATCAAGCGTTACAAGCTTTTGTTACCTGTTACCGATTTTAGGTCAACTGGCCAAACAAACAAAGGCTGGATACAAATACCGATTCTAAACACAAAGCTTCGGGCGGCTGAATACTCAACAATATATAGTTGCTTTGATACAAAGGGAAAGTCTGTAGAAAAATTACATGACCTATATAATAATAATACCAACAATTGCAGAAAAAAATTGGTCTATTTGACTCATTATAAATGGGTGTCTATTATTTCATCGAAACAACTTTCATCGAATGTATCATTTCATCGAATTTCATTACATGGTAAGCTATTTTCTGCTGAAACCATACTGTTATCAGGGTACCTTAAACATCTAACCTAACGTAACCTACTTAATTCATATTTAAGATACCCTAAACTTTATGGTTTCAGCAGAAAATAGCGTTCGATGAAATGATTCATTCGATGAATTACCCATTATCTTACTTAATGTTTCTAATTACTACCAATGATACTTAACCCTACAGCTCAAAGAACAAATACCTATCTCTAAAACATCGTGCAGTTTACAAAAGTTAACACGCAATTTTTCATTACAAACATTTAAAACCTTTCGAAGGCCTTGGAATTGAAATGTACCTTAGAATAGGTACATTGTTCCACTGCGTCTTAGACAATTGTTTTCAACATAAAACCATTTGGCTTACAGTCTTTCTGTAGTACAGTTGAATGAGTTTGTCCGATTAAAACGGGCTAAATTGTTTCGTTGAGTTGCCACTGCCCGGGGCGAACGGAAAGCATTTCGGCAAAAAATAAAGTAACTTTTATTTTGTAAACTCTCGGGTACTTTTATTTCTAAATTGCCAAGATCACTTTGTGCTCATTATTCACCCTGAGAACTCGTATAATAATCGTGACATGAAGAGTAACCCAGGTATTGTTTATAACACCTTTTTAGTGGTGGTAGGACCCTGTGCAGGGTCCGTCCGGATCACTACCACCATCTTATCCATTAACCACCCGCAAAGCAACAGTGTTCGCATTGTTGTGTTCTCGTGTGGGGATAAGACAACCGGCGAAATAACTAGCAAAGAGGCATTCCATCTTAGTCCTCAGGGTTGGCAACGCATTTGAGGTCTTAGGATTATAGTCTTGAGAATCTTGAGAGTCTATGGGTCTCAGATTCCAGTTACCATCAGGTGGCCTGAGTGCTCGTGTGCCTTCTTCTTTTATGTTATTATCATTAAAAAAAACGAATTTCGCTTGTAGCTTCAGTCCAATTCGATTATCAACAAGTTTAAACTGTGTGTTTGGTCGTTACTTACCTACATTAAGGTTTATGGTTCGCTCTTACGAATATGTACCTTTGTAGTAACACAAGAGTAAGTTACAACGCGGGTGTGGTTAGTCGCATTACGAGGACTTACTTTCATATTCGAACATACTCGCTACGTACAATTTGAGCATATTATAAACCTTTTTAGTTTGCATTTAGCAAACTTAAATAGATAGAATAGACACACACACAGTTGAAACATAAATGTGTTTGAAAAGCATTAACTAAAAATAGAAATCTGTTCGAACTGCAAGCAATTCCACTCTCGTTATTTGATAGTCAGACATAAGTTTTGTTATTTATATTGGTGGTTTAAAATTGTGTTTGTGTGAATTAATATCTTTCTCTTTTCTATACAATGTAGGGTAATTACATAGGAGTTATTAGGAATTATTGACGACACGTTGGCCTAGTCGGTAATGACCCTGCCTTCGAAGCTAGCGGTCCTGGGTTCAAATCCCGGCAAGGGCAGATATATGTCTGATAAGCTCGAGTATTTATTCCTGAGTCTTGAATGTTTTATAAATGTATTTAAGTGTCGTAAATCTCACTATTATAAGTAAGTTTATCGTTGTCTGGTACCCGTAGCACAAGCTTAGTTTGGGACTAAGTCAATTTGTGTGGCATTGACATGTGATATTTATTTATTTATTTAAGTATTACGCCGTTTTGTCCCGATTATTGTTGTTAAGGTATTTTTAGAATAGGGGATTATATAATCGTATAATATGCTTTGTTATAAGCCGGGAAACGTAATAAAAGATAAGTAAATCAAAAGGCGGATATTACCTCCCATTTACCTTCTACACGAATAACAACAGCGAATATAAAAAATAAAGAAAACAAGACAATAATGTCCCGTAACAAAAGAAATAAGATATTCACGGTCGTCTTAGATCTATTAGAGCATGGTAGCTCAATAAACTGGAGGTAAAAGTAAATTAGGAGCTACAGACCGCACATTCATACGAGAAGCGAGATAATTAAGGCGTCTGCCGCGGCCAGCAGTATATTCGGGAGATGAACCGCGGGGGTTAATATGGCTCCGGAGGCAGCGCGGAGCATAGCACCGAGGAGCTTACCTAAGTTACAGGCTTTATGTACTCTACGTGTTGCCTTGCATAATGAGGACATTATTATGAGAGGCATAGAAATGGTACACTATGCCTAGACTCGTTTTGGTCTTGGCCGGGTTGCTTTTCTTCTTTCGCTCTGAGAATACCTAAATTTACTTTTGTACAACACTGTTGTTCGAATTTTTGTTTTGTTCATTAACGTGTGTACACATACAGGAGACACACGGTATAATAGTAGGTAGGTTGGAAGACTTGACAAAACCGCGTGGAGCCAGAGATGGGCAAAATTTATTCGAATGACGAATAACGATTGAGAATAAAAAAATCATTCGCGAATAACGAATAAATTTTCCGAATGATTATTCTTATTCGTACATATGGCGAATAAATTATTCGCGAATAAATCATTCCATGAATAAATTATTCGCGAATAAATTGTATCACGAATAAATCATTCCCGAATAAAATACTACGAATAAATTATCCTTGTTTAAAAGTCAATCGCTATAAGATCGACAGGGGTATTAAATTAAATAAAGAAATGAAAAATACACATAAATCAGACTTGTTTTAATTAAATAATCACTAAAATACACATCGTTAGTTATATATTATTACATTTTTAAATTAGTTTTCAAAACCACTCTTTCTTCAAACAAATGGTCTGAAAGCCTATTTGATTTGGGAAGGTTTATCATAGTCGCATATGAAAATACACGTTCAACGGACGCTGAAGAAGGCAGTGGTGTATTGTACCTTTTGAATATCGTTTTTATTTCGTCATAGCGGTTTAATATTGTCATACTGCAGTCGCGTTCGGCAAAGAACTGAGTCATCATTATTTCAGCTCTTGTTTTTGGAGTATTTCTTTGTTGCACTTCTGGTATGCATATGTCAGTCTCGCTATCATCTGAACCGAAATCAAAGAAAGGGTTTTCCGGGTTTGTCACAGGATCGTCTTCACCATTGTTATCATTTCTTTTGGTAATCTCTTTAATTATTACATTTTTAAAGATTGTTTTGATCTTCTCTTGAGTATGTGGTGTGATACAGGTAAACCATTTGTTTTTAAACCGTGGGTATGACAAAGCCGCAACTGCTGCCCGTTCAGCAACACCAGTGGAAATGTTGAAAAACGCTTCAAATCTCTTTTCTACACTTTCTGTGTAACAATACACTAGCTCATCGCAATATTTCAAAGAAGCAGTTTGTAGCTTTCTTAACTTCTATCGTAAAGCCATTAGACACGGTAATAAAAGCCCGTAGTAGATATTAGTTTCTCCCTGCAAAATATCCAAAGATTCGGCAATTGGTGCTGAGCATGTGATATATTCCTTGATATATTCAATTTCGCGGTCATTTATAAAGTTTGTCAAGTTTAAAGCTCTGTGTAGTAATATATTCTTTTCTCTCATAGAGTATATTTGCTTCATGGCGTCATATAAACTATTCCACCTTGTGACACCAGGCTTGCTGAGTGTGTGGCCTAAAATATCTTGGATTATCTCTGCTGACTTTGGACGTCCAGTGGCATTCCACAACACGTTGCATTTCTCAAGTGCTTTATGATGAATTTCGGATAAACTTGAGTGGTTACTTTGTTTTAGAACTCGATTGGCGTCGGTCACTGCACACAAATTAAGCGTATGTGCTGCACACCTGAGGTGCGAAGGCAATATAATATTTTGATCTTCGAGGTTTTCGTGCAGTCCATGTGAATGGCCTTCTTCAGACTCTTCAGAGTCTGAATCAAAATTTTCCATTGAGTCGATGGATAAACCGAACTCCTTAAAGGCTTTCACAAAGTTGGATCCATTATCGGTCACTGTAGCTATGATTTTATCGGGGCTCAGAGCAAAATCCGTATGCACTTCTTCTAATAACATGGCAATACGCTCATAGTTATGAACACCTGCAAATCGACGACATGCTAATGTTTTCGATCTTCTGTTAAGCTCAAAATCAAGCCAATGAACAGTCACTCCAAAAAAACTCCTTTTACGGCATGACCATATGTCTACAACGGTGCAAACAGTTTCAGCTTCTTCTAATTCCAACTTTATGCGTGACATTTCCTGTGTATGGGATTCTGTGATTTTGCGGCTTAAGGACCTTCGGCTGATTAAATTCAATCCGTGCTTCTCCATTTCCAAATTATGTAACATCTTTGCAAAAAATGGGTCTTCCACCACATTGAGAGGAATCATCGAATGAACGAAAAAGTTTCGAAGATCGTTTTCAAAGTTTGCTTGAGTAATATTTTTTGAGCAGGATGAATTTTCGCTCGAAGAGGTGTCATTTCGATTTCGGTGTCTCTTCTGTTTTGCGTATTCATGGTACTCTGCAACAGTTTCTTTGCCGTATTTTCTCTTTAGGTGACTAATATAATTCGATGTTGAATTTATAAGTCCTTTTATTTTGACAATTTTAGGTGAACACTTTACACAGGTCGCTACAACACTTTTTTCATTCAGAGTCTCGGAATTAATTTTAAAAAATGTACCATCTAGTATTGTCAAGTGTGGTTTTGTGTGGTCTTGTGATACCACATCACGGTTTTCACTCAAATCCGTGGAGTTTAACGAGCTATCCTTGCTGGACTGGATATTATCGTCATCGTCATTAACCTCACTCATTTTTTTGTTAAAGTAATACACAGACTTCAGAGATGCGACTGGTTTAGACCAAAGTATGCGAATGACTAATTTTTGTGAAATAATAATGAACACGGGTAAACAAACCGATAAGAAAATTGAGTTACGTGGTTATCTCGTTCATTCATATATCCATCTCTTTCTGGTTGGCTACCTGCGAGACAATCCCTAGACCCTAAAATATGCTCCAGTTGCATTTTAATGGTAAATTTGAAAGTGTACTATAATATTATTCGTGGTATTTATTCGAATAAAATAAAGAATAATTCATTTATTATTCGAAGAAGTGGTAGAATAATTTATTCGCGAATAAATTATTCGCGAATAAATTTATCGCGAATGATTGTTTATTCGAATGATTATTCAAATAAAAATTTATTCGAATAATGCCCATCTCTGCGTGGAGCTAACCCCATGTGCTTCTGTTTAGACCAAAAATGCTCTCCTATTGTCCTTACTTGTGATATCCATGGACTTATTTATCTAATAAGTCCACGGGAGTGTCTACATATAAATAATTTGACATTGGCAAATTACACCATTAAAACGATATCGCCTTGAAGTGTTTCCGTATTGTCAACGTTTTGATAACTCTTATTCATTGACAGTAACGGCGGCCGAGTTATAGTCGATAATAAACCCCCCGACTCAAAACAGCCTGTAAAAAACCTCTAAAAAGTTAAAAATTATAAGTAGTGGCCCTATAAGTTTAATTATAAGTAGGTTTTCATAATTTGATCCAAGCGTCGTCGAGTAGGAGTAAGGGCTGATTGTTTAATAAGTAGGTTTTAAATGAACACTGACACTAAGTGAACTGACACGTCGGGGACCGCTAAGTAGCTGGGGTATTTTATATTATTTCATTTACTTAGCGGTCCCCCGCCGTGTCAGTTTAGTTAGTGTCGGAGTTCAGTTAACTAACTTCTTATCAAACAATCAGCCCTTACTCCTACGCGGCGACGCTTGGATCAAAATATTAATACCTACTTATAATCAAACTTATAGGGCCACTACTTATTATTTTTTACTTTTAAAAGGTTTTTACAGCTTGTTTTAAGACGGGGGTTTTTAAAATGTCTAATTATTATTTTTATTTCACGCTTTCTAAACTTCTCCATCTGAGTGTCTATATGTTGCATCGTGGCTTCCAAACGGATGAACGGTTTTGGGCGCAGGTTTCTTTTTAATAAAGCTACATTAATCGGGATGGGTCTTAGCGAGAATGAATGAAAATTGGTTCAGCCCTTTAAGAGATATCAGCTCTGAAAGTAGGTGTCGCCGTTAGTTTGGGGGCTTTTAACCCCCTTAAAGCTTAATATCTCAAAAACGGCTGAACCGATTTTGATAAAACATACCTAAGAACCACCACTAGAAAAGCTGCTTTAAATAAATAAAAAACCGCATTCAAATCGATTCATCCATTTAAGAGCTGCGGTGCCACTTACAAACACACACACACACACTTACACATCAAACTTATAACACCCCTTTTTTTGCGTCGGGGGTTAAAATACGTCAAACGCGATATCGTAGAATAACGCAGTAGAATAGGAGCCCAGGGCCTCTATTCAACTGCGTTATAATGATATCGTTTTTGACCTGTTTCCGTATTGTCAACGTTTTGATAACTCTTATGTCATTTACAATAATGGCGACTGTGACATAAACGATTCTTAAATGTGTCAAACACGATATCGTTTTAACGCACCTGAATAGAGGCCCAGGAGTGAAGCCAAAAAATAGAACTAGAATTAATTATAATTAATGTAGGCTGTCCCGCGCTTTCACACTGTCCTTGGCATGACAAATATACTTATAGATGCCAGAGAGACATGAAAGCGATAGACAGCTGAGTACTATTAATATTGTGATTTTACTGTACATACTTATCAAGACGGGTGATAATAGTATAATCTACATTGTTTTCAATCATATCGCACATGCCCTTATGCCTTTAGTAATAGAGACGTGTCACATACTTTTAACCCCACGTCATATTATTATAATATAATTACTGTTAATGACTGCATCTATGACGTAACTGCTGAGTTGAATCACTGAGGTCTACCTTGAATTATAGGGTTATAAGGTTTAAAGTTGGTTTCATATACAGTGCAAGAGCACTCACAGTCTTTCGGGTTCACATTAAATTGCTAAGACTCTCATAACAGCGTATGAGAGCGAGTGAGAAAGCAGTATAAACCCAAAGGTATTTTAAGAGCTACATACTGCATTGTACTGGATAATAATAGATCAGGGTTTCTCAAACTTATAACCTCTATTGAATTCCCTAGACAACTGTGAACAATTAAAAAAAATGTTATCAAAACTAAGGATTTTTTATTTAAATAAAAGTCAACAACAAAAAAACCTTGGTCAGAAAGGTGTTGAGTTAAAAAATAAACTACAGTATAATTATTTTGAGTAAACCACTGACAGATGGATTGCCTTCATTAAATTTTGAGCTTTAATTTCATAGGAATAAAATAGTTATTACTAATAAATAAAATCGGTAGACTTGGGTAACAGTATTCTGAAAATTGCTTTATTTGTATGATATTAATGTTGAAAATTGAAGGCAAACTATTTTGTGGTAATTTACAGTAATCGTACTGTAATAGCGTTGAAATCAATAACTACTAAACAAAATACTAGTAATGCTATTTACTTGTATCTATTATTATTAAGCCTATTATGTGATTAAACATACATAGAAACACTGCAAGAGGTCTTATAAACGTTTCTGGTTAAGTCGGTTAAGATTCAACTAAGAGCGTATGACAGCGAGAGCTAGCTTAACATTGACAATACGACATGTCAATGTAATATTGTTTTACCGAGTAGAATAGAGCCCTTGAAGGACATTTTGAGAGCAATCGCACTTTATAGTAATGCCTGCGACTCCGGCCACGTAGAAATCGTTTATCGCTATTCTCTCGAGACCCGTCTAATTTTCCAGGATAAAAGTATCCTATGTTCCCCGAGACTTTAGTTATCTCTATACCAAATTTCATCAAAATCGGTTTAGTGGCTTAGCCGTGGACAAACAAACAAACACAATTTCGCATTTATAACATAAGAATGGATTATCGCATTGAATACATAAGTATTTCTTAGATAGGTCATCGGTGTAAATGTATCTTTAACTCCACTCTAAAGTTACTTCAAGAAAATCGCATATTTATCCTCATTATCCTACGAGCCATTGCATCGTCTCGGTTTCAGCTGAAAATACCAAAGAAGCTGAAAACAAAAGCTATTGCGAACGAAGCGCAATGCGCGGTTTGTTTCTTTGAAAAATACAACGCTCGATTTTTCTTCTTTGTTTTGTACAAGGACGAACTGTAGATACGGCAAATAGAACACGACGGTGCATTTCAAATTTACTTTTTGTGGATTTGATTACATTTTGTGCTCGTAGTGATGGAACCGCAAACTTTTGGTCGCCCCGTCGTCTGAAGAGCCACTGCCAGATGTTTTGAGAAGTTTCACCCAATGTTAGTTTTGTGTCCACTACATACCATAACATTGTTATGCACTTGTCAAAATATTCATGATAAAACAATGTTCTTTGTTCTCAGCAAATCTGTAGCGCTAGTCAAGATGTTTTCTAGGACAGCTAACAACTGAATAAATGTAAGAAAATATAGGTAATAACATAGGCAAACGTTAATAGTTAAATTTTCTTTGATATCTGCAGTGAAAGTTTCTAGAATATCAATTGTCTTTGCTCTGTTCTCAAACACGAGCAGAACCGTCATTGTACTTTGGTTTAGCTCATCTTGCTTTGATGTCGTTATCACATTGTCGACGTTATGACAGATCTTACCTTCGAGTGAATAACATTATTACGATGTTAAAGTAAAATGGGCTAATAAATACAATGTAGAATAGAGACCCTTTCCTGGCCGTGGCCTAAATTTTTAGGGTCCTAGTAGCTTCATTGGTAAAGTAAATAGGTATGCGTTGCTACGGCGAAAGGGTCTGAGTTAAAATTCTGGCCCAAGCCTAAATTTAGTTCTTATTTTATAGTAAGAGTCAGTGACGGTGAAGTCGTTCTTCAGTAACGATTTTTCATACACAATTTTGAATAAGGACCCAGTCTAAAATCGTCGATACGGCGACTGCAATAAAGCATAACTAAAAAAAAATATAAGTTGCAAAATATGCCTTACTGACTTACACTTTAAGGAGTATTTTGCAACTTATTCAGTTTGTGAGTTACGCGGTATTGTAGTTTCACCGACGAAATATCTCTCTGTGCCGCCGCCAATGCACAGTATATCCCAGTTTAATACCAAACTGAGCCTATTCCTCATTGTTTTTACACCTATTGTCATCGTATTGACGTTATGATAGCTTCTGTTAACATATCAGTAATTAATCAGAGTCTAAAACAATAATATGTGCAATAAGAGAAAAGTAAAGTAGAATTACGATAGACCCTATCAGCTGTATGTGTTCTTGACGGAACAATGGTATTACTCGATTTATTTTTAAAACACTAATTCATAATAAATATAAAAGTAAATACAAAAACATTGTACGCGTCAAAAGACGTGAAGACTATCTCCATATATAAGGAACCGATCTGGAGCTGCCCGAAAGCACCTCCCCACATGGATAAACCATACTTAAGAACAATAAGAACTAGTCACTCTACGTACAAATTTGTACCCTTTTGCATTGTTATTGAGTTTTACATGATGGCAAAGTTGAAGCCGAATATTATGTTTACGTAACTATTTTATCCGCTTCAAATAATTCGGTCAAATAATTCCTAACAAGAGCGTGTTGTGAACGACTTTTAATATTTTCAGTTCAAAATAAAGGCGAAAGGAATATCAATTAAAAGCGCCGTCATTTCCAAGCGGAAAAGTTCAGCTTGAATTCATTAACGGTGCAGAATTTATGTTTCCAAAACACTCGCATCATGCAACTTCGCTAATTGCGCTGGAAATATACGGGGAAAAGGTAATATTGCTTATGTTACCCGCTCTATCTCGCCAAGGTCATGTACTGCAATACGGGTTACTATCTAGTAACCATCTGGTTAGAGCCTCTATTTTATGGCATCCGGAAGGCAAACAGACACCTGATAGAAAGTGGGAACTGAGACCCTTAGACATTTGCCTTTTAGGTAGGTACGAGTTCATTATTTTGTGTACAATCAAGGATAAAAATCAATATCCACGAAAAGTTACTAAACGCTTACCTGTATATGTGTGAATTGCACCTATCCTTACCAAGTTTAGTGTCCAAACATATTTTATAACTTTTGTAAAAGTCAGTCCTAAGCCGAGTGCTCACTAGCGAGCCTTAACTCTGTTGCATGTAACATTCATTACTTATGAAGTGAATGCGGTTAGCGAGCTATTTCTTTACTAGAAGCTCGTTACTGTAACTGCTGCGGGTACCGTTACAACTCGCT
Organism: Acleris holmiana; assembly: GCA_949316455.1. Taxonomy (NCBI): domain Eukaryota; kingdom Metazoa; phylum Arthropoda; class Insecta; order Lepidoptera; family Tortricidae; genus Acleris; species Acleris holmiana. The sequence goes on along the minus strand of OX438770.1, from coordinate 7,941,854 downwards.
AGTAATTAGTTACCTGATTTAAGAATTACAGACATGCTATCATTGGTGTATGTATAAAATTATACAAATTTTAAATAGGCACAATTTTGCTACCGAAATTACTATTAGCTCGCACCATAAAACTTTTGCTTAATCTTAAATAATTACCAAATGATTTTTTTACCCTTAAATAAAACTTCTATCTAAATAAAAATGAAACATCAATTATTCAACAGTTTAAAACACCGGCTATTGTTTTTACACCTATGCCCCACCCAAATAGATTTCAGTGCAAAGTAAAGTAATTTGAACTCGGCGCGGCGGGTCAATTTCACGCCCGGTCAGCGCGCGATTATTTTCAAATTGTTCGATATTAATACTTTGTTTGTGTCATTCTACATATATTTTTCTATTATAACAATGACCCAACGTGTTCTCGTTTACTTACTAATTAAACAAGAATAAGAATGGAAAACACTCGTACTCGCATTATAATTACTTCACTTAACTTATTTATTATAGTCAATATCCCCGTGTGGTTGCCGAGTTAGAATAGTGCCACTCCATCTCTTCCCGTGGATGTCGTGAGAGGCGATTAAGGGAATAAAGGCTTTTAGTACTGTTAGGCGATGGGCTTGCAACCTGTCACTAATACACTGGTAAACATCTTAGCCTTACTATGCAAAATGTGGTTACAGAATTATCAACAAGTTTAGAGTTGTTGGTATTCTGTTGCTTTGCCTACCCCACTCTGGGAATAAAGGCGTGACGTAATGTATGTATGTAATAAAAAATCCTACAGTGTATGCAGTGACATGTCACAATCATTTAAATACTTTAGAAACAAAATGTCGAGGTAGATAGCGACATCTGTGTAGTATAACAGTTAACCTAGATTTTAAAACTTAGCTGATTGGGGTGGATCATTGGAAATTAAAATTCCCCCAGATGACATTGTACTTGAAGTTTTTCCGGTTTCCGCAAAATGACATTTAAGTATTGCAGTAAAAAACAATGACAAATAACAAATTCTATTGAGTATCGTTAAATCTTTGAACACTGTAATCACTTAAATAAAAATACACTAACAATACAAACGAAATCATAAATGAAACGGAATGGCAAGCAGAAATAGCTCTCGACCCCTAATGGATTGTAACCATGCGAGCACAACCCGGGCAATAACTATAACTCGCAAGGGTATGATAGAAGGCCCGGCCATTCGGACAGCAGTAGCGCTCTTCTTCCTGTTACGGAAGTATTGCCACAGGGCCAGCGATAACGAGATAAATTATTATTTCATTCCTTTGAATAAATAATACGTGAATAGTGTGATTGGTCCTAACACCTCATATCATATTTCATTTGGCCTACCTTGCCTTAGAACGTAATCATATGAAATATTAAATGGGCTACCACTTTTCAAAATAGTTAAACACTTTCTAACTAAAGTCTGTGTCAATTGAACTTGCAAAAGATGTAAAAAAATTAGTACTGATTGACACATAACCTCAAGCGTGTTTTTTTTTAAATAACCTACAACGAATAGTTATATCATCTTAAACTTAACATGAAAACTATGATCTAGTGTATAAATCATTGCAAAGACCTCACTTAATCTTTAAGAGTGCGTGATTATCGAGTAATCATGGTGAATTGGTTAGTTCGGTTTTGTTTACATCTTTTGCAAGTTCAATTGACGACTTTAATTCAATTCCAGTCAATTCCTTGACCAAATGTAAATCAAGAGAAATGGCCAACCGTGTAACACAGCTAATTTATTTACTTTATTTATTACTACGTAATGGCACTTTAAAAGGTTTAACACGAACCTATGTACCGTTTATACACTAAGTTATTACTCACTACTAGTTATTAGTTACTTTAATCATTAAAAAAACTGTTTTATAATATCAACTAGATACACAGTGACAATATGGGGTCTGTTATGTATCAAATACTTAATAGTAGTTCATTTGCTCGTTTCTTTAGCCGTAGAGTTTAGTAGCAAGGTGCCTACTGTAGCACTTAGTTGACTTTTTTAACATTTCATACAACACGTAGCACAACGCCAACTGGCCAATGATTTCTAATTCAAAACCAAACTAACAAAGTTGATGGAGCTCCTATCTCTGAGCACTTTGGCCCTCCAGGCCTGCTGAAAAACTAACATTACCTAAACCTACCTCATATGGTACAAGATGCCTAACATAAAAAGTCAACTAAGTGCGATAGTAGGCATCTCGCTACTAAACCGTTCCTTTTTTCTTCTTACCAATTTTACTTTTCTATTCGGTCAGTAACTAGGCATCTGATAGACCTTTTACTCAGTATAAAGGATTTATAATAAGGCACGTTGTAAACACACGTGAGTAGTGCCGGATAACCGTTATTTACGACGCCATTACGAGTCTGTCACGCAGTTGCTTCGGCTCTATTAATTACTGAGAAGCAAAGAGTACACGAATTGCGAGAATACAGGCGCGAAGCTCTTAATGATTGTCGTAATTGTGAATATTGTGTTAAACAGAAATTTCAATCGCTTTGTATTTTTGGAGGCTTGATGACTTTAATTGGAAATATATAGAAGGGTAGAAAAAGGAGTGCAATCTTATTTAAACTATGTTCAAGAAGAAACATGCACGGCCTTGATAGTCCAGTCATTTAAGCTTAAATTAGGTTAGAATCTCGGAATTCGAGATACCCAGCTGTAAGTCTGTAAATACTTGTATATTGACACCCTAAAAGTTGTTTCAAAACCTACATATGGTAGGGTGTAAGCAACTATTAAATTTCAAGGTCAAAAGTCACAAAAATCGGTTTTTTGCGCTTTCTTTGGAAATATCTCATTTCCTATGGGTTTTTTGCTATTTATATTTATTATCAATATTGTAGAATTAAAAATTCTCTACAAATTTTGTTTAAAAAAAAATTATACGGTGAACTCTTTTCGAGATAGAGGGCGGAGAGCGCGCGGTCACAGCATCACTTCAGGTCAACCGGTGCCTCCGGTCGAAAAATGCTCTACCATATCAGAGCGACATTAACGAAGATGGAACCTTTGACCCCGAAATCATGGAAGAACTTGAGACAAATGTCGTTGAAGACGATAATGAAGACCAGTTTGAAATTTACCAGCAGCCAGAAGACGACGATGAAGTTGAAGAAGATGATTAAAATTATAAATTGTAGTTTTGTACCCTTTATTCCATTTTTTTACTTTCAATAAAAATAAATGTATTGAATGATATTTTTTAATACAAAGATTAATTCATAATTTATTTGTTTTTTTTTTCATCATGTAAGAAGTTATTAATATTATTAGGTTAAAATTCAAATATAATTCCTATATTTTCATTAACAATTCTGCAATTACATGAGCAGGTAAGTGTTGTTAAATAAATTAATACTGAATAAAAAGTGGATAGGTTAGGAAAAAAAATATTAAATATAATATAATAGTTAATAAAAATTGACAAATATTTATAATCATTGATTTATCGATAGTTCATCAACTATATATGGCGCGTTTTCGACCCGAGGCACCAGTTGACCTGAAGTGATGCTGTGACCGAGCGCTCTCCGCCCTCTATCTCGAAAACGGTTCATCGTATAAAAAAATAAACAAAATTTGTAGAGAATTTGTATTCTACAATATTGATAATAAATACAAATAGCAAACAACCCATAGGAAATGAGATATTTCCAAAAAAAGCGCAAAAAACCGATTTTTGTGATCTTTGACCTTGAAATTTAATAGTTGCTTACACCCTACCATAATATGTAGGTTTTGAGACAACTTTTAGGGTGTCAATATACAAGTATTTACAGACTTACAGCTGGGTATCTCGAATTCCTAGGTGAACTTACTATAATGACTGGACTATGAGGACTATATTTCTAGTTCCTTTTTTATGATAACTTTTCCCTTTTTTTACTGATATGACTGAACAAGATAAACATTCTTGGATATACCTAATGTTCACGTGAAATACACAAAGTATCAACTTACACACGTTTCTATAAATCGTGTATGATAATTTATACTCCTTGCTCTAAGAAGTAGGATGTGGTAGTTTTGTATGGACTGGACAATTCACTGTGTAAGATTCTTAAGTTGTCTTTTAGTTTAGTTTTTCGATTGTTTGGACGTTTTTTTATATGCATTGAAACACCAAAGTAAGAAACTGAAATTAATAATGTCGTAGTTTTCCTAACCCACAGGATACTATTTAAAACAAGTAATGTATATTATGCTGAAAAGAGATTATGTAATAACCAAAAATAATAATCTCTTCTTCAAGGCTCGACATAACATTCCTACGCAGATTTCTTCGCATAACAAAAGGTAAGGTGAATATTTTCAATATCAATTTAAGCATTCTTAGAGTTTAGGAGGTTGCTATTTTTAAAACAAATTTTAGTTTAAATAAAAAATCATACAACAATTAATATTTGACGGTCAACTTTATTTAAATTAGACATAAATAAAATAATAAAAAACTAACAAACAAATTTACAAACTACTACACTAATTTAACAAACCACTACCTGCGGGCATCCAGGGCAATAGACGTTCAATGGAAAAGCTTAATACTTGTGCCACAATGGCCAGCATTTGATTATCTTTGAGTCTTCCTCTTATACTAATAATAACGGGTTAGGTTCGTAAGGACTAGATTGAATAACGACTATATAAGTAAAACATCGCAATTCCATAGTGCCTTAGTAAGCACAATGCCTTTTTTGCAGAATGCCCTAGTGAGTAGAATGTCTTAGTTGCACGATTGACAACTACGGCATAACGCCGAAGTTGCAAAATGACTAATAGCGTTAACGACCAAATTATTGAAAAGTCGTGGTTGTAAAATGACGCATAAAAAGGCAAAGTGTCTAGATAGCATATTATGGTCTTGGTAGCAAAACGTCATGATGGCATAGCGACTAAGTAATATTAGATGAATTTTAATTTATTTACGAACGAGTAGTTATTGTTCAGGTCTCGGACGAAGTTACGGGCTAAAACTAGTGTTTAAATAAACAAGATTAGGTGATTATCCAAACATCTCTTCTTAACCACAAATTTCTTTCATTCTTAATGTAAGTATTTGTAATGTATCTACCTAGTCGTTTTACTATCAGATCATTCTGAATACGTTGCCGTTTTGCTACTGGGACATTTTGATGTTTGATGCGGGATTTTGACGTTATAGAACTAAGTCCAATCTTAAACCCAGGCATTCTACTATTAAGACGTTTGCACAAGTAGACATTTAGCTACCAAGATCTTATGAAACTAAGACGTTTTGCTTTTGTAGTCATTATGCAATCTAGTCCTTATGAACCTAACCCATAATAACACGTATTCAATAAGTGAAACATTGTACATATAAGCAAAACGATAAACGATCCACGAAATGTATAACTGGTTCATACAAATCAGGGTACAACCGTAAAAACATTTTAAAAAATACTCAATATAATGTTAAAGTATAAATTTTACACGGCATGTCAAATTGTAAGTACAGGGGCCCTAGCCAAGATGCAAACGCTCCTAACGCTTTTCTTTTCTACCGCTTAAAGTGTATGGGATGACAGTCGACCACGTGGTTTATCGAAACGCACGAGAATGTCATCCCATACATTTTGAGTGATAGAAAAGAAAAACGTTAGGAGCGTTTGCATCTTGGCTAGGGCCCCTTAATTGCTTTGAGGTCGTCAGAAATATATTCACGATCGTCGTAACATTACATATAAAACAACACAAATAACTTTATAATTCAGACGCTCAATAAAATAAAATAAAAATTGATTAATAATAATAATTAATAACAATACACGTCAACACAAACAAAATAATCTTAACTTAAATAGCAAGTTCCATAATATCTTCACGTAATATGCAACGCGCAAATTGAAAGCGCGATTTTTTTTGACCTATAAAATCTATTTCGATTTTTTATAAAAGGTTTTTGTTTAAACAAAGAAACTAAATAAATAAGCAAACCATTATACATCTATATTCCGTAAAAGTTACCTTAATGATAAATGATCGTAGTCGGAAGCAAGTAAATCAGACAAATTGCTGATGAAGTTATTCAAGTTAATGTTATTGCCAAGGCTAGGGTAGTAATTTTCTTGACGCTAACTTGGATATTTATTATTAATAAAAAATATCCAATAATACTGCTACGGTATAACTGATACCGACAGGAGCCCAAATTATTCATCAATGGTGTGTTCATTGTACGCTAAAAGTTACAACTAACTAAAAATCAGAACTAACGGATTTATAAATAATGGAAATTGAATTCCAAACATATCAATAAACTATAATACTCGTAGAGAATTAATCAAGAAGAACAAAGCTCGTTACGGACACAATGTTCATCCCGCAATAAATGCTCAAATTGATGACCTAGAAAAGTCGGTTCTTAATCCCTTATACGGGGGGTTCATAAATATTCAGCGTTGTTTCACCTCGCCGGATGGCGTTCCACGGTGTTATGTTTTACTACTACATGGTATAAGGGATCGTATAGCTTTAGTTTGAACCAACTTGATTTCATTATTTAATCCTAAGTTGAAAATCACGATCGATGATACTTTTACCTTGCGTTACTAAAACAGAAATCTGACCTTTCATGTGTTTGATACGTCAATCAATAAGAAATAAATTCTACAATTGACGCGCACAAGCTAAATCAGAGCTATACGGGCCTAAGGTCCATATACGACATTGTTTAAACAGTATTGCTTTAAATTATTTTTCTATATCACTTTGTTTTGTGATACACCGGCTTTAAATTTATTTCAAATTCAAGCGTTTATTCGTGACGAAGTAATAATAATAAAAATAACACACAATAGAAATAATATTTTAAAAAAAACACAATTTGTCACGAAATGGTCCCTGCTCAGCATTTTGCTAGCTTTACAGCAAGCGCTGGTCGTCCCGCAGCGTCCATTAGATGAGAGCACGGCGGGCAACACGACAGATGCACAAATGGAGAATAGCTTTCCCAAGATAGGGAAAGGGATAAATTGACTACGATAATCGAAATACAGACAGACGATCAAAAACAGTACTGCTAAGGTTTATCATAATAACCTTGGGCCTATGATTGGGAAGTCCGTCAATAAATGTGGCCTCAAGTTCTAATGTGTTTTTTTAGAGAATAGCACAGCTACGCGAAGGTAACGTGGATATAATTTAAAAAACACAACTCCTTCAAATACTTTAGTAAATACCGATCTTAAGATGCAGTTTCCCCTTGATTCTAAGAAGGAGAAAGTTTAAAAAGGAAGAACAAAGTGCAGAATGCGTTAGTCATTGACGTACGCCTTCCTTTGAATCATTTTCTAAAGTCAAACAAAGAGGATCTATTTATGCTTAGCTTATATACTGACGTACGTAGAAAAATTATGATATGGACTAATGACCAGTTTCAATTTGCAGTTTATATTCTATCTACAGTTAAAGATGTATCTTCGTAGCCCCTAAGATGAAAAAAAGATTGTTCTTTACATCAAAATAAAATATAGATGAGACATTGAAACCCACCGTTAAAATAATATCGTCGGCATACTGACGATGTAATTCACTGTGGTGGCGGCACCGACCGGCTATCGATTGTTTCTTTGTTCTTGATGATTGCAATGTGATTAGAAGCTTTAATAAGCATCAAGCATCAACCAGGGTCTATTTTCGACATACTAACGGTCGCTTTATATTGCTGTTTTGACCCTTCGTTTCTTTAAGTTATGATATTGGTCTCGGGATAAAGTGACATTATAATATCGCTTAAGCCTGTTACCTGGCCTTGCTTAGCCAGATTTCGAGTAACATTAAGTAGAAGCTATTAAAAAGACTGTGTAGGCGTTTAGGGTACGTAAATTAATATAAATAAAAGGTCCAGTTTTCTAAGAATAATATGCAAAAAGTCGACGTACCCAAAAAAAAGAACCAATAAATTGAACCTAAATCTAAATATAGACATTGTTAGTGTTCTAGCTTCTGAATTAGCGTCCAAGCAATCCAGCTCGGAATGTCAAACTATTATATTATTATCCATGTCCAATTTCATGCCTATTTTAACGTACCCTTAATGGAAAATAGGTTCTAAAAGCGATCCAGAGACAGCTATAAAATATTTAGTCGTCATCATCGTGATCTCATACGTTCTTACCGTACCTCAGTCATCTGTAACGCGGTCGTGTTTATGTTTACAGGGCGGGTGCGGGGAGGGGGGTCGCCCAGCTGAGATCCTCCCCCTACTGCCTCACGGGCAGGGGAAAATCGATAGCGCCCTACAGATCTCTGCGACTCTGGTACCTCGTGACGTGCCTTTGAGAAAGCTTAATCGTTAATGTTTTGCAATGCCCACTAGTGTGCACGCATTGCATTGACTGTCCAGTTTATACGTCCATGTCATTGTTATACGATAGAAAAGTGGTTTTTAACCGGTTTTAAAGTCTTTTTCACTCTCGCTTCGCAAGATAAAATAGTAAGGTAAGGCTAGCCACATTGTACAGCAGGTTATTAATGTAAAACTCGTGGAAATTAAACGTATATTTTAGTAGGTTTTCTGTAATCCATCCTTAAGCGACCGCTTTTGTCTAAATGGCGTGCGCTCGCAAAATTTCAAGATCCTTGCTTCAGCGGTTTGGCCATGCATTAATGAGTTCGTGTGGACACCTAAATATAGATGCTTTTTTAGGGGTCGGTCATCTGTCCTGAGCTAAGCAGTTCCTTTATAAATTTGTTTTATCCTACTAATACCTATTATAAATGTGGAAAATTATGACGATGTTCTTCCTCTATGGGATTATTGGATAAATAGATTTTGATAAAATTGGACAGACAAATTTAATAGCCCATAATTCTTCATTAATTACCATAGCTTGACTGACTCAAGGCACAAGGCATTCGACGGTATGAAACAGGGGTTTTAAACACGACGGACCTGAAAAACTAAAACTACATTTTACAAATGTATTCATTTTAATGCCGTAAATTATTTATATAGGGACATTAAAGTATCTCAGCTTAAGCACGCGTTGAAAATAGGTTGGATGAGTTTAATAATTTGTCTGTGTTTTGCCTCCAGTAATGCACACCTATCTCAAAACGTCCTAGCAATTAACATAATTCCCGTCATCTTTAACAGCGTTAATTTGTACTGTCCTACATAATAAGGAAGCCAAGAATGTACAAATGTACGCAGAATGTTAATCGAGTTTCAACTTTAAACATTTCAACTTAGCACATTATGTATTTGACGAAAATGGAATTGTCATTTTTGAAATAAGTTTTAGGCGAGTGCTACACTTAAAAATGTATTGCAATGTTTCACGATCCAATATCGTCATATTATGTTAAAAGTGTAGTGTAATTGTATTGACGGAGTTGGAACACCTACATCACACGATTTTTAGAATTCTAGAAATCTTGATAAATATAATGCGTGTAAATTTTGCCTGACAAGGTTGGTCTGCAGAAATAGTTTCAGAAAATATTATAGAATGTTTTAAGTTCAAGGAACTGTCAATCAAGTATATGCACCTTTTGGTACCTTGTCGCTTTAACGACTTCAACAGATTAGTCTAGCAATTCAAACATAACTTTAAAGTGACAAAGCACTAAACTGCGCAGCTAAAAAAAAAAAGGCTAAGTACTTACAAAGTTGACTGCCATAATCTCGTACGGTTCGCCTTATAAGTGGGTGCATATTATTATTTTCTCACATAATTTTTTGAGACCTATTATCGGGAGTCCGAAAATATTTCTCATACCATTTTACATAATAATGATCAATCTTTTTAAAAATATTAGTCACACCATTTTACATCATTATAATGATCATAATACATAATCAATATTAATCATACACCTGTGTATTTTCAGGATTTTAAAAATATCCAACTGGTAAATGAGTTTAAGTTAGCTTACTTTTGTTTTATAAGTACCAATTTCACCAAACGATGTTAACCACTTAACAGACGATTAGAGCGTTAACAGTTGTCAAAATGTATCGCATGGTGAAATTGGTACTAAACGGTTGGTCTTAAAATCAGAACTGTTTCAATAAAATTCACTTTAGGAGCCGCGATGATTATGAATAACAATTGATGAACAAAAAAGTGATTATTATGAATGCAAATCGTTTGTAAAACAAATAAAAGGAATAAGAATTTTATGTGAACCAATATGGACCCCTTATAAGTGGCTGCACACTTTAGTGCTTTGTCACTTTAACATTATGTTTAACCTGCTACAGTATTCTGTCAAAGGCGTCAAAGCGACAAGGTACCAAAGCGGGCAGCTAGTTACAAGGCCGACTGTACCACGCCATTTAATTCCAATGACAAGCGTGAGGTGGTAACATACGCCAATTTAATGGCGCAATAGAATTAATTATTGATTACATTACGATTATTTAATTTTGAAAAAACGTTTTCCAACTTTATTTTTATTTTTGTTGTTTCGTAAAAACGGAAAAACATACAGAAGCAATAAAAAATGGTAAGATTATACATATAACCGGTCGAGTGTGAATTAGACTCGCGCAATTTAAATTGGTAATGATATTGTAATAATACCTCCGGAACCCTCGGTGCGCGAGTACGACTCGCACTCGACCGGTTTCTTTTAAACTGACCAGTAATTAACCTCTATCTTGCCTGATGGTTAGTGAAGATAAAGAATGTTGTTGGCTTAGGAGCAGCATTGACTCTAGATTTGAAGACACCTAATTATACATATCTCTCTAGAATTACGGACGAAAGAAGCAAATGTTACTATATAGTAGTTCGTACTAAACTAAGAATTAGCGCAACACTTCGTGTGAACGAATAGTATTTCAAAATCATAAGGGTTCCTGCTCCCTCCGTCTGGACGTCAATACGTAATGGCAGAATTAGGTTATGTAATGCGAACACTTCCCGAGAGATGATAAATAGATTTGCGACGTCTACGTATGCATGAAGATAAACCGTGCTTTAATAAACACTATCGTAATGTCAAATGATATTAATCACGTCACGTATAATGGAATTTGTCTGCATAAATATTGCTTCTGGTTATATACGAGTATATTGATAAGCCTGACCTGGCAGTTTTTCAGCCTGGCTACGACGTTGGACTGCGGCGACTTGGCGGCGAAAACAAATGTATGAAATCGCTTTATTGCCGAAAAGACGACTCGTAGCATGCTTCATACATGTATGAATTTCTTTATTCCGCTCAACGCTTGTCACCACCTCTTCTACAGTCGCTCAAATTCGAGGCCATTATAATGGTAACTAACAGTGTTAAACATTCATATTTATGATATAAAACTCTAAAGAATTCCGTGTGGTTGCCGGGTTAGAATAGTGCCAATCCATGTCTTCCCGTAGTTGTTGTAAGAGGCGACAATAGGAGGAGATGGGAATAAAGGCTTAAAGTATTGTTAGGCGATGGGCTTATAACCTGTCACTAATTCACTGGCAAATATCTTAGCCTGTTAAAATGTGGTTACAGAATTATCAAAAAGTCTTTTTAGAGTTGTTGGTATTTCTGAAACTCTGCCTACCCCACTTTGGGAATGAAGGCGTGATGTTATGTATGTATGTAAACTCTATTTTCTCGTCCTATGAAACCGTAACTATGGAACTCTCGGTGAGTAAACATGAAATTATTAAAAGCTACTTCAGTGAGCAAGTTCCGAACAATGGAACATTATTGAATAGTGTAAGCTGCGATCCACTAGGGAACTTGATTATTCAAACACTAAACAATATTTCAGAGCTAACAACTATGTGGAGACTGGTTATTAGTGATAGAGAAATTCGTGAACCTAACTATTAACAACACTTGTTTGGTATTAATAATGGCGGCACCATTCATCTCTATTTGCCTCGGACTGTTTCTATAAGTGAAACGAAAACAAAGAAAAGCTTAAACCGGATGCATGAGACGAGCTTATAAAGGTTCACACGTTGGGAGCCAAGCCCTTGATATCCTTACAAAACTAACTTGATATGGAGTTCTTGGATCGTGTAGCATGGTAACTTGAATTTATGTGTAATAAGCAGAGATCGGACAACTGGACGTCATTGCTCGCAATAATGTGGACATGACTCCATAGATTTTAATTAACTAAATTAAATTACATCAATTGATTACTTACCCTAAAAATAATTTTGATCCTTTGTAAGGCAGTAATAATTAAGAAATAAATGATGCAAATATTTGTTATAGTGCATATTTATTAAAGCAAATAAACAGGTATTTTTATATTTTTTCCGTGGTTATTTTATTTCTTCATACTATCACGCCTTCATTCCCGGAGTGGGGTAGGCAGAGCTAAAAAAATACCAACAACTTCAAAAAGAGATGTTGGTAATTCTGTAACCACTTTTTGCACAAACAAGCCTAGATGTTTACCAGTGTATTAGTCACAGGTTGCAAGCTCATCGCCTATCAGTACTACAAGCCCTTATTCCCTTAGTCGCCTCTTACGACTTCCACGGGAAGACATGGAGTGGCACTATTCTAACCCGGCAACCACATGGGTATTTTATTCCTTTTCACGGCTAAAATAAACTTATGAGGTGAAAGCTCCTTTCGCAATCCACGGATGTTAATGGAGCAAACTTGTGTACTTAAATTAATATAATATCAATGGCCACTCCTGTATTATTTATTTATAACTATCCCGCAAAGGATCGAGATTAACGTTCAGGTAAGAAATAAATTAATATAATTTTATTTGTTTAATTAAAATTGGAGTCATTTCCACATTATTGCGAGTAATGACACCCATTTGTCCGATCTCTGGTAATAAGCCATGTACAAAGAGGAATTTATAAGTAATGTCAAGTTTTATAGCTGAAAAACAGAACCTAAACTGGATATAACACTGTAAATATACATTACAAAATAAATGCGCGTACCACTTCAATCGAATTTAAATTCTACCGCACACACTCCCGATGCACTTGAGGAAAAAATTGCAATGTATCCCGGGAAAATATCGGGACATTTAAAGCGCACGTCGGCTATAAACTCGAGATTTCGTCCGATATAAATCTTTCAAGTGGAGATGAATTCCCGGGACTGCGAAATGATACATAAAGTATTCATCGTACTCAGAAATGCAAGCATCTGTTTTTCACTCCGCTATTTTCCGAACCGTTGCTCGCTTTCGACTTTTTTCTAAGTTTAGAGTTTAATATTTTATATTCACGAGCTTTCTAATTTACATCTGCAATTGGTAATAATGTAAAAAAATGAATTGGAAATTTTATACTTGCCGATTCCTTTGAAACGTACCTGAAACCAAACGTTATTAAAATTAGTTACATTTTAAAATAAACTTATAAATCCATAAAAAATACTTTTCATTAAGTTTATTGGAGAATTTTTAAACGTGATATTAGAGTCTGCTCACTTTTATCTGAAAAATGACTGATTAAAACCTTACGAAGGACTAATTGGTTATTATTTTAACAATTGGAAATCAAAACTTATAGAAAACTTGATTTCAAAATACACATACGCTTTAGTGATGTTTTTCGATTTCAAACAGCTTACTCTCTACAACATAGGTACTTAAGTTCTACGTCGCCCTTGTCATGCAAATTTGACCCACAGAACCATAAGTTCGCCCGACAAATCACTGCTTGGAAGAGTTGTTATAATTTCAGAGGTCATATTACGAGTAAACCTCATCCTCACCTCTCTGTCATCCGCTCAGACAAACCATCCTAGGACGAAATTCACCTTTAGTTAGTCTGTGCTAGGTGCTAGTTGTAGTCACGAGATACATATCGACGGTCCTGTGACTCAACCTCGTATATTTAATATTGTCCAGTATAAACTGACACGCACTAAGTATGTACTCGCGTACTTAGTGAGTATCAGTTTATACTGGACATTTTTCTATATACGAGGTTGAGTCACAGAACCGTCGATATACACTCTTATTCAGAACACACATTCTACAAATACGTTCACAACTGTTTTTCCATAGGAGAAGAGATTTATAAATTTAGTTTAAAACTATTTAACTTAAACATTGTTATACTTACTGTAAACAATTGTTGGTAACCCAAATAAATCAATGAATCATAACATTATGTTCTTGTGGAATAAAATCAATAAGTTCCTAATGTGTTCAACGAACTCAACGATCTAACGTTAGGACACCCCAGTAAAATAAAACCACGTTTAATTAATAGGCACTGAAGATCGTATCGAATGTCCCGAGACTTAATGGGGGTAACCGACCTGTTTAAAAGCTAAATTTACTGTATAGAAAATGTTAAAGCTTCTAAAACAACTCAATTCTTTGAACGAAATAAAGAACAAAGGGTACTTATATTTAACTTATATATATTGCGTTTGTATTATTTGCCTTTAAGTAATTGCAATCTTAAATGTATACTTAAGTAATACATCAAAAAATACTCGAACAAATATTATAACACCATTGTAAACAGTTTTAGAGTAGAAAAGAATAGAATAGAAAGTATTTATTTAACGCAAACAAGAAAAATAATAAAAATTAAAAAGTAAAAAATAAGTCTATATTTTAAGACACAAACACACATGCTCAAAGCGTGGCGAAGGAGTTTTTACTAGTAGTTTGGGAACTCGCCACACCGCTGACACCGCGCAGCCTCCGCTATCAGTGCATTTGCGGCTAAAGTCACGTGTAACAAACTTTTTACCCCTCAAGCTTTTTGATGTTTGTAAATAGAGCGTTTTCATTTCAAATTTAATTCGATTTAATTTAATATTTTGATTTTCACTTGTATACTTAAATTAAATATATTTTGTTGATTTGTCACATTTTATCAATTTGAAAATAGAACGTATCGTATAATGTTATAACAATAATAGGCTAGACGCTAAGTAAATGTATGTCATGTCTCACATTACATACAGTTACAGACATATTATGTAGGCAGGACATAAATATTAAGCAATTATGGAATCTTGTTCATCTGCGTAAGCGTTTTGAAGCGAGCTAGATTAACTGCTTGCTCTGCTAAAACCACGACCGAATTCCTTTGCAATCATCATTTCAAAATTATTTGCAACGTCAATGGCTGATCCGTATTACTTAATAAATATAAATGAAATGAAATGTGAGAAGGTGAGAAATTCCTTTGCCCGTCGTAAGGTAAAAATACTAGTAACTTTATTTAGAATACTGAGTAATGTTATAAACGCAAAACTGTTTCTTTGTTTGCTCACACAGGAACGAAGAAGGGAATAGTTACTTGGACAGTTGTCGAGTATTTTTCTAGAAAAATGCTAAAAATAAAGAAAATGGCGACAAGTGGCGAAATCTAGTACATAAACAATTTTGTATAGTATTACTAGGCCTTATTTAACTGCGAAACACCGTAGTTCTTAACATACCAATTACGTAAGATAGCCTAAAGTTTTCCACGCGACTACTTATAAATTACAATATATCAAAGGCAACTTTGAGGGTATTGCACTAAATCAAGCCATCTATTCCTCAATTCATCTTTCCCATCTATTAAGATGCTATAATGTAAGACAAAATCAAAGCAGCAATCAATAACGGACAAATGCCGTGATCTCCAATTACTTCGGTCACCGTCCCGGGAAGACAGATCGCGTACATTACAGGCATCCTTTCTCGGTATTATTTCTCCGCATCTCGGCATCTCTAGGGCATCGCACTCATGCAGCTGATGTGTATTTATGACGGCCCCACTCACGCGAATGTTCCATCGGTTCTCGTTCTGTCGCAGTACCCTGCACAATACTCTAGATCTACATCATACACAAGAGGTACCCATTGAATGTATTTTAATCTGTTCGCGGCATTGAATCTCCGAGTTTTACGAGCTAAGTAGCTTTTTTCAGCTTTAGTGTCGAGTTGTGAACAGTTTACATTTAAAGTGGCACTTTTAGGGAGTTATTAAGCTTTTAATTTTTAAAGTTTTTCGGGCACTATGATTATTATTATTACTTTTACTTCAATAAAAGAACACTTCTAACATTTTTGAACTCATAACTTTGATTAAAAATAGTCCAAGATATCAACTGAACTAGGTAAAATAATAATAAAAATTGCTCAAACAAGACGTGTCATGTCGGCATTCATTGTAAAAAAAATCTTACATGTAAAGTTTGTTTTCTTTATAGGGCTCTTGATATGTGCAACAACCTATCTATTAGCTATCACATATAACTCTGGTGACACAAATCACGTGAGTTTTTTAGTTTATTTGAAAATATGTGTCATAATTTTATAGTAATTTATTTGCACTTTTCCTCGCAACGCTCAGAACTCCCGATACGTTTATAATTCTTCGCTTCGCTTTGACTTCAATACACCTCCGCCGTAAATATATTATTTTGCTCCCTTGTGACAGACCCATCTATAATGCAAGTGTAGATATAAAGGCTTTGTTTATGTGCGTATTCCCAAACATCAACAAGAGTCACGAAGTCATCAACTGGAAAAGTTAAAATGGTTTCGGAAATAAGATCGTATCGACATTATCAAGAAAATATGGAGTTCACACTCTTCATCTAAGTCACGTTCGTATATATTTCTACAAAATCTTTCGTTTCTAACAGTTTTTACCAATATTTCAGGGCATTGCGAATTAACGTTTAATATTCTTGATTATTGTTGTAATTCCTCTCAAAAATATTTTACAAAAAAGTATAACCAACTCAGTCCAAATCATATCGCTCCAGGATCAAGGACACTGCCCCCTGAAACCCGCTTTAGCATGTTTGTAAACGTTAATTAAACTTAACGCAAACAAAGAACACACGCGCATCAAGAATTCCATGCAAATTTTATAGAAATAAATCTCGGGCTATCTAAGATCGATTGGTTTAAGCTTTTTTCAGCCCATGCGCTTGAGGATTGTGTATTATTATTTTATGACGTTTTAAATAACCTAATTGATAAATACGTTCCTAAGGTACCCAATCGTATTTCTTGTTCTAAGCCCCCATGGTATACTAAACCGCTTAGGAGACTACTAAATGAAAAAAAGAGGTATCATAAACTGTGGAAGACGTACGGAAATCCTTTAGACCACGACAGTTATAAAGTTCTGAGGAAAAGAATATTAAAATTGGAACCAGAATGTTACAAAAATTATATAAGCCAAACTGAAAACAGAATTAAAACGCACCCAAAGTTCTTTTGGACCTACATTAAATCAATTCTTGCAAAAAGTGGTCTTCCACAGATTATGCATTACAAGAATATGACAGCCTCTAATGGTACTCGGATTTGCGACTTATTTAATGAGCATTTCTACTCGGTATTTGAAAAACCACCAGTCAGCTCCTTAGACTTAAACAATCTTCCGCCGGTGAGTAACACAGTTTTTGACATGGATACAATTTCTTTAACGAATGATCTCGTCAGTAAATATCTAAAATCTATTAATACTAATAAAGGTGCAGGTCCTGATTGTATACATCCTATACTAATTAAGAATTGTTCTACGAACTTAACAGTGCCTATAACATTACTTTTCAATAAATCCATCAGAGAGGGAAGCATGCCCACCATTTGGAAACGTGCACTTGTTACTCCAATACCCAAAGGTGAGGTTAGTCATGAGATTGAAAAATACCGGCCAATCTCGAAGTTGTGTCAGTTTGGTAAAATTCTAGAAAAAATAGTTACAGATCAGGTATCTGCTGTTGTGCGTAGGCATATCATTCCAAACCAGCATGGTTTTCTTAGGGGTCGCAGTGTTGAATCGAATCTGTTAACTTATACGGAATTCATATTACGCGCGTTAGACGACAACTATCAGGTGGACGCTGTGTATACCGATTTTGCCAAGGCATTTGATAAAGTCTGTCATGAGCGGTTGCTTTTAAAGCTCTGGCATATCGGTATTCACGGTGATCTATTCCGTTGGATAAAGTCTTATGTAGAAAATCGTTCGCAGGCGGTCGCGGTAGGAGGTTATACTTCCCAGTATAGGACTATCACTTCAGGTGTCCCCCAGGGGTCTCATTTGGGGCCCTTGTTATTTATCCTGTACATTAATGACATTACGGAATGCGTAAGAGAATCTAACTTGCTTCTATACGCTGACGATACAAAGATATTTAGAGTTATTCGAAACACAGATGATTGTAATACCCTTCAAAAGGACCTAAATAACTTTGAGACCTTTTGCGTCTCAAATAATTTATTCTTAAATCCAGACAAATGTTTTGTTATAAGTTTTAGTAGAAAAAGAAGAAATATCGGTTTCAATTATAAACTTTGTAATAGAGAACTGACTCGTGTCAGCCAGATTCGCGATCTTGGTGTAATAATGGACTCAAAACTAACCTTTGTGCCTCATATCGATACCATATTGCGTAAATCATTTAAACAACTCGGCTTTATATTACGTGTAGGAAAACCTTTCAAAAGACTTTTAACATACAAGATATTATTTAATAGTTATGTCCGTAGTCGTTTGGAATTTGCAAGTGCGGTTTGGAATCCATTGTATAAAGTACACAGTGATAGAATAGAGAAAGTACAGAAAAAGTTTGTAAAGGCAATTGAGTATCGTACATCAAATAAATACTCAGATTATTCCTCCGCTTCAAAAAGACTTAAAATTACTTATTTAAGTTGTCGTCGCGAACGCATTGATTTTTTGACCCTTTTCAAAATTGTTAATAATCATATTGATGCCCCTGTTTTATTACATTCACTTTCTTTTAGAGTACCCCGACGCCGTGAGAGAGCATGCAGAAAAAAACCTCTTTTTTATATACCTCGCAGTCGTACTTCTTATGCGGGTAATGGTTTCATTAAGAGGGCATGCAGGCTGTATAATGATAAGTTTGTACATTTAGATATTTTTAGCAGTAAGTTAAGTAAACTCAAAAAACTATCCTTGCAAAGTACTGCGGAATCATATATATAATATTATTTTTTCATTTGTGTTTATGGGCGTACATGCACATACGTATCCTCTTATTCTATATTTTTATTAACATCGAAGATAGAATAAAAATGGCATTTTAATATTTAAGTTTAAGTTGTTATGCACAAAAACAATTCTGTAATATTTTCTTTTTTTTTAGGTTTCGGTTTGTAATGCTAGTATTATTGTTAGGAAACTGTAAGTCTACTATTTAAAAGAACATTTATGTATTACTTGCAACTAAGTGAGACTGTTTGTTTCTTTAATAAATAAATAAAAATAAAAATAAAAAAATAAATAAGAACAGATACTAACGTTGGGTAATGTAGAACCCTGGCTGCAAAGCCACTGCTTTGAAAACGCTGTTAATTTCGAAAAGTGCTCGTCGTCTAAGTCACGTCGAGACTTAGCGGCAAGTTATCTCAAGTCGCTTACACTCGCCAACTCTCAACGACTGCCGCACCCGGCATTGTAATGCCACGCCGCGGTTCCAACGTTAAATACTTAACTTTAATTTTGGCAATTGACTGGCAGAAAGTCCGGTGATGATTATCGGCAAATTAAAGTTGCACGAGCTCTGTAAAGTTGGTTTCCAAACCAACGGGTATAATAGGTATCAAAAACCTTGGAAAACTCGTTGAGTTTTGCACATATTTTGCATTGATGTAATTTTGGCGTGTTGCAAAAATGACATTAAAGATTATATGCCAGAGTTATATGTGGAATTAACATATCTTAATATGTTGCGTAGAATCCATGAAAGGTAATGTGTGATATACTTTACCAATTCCACATATTTTAATAGATTCCATACTATTTACCTCGTGTAGAATATTACTTATCCATAGCTACTTAAATCACACAAAACCTTTAAAGTTAACTCTCAGCGACGTTGGTGTCGGTTATCGATTCAAAATTTACATGTTATCGTGGTCTCTACACTCTAGTGAAACAATAATACCATACATTACTGTAACCGCCCGCTGTACTTTCAATTGTATAAGCTGATCGATTATTTGCAATTTTACAAACTAACACTTTAAGGAAGGAAGGGGAAAACTTGCGACACGTTAAGATAATCATGGTTTACGTCCACAAAATCTACTGAGGTCAAACAATCGTAAAGTATACTTCAAAAACAGAAAAGTTTTTCCCTCGGTAACATTTATAAAGGAACAACCATACATAGTTTAATAGCGAGTTAGTCATCACCATACCTGGGCCTCTATACAGGTGCGTTAAAACGATATCGTGTTTGACACGTTTAAGAATCGTTTATGTCACAGTCGCCATTATTGTAAATGACATAAGAGTTATCAAAACGTGGACAATACGGAAACAGGTCAAAAACGATATTGTTATTACCTTGTAGAATTCCAGCCCTGGGATATCTCGGAGCATCTTTACGAAAGCGATGTAGCAAAATGTTTTATCGACATAAAATATATCGATGTTACTGCCAAAATCTAATTGTTATGCGACATAAATGAATATTACTTATTTACTCCTCAGTTTTAAATTAAAAAAAAATTAAAACGTGTACCTATTTATATGTTTATTTTAAAATAGTTTTCATGATATGTATATCATGAAAAATTCAATATTTTTTTCCATATTCGATGGTATAAATGATTGCCGTCTAGATGAAAATATCCACTTTAAACTCCTACATGTTCTATCAACGACCACAGTGGTCAACGGGGCATTCTTTAAATATTTATAATGACTCAAAGCCAATTTCTCATTTATTTTATTTATTGAAATTTCCTCACCTTGTATAAGACTGTTTACTTTTTTCATGGTGTTATAACCAGTATCTAAT
Source organism: Acleris holmiana (assembly GCA_949316455.1). NCBI lineage: Eukaryota > Metazoa > Arthropoda > Insecta > Lepidoptera > Tortricidae > Acleris > Acleris holmiana. The sequence continues at coordinate 7,921,114 of OX438770.1, read as the reverse complement.
TACATCGACATCTTTTTTATCGATATCATATCCCTAGAACTTGCCCCGAGTTATCCCGGGTATCACTGATAGATGTATACAGCCGGCAACAAAGCGTGGAAATAACACGTACAAATAATATTAAGCGCGTAAACACACACAAAACAAACACGTACAAAAAAGCGTAGGTAACATTTTGTGCTAGCAAGCGTTTTTAATTTGTTCAGATTCAACTTTCGTGCTGAAGCACGCCCAACATTAAAAGTGAATGTTATAAGGGCAACGCTACTGGATTTTTTCGATCACCTGTCAAGGAGGACCCTCTGATTTATGGCGTGCCCACATCGAGCATATTACCCTCAACTTCTGAAAACAAAAAATCGGAGCACACATTCCATAGATAATATTATATTAATATTATCCTTAGTTTATTGACCGGACTTATCTTTAAGGAGAATAGAAATCATCTCGGGAGATACAAACGAAAATAAAAAAGAAATGGCTTTAGCAATAAAATATTTAAATCACTTGTTTCTAAATTTTTATGTTTCCTGTTACATTATTTCAGTCCTTGTATAGAGAATGGAAGAAAAAGACATCCCATCAAAAACATAAATGTAAAATGGAAGCCAAGTTCAATATTAAGAATATCCGATGCGCGGTTGTCGACTTCGCCGACAAAAAAATTGAGATCTAGATGGGTGCCAAGTTCCGTAGATAATCCTGATATTATATGTATTTATTAAGAATATACAACATTCAAAAATAAATTAAAAACACATTTTCCTATTTTTTCTGCTACAGCAATGTTTGCTATTTAAAAAGTATAACTTCTTAGAACACCAATTATTTACACAAAGCAGATAACTTAGGATAAACTGCAGCTCAAAATTTGACTCGGCTAGTTTTTACCAGCAAGCCAATTGTTTGGAAGAGTATGATATGACCACACAATATAAATACAGTAACTTGCGTACCCTATAACTTATTGATTAGCCAAATGCAAGATACCTTGTACGTGAAAACTAGCCAAGTCCAATTTTGAGCTGCAGTTTATCCTAAGTTATCTGCTTTGTGTAAATAATTGGTGTTCTAAGAAGTTATACTTTTTAAATAGCAAACATTGCTGTAGCAGAAAAAATAGGAAAATGTGTTTTTAATTTATTTTTGAATGTTGTATATTCTTAATAAATACATATAATATCAGGATTATCTACGGAACTTGGCACCCATCTAGATCTCAATTTTTTTGTCGGCGAAGTCGACAACCGCGCATCGGATATTCTTAATATTGAACTTGGCTTCCATTTTACATTTATGTTTTTGATGGGATATCATTATTTTTTGTCAAATAACGCGCGCGCGCGTTGTACGCGTTTAATTTTTAAAGAAATGCGATAAATATTAAATAAATAAATTACCATTTTAGGTGGGTACCTAAATGATATGAATTAAATCTTACATCCTCTTCCTCCGTTTGCGCACTGGTCTTTTTTCGCTGTCATTTTAAATACACACTAAAGACCCGAGAGCAAATATTCGTATTCATCATAAAAATATCTGCCATCTGCCCCGTAGGCTTACTGTCTAACTCTGCTCGCTATCGCCATCGGATTGAAATAACAGTTGTTGTATGAATGTGATAGGTACTTAGCTATGATTCCGATGCCAACTGTCAGCCCATACAAAGACTGTCATTTCAAACCGACTGGGCTACCACGGCTTTTTTTAATAATAAAAACGACCTATTTGACTTTAAATACCAGATCTAGATCAACATTCATCATCATTCTACTTCACCAAATGGAGCTTTTCAGGAGTGATCTATAAGTGTACCTAAAATATTTGAAGAGTTCCCTCGATTTCTCCCGGACTCCATCATCAGATTTGGACCTGATGATGATGAAACCACTCCGGAAGTATACCCTTTCAAACAAAAGAATAATTTTCCAAATCGGTTAGTAAATAACGGAGTTCTGAAGTAACAAGCATAAATAATAATAATAATAATAAAACTTAAAAATCAATGTTTTCAGACTCTTTTATTTGTATACACACAAATACCCACTTGGATGCCAGGTTTCACCTTTCTAGGTCACCTGGAAGTGGGTTAGGTTTTTGATTACTAGTCAGTCAGTGAGTCAGTCAGTGGAATAAATGCCCATTTTCGGACGTTAATATCTCAATAACCGCTTAACCTATATTTATGAAATTTGGGGTTCTAGTTGATCTAAAAGGTCTTATTACACATATCAAATGTCAAGTTTCTATGTTAAATGGATTTGGAGTTATTGAGGGGTCAAAAGTGGCTCCAAACGGTTCGTGTAAATAACACACGGCTGCTGCTCGCCAGTTCCTTTTGGCGTGAACTTGGCTGGACACGCTGCCGCGTGTCTAGATGTTGCGCCGACCCCAAATAAGTTGGGATAAGGGCAGGAGAATGATGATTTCAGTCCTTGTATCAGGGCCTCTATTCAGGTGCGTTAAAACGATATCGTGTTTGACACGTTTAAGAATCGTTTATGTCACAGTCGCCATTATTGTAAATGACATAAGAGTTATCAAAACGTTGACAATACGGAAACAGGTCAAAAACGATATCGTTATAACGCGGTTGAATAGAGGCCCAGGTTGTCTATATTTTATCCAATGATTTTTATTTTCACTATACAAACTTTTAAAGCAGTTTTTATAATCACCCCTTTCTTGGATACAACTTTAATCCAGCAACATTCTGTATAATATTTTGGTGAATTAGAAAATATAATTGATTAACATTATACTCAATTTAAAACCGTTTGTAAAAAAAAAGTTTGATAAAGAATTTTTTCCAAGAAAACTTAAGTGGGAGTGGGTGGTGTGCACAATTGTTAATAAAGTTTTCTTTAAGATATTTAAGCACCTATTTACTAAGCATGAGTAGAGTTTGTTACCGCAAAATATATACAACTAAATTACTAGCTTTTCTCTCCGACTTCGTTTGCTTTTGTGGTGTTCGGCTGATCATAGGCGGCAGTGATTGCTTACTACGAGTACCATATTATTACCCACCAGCCCCCTATTTCACCATCCTGACAATGACAGGTGACAGATGACAATTCAGTTTACAAGCGCAGCTTATATGAATTCCAGTGATGTGAAATCTTGTTAACTTTGCAATGTATACCGAATTGTCACCTGTCACCTATCAATGTCAGGATAGTGAAATAGGGGGCTGCTCGTTTTTATTTCTGACGGAAAAATTACAGTTTCCTACTTTACATTTTAAACGGTTCACTAGACACATCTTCAAAAGGCTACAAAACATAACAAGAGGCTTGATAAATAAACAATTTGTCAAGAAATAATGTATTGGAAGTACACGGTCCTTTAAATAAAATACACCCCCTCATTTTCTCAATAACCTTTGTTAAGATACCTCAGCCGCCCTATAAAATGGGAAAGTTATTTTAAATCAAAAGTTAAGGACATTTCTTTTTGATCTATTCAATTTAACTTCATTCATATTGTAGACGAGTTTGATGAACTTGGTTGCTTAATTTTCCAACAGCGTCTTAACTTTGCTTTTAAATTAAATAAAAACCCAGCAACATTGCAGTAAAACCTTTTAGTTCAATGTTCAACGACACGCTAGCCTAGTTGGGAGTGACCCTGCCTTCGAAGCTAGGGGTCCTGGGTTCAAATCCCGGTAAGGGCAAATATTTGTGTGATGAGCACGAGTATTTGTTCCTGAGTCTTGGATGTTTTCTATGTATTTAAGTATATATTTCTCTATATAAGTAAGTTTATCGTTGTCTAGTACCCATAGCACAAGCCTATTTAGGGCTTAATTTGGGACTAGGTCAATTTGTGTGACATTGTCCCGTGATATTATTATTATTATTATTATTAATGTTTGATTCCAGAAAACGTAATTTATACTTTACGCATTTGAACTTTTAACAAATCCCGTAACAATATTCCGCGGTCGCCATACAAATGCTTATTTATCTAGAAAATATTTTAGGTGTCTTATTTCTGTTCAGTAAAATACTAAAAGATAATTACTTCGTTTTTTTTTCCAATACTTGCTGAAAGAGTCTAGATATCGACCTTGAATGTCCCAGACGTCTTTCATTGGATTTCAGTGTTACTCTATTTATTTATTTTATTATATTTAATAGGGTCATCAACAGCAATATATGTCATAGAATCAGTTAGGTACATATGAAACAAAACAGTAAGCCAATAAAAGATGTCCACAAAAATCCTCAATATCGGCAGGTCTAAGTTACAGTGTAGATCCAGTTACCATGTAACTTTCAGTTTCTACCATCAGATTCGCTCAATGATACCATAAACCATAATGATGCAGCTTGATTCGATAAACGAATTGAGTTTAAATTGTATTACAACATTTGAAAAAAAGAAAGAAAGAACCATGCGGAGTGAAGTTGGTGAAAAATTGTGTAAGTGATTTAATTTTCTTTATTGTTGCAATAAGGAGTTTCCTTATGGTCATTAATCTCATCATACAATAAATACCTGGGGGGTTACCCTAACATGGTTAAGCAATTCAAGTGATAGACAGAGATATGTAACTGCTACAGCTCTGTCCCTTACACTCATATTAAACGGAATTGCTTAGGCATGTCAGGGTAACTCCCAGAGGTCACCAATGCAGGCAATGAGAACGGCCGTATGCAGAACCAGTTGATGACGATTAAGTGGTGTCTTAGAGGTGTATTTTTGATTAGTATACATATAACTGAATAATGGTTAAACGGGGATCCTACCATTTCATAACCAATGTTTCACAAATGATTCATTTAACAAACATATCATTTGACAACTCGCGTTTTTTTCCGAAACTATAAATCATTCTGGATTTTTTTCAGGACCATCGTGTAGAACCCTATAGGTTAGGTTAGTTTAGTAATAATCCTGAAATATTTGTAGTTACAGAAAAAAAGCGGGTAGGCAAATTAATAGGTTGCGAAACGATGCATTTGTTAAAGATTTGTCGGCGAAAAGGCAGAGAACCAGTTAAACGAACGTGGTTTGACGACGCGTCAGCCTAAGTTGTTGGTAGTGACCCTGCCTACGAAGCTAGCGATCTATGGTTCAATTCCCGGACAAATATTAGTGTGCTGAGAGCGAGTATTTGTTTTTGAGTCTTGAATGTTTTCTATATATTTATTTAAGTATCGTAAAACGGAGTGAATAAGGACTAAGGGGTGAATAGGGACACGATTTAAAAACTTGTTACAAATAAGAGCATGTATTATATGAAAACAACGTTACATTCTATTGGAAATTATTGCAGTCTTATAATTAGTAACATATGCTTCAATTTAGGTTGTGTCCCCTATTTGCCCCTTAGTCCCAATTCACCCCGTTTGGCGGTATTTATTTCTCTGTATGAGTATGTTTATCGTTGTCTAGTACCCATAGTACAAGCCTAGAACTTAGTTATTTTAAAATCCCACCAAAAACATAAATGTAAAAAAGGAGAGCCAAGTTCAATACAAAAATTATTCTCTGCTGTGGGCTTCGCCGCAAAAAGAATGGAGATCTGAGATTGAGTGCCAAGTTCTATGCAAAATCCAAATATGTAGTCTAAGGGCTGACTTGGCTGGTTTTCCCATACGAATTATTATTAAGTACCTACTTTTACACAGTCATGGAAGAGCCTTATGTTCGATGGGTAGTTTCTACCAGCAAGCCAAATTTTCGGAATAATAAAATAAGAACCGAAAGGTAACAGGTTTAGAACATGCGAAGGCTATATAATTCGTATGGGAAAACCAGCCAAGTCAGCCCTTAGACTACATATTTGGATTTTGCATAGAACTTGGCACTCAATCTCAGATCTCCATTCTTTTTGCGGCGAAGCCCACAGCAGAGAATAATTTTTGTATTGAACTTGGCTCTCCTTTTTTACATTTATGTTTTTGGTGGGATATCATTACTTTTTGTAGGTAAGTCTTACCTACTTACTAAAAAATACAATTATTATTTATTTAAACTATTGCCTATACTATACTAAACCTACGTACCTACTTATTATAGGAATTGTAATAATAATAAGTATATACACCTACCTACTTATAACTATAAAATTATTATTTATTTAAACTATTGCCTATACTATAATACTATACGTACGTACCTACTTATTAAAGAAATTGTAATAATAATATTACTACAAATTATAAGTTTTCCTTAAGAAAACTTAGCAATTTCGCAGCATAAATCTCAACCTTATAGGTCAGATATCGAGAGACAACCGGACAGCAAGACCTCGCTCGGCCACGTTCGCGTCAATGGTTCGATTCGGTTGTCACAGCGCAGCGCCGCTCCGGCGTCACTCGGCGCGCGCGCGTCGTGTATATACCGAAAATCTAAATGCCTATTATTTTATCATTATTTATGAGTAGGTAATGATTTTACACTATTGATGTGCGCTAAATATAAAAATAATAATTAATCCCAGTTAATAACGTAGGTACCCTAAGTAATATTAGGTATTTATGTTAAGCGTTCATAATAGAATCTAATTATTTAAAAATTGACAGTTTTTTATTTATTCCTTTGTATTCATCTAATTACCTATCTGCATACCAAATTTTAACTCTCTAGGTCATCTGGAACTGGGTTAGAGTTTTGGTCTATAGGTCAGTCAATGATAAAAATGAGGAATTTTGGACATTGATATCTAAATAACCGTTTGAGATAAGCTTATGAAATTTAGAACACTATGTATCTCGCAAGTCTCAATATATAAGAGTTTACATACATACATACATACATATGAGCCAAATTTGATACGTTTATGTAAAAAAGTTTTTGATTTATGAGGGGGTCAAAAGTGGCTCCAAATGGTTCGTGTAATATTACACACGGTGCGGCTCGCCAGTTCTGTTTCTTGAACTTGGCTTGACACGCTCCCGCGTGTCTAGATCGAAGCGACTTCGTTCAGATTTAACAATTAATTACGATTTTTTACTTTTAGTATTTTTAACTACTGACCAAATAACGGGCCCTTTGTGGTGATTATTCATACTCAAGTCTGAAAAAATAATGGGTTCATGGTCTCTACTTTGTCTCTGCAATACAGTATAACTTAAAATATAGTATAACTTTACTTTCAAAATTCCTTATCAATAGACAACGGTGATACAAAGGAGCGGTGACAGAAAGTTGATAAATATTTCTATCAGTTCCCACCCCCGCTAGCGGGTCCACTGCAGCCCCGCCGCGCTCCATTTTGCAGAACAATGTTATCGATCAAGCGACAGGCCTATCCCGTGTTAATCTAAACATCTACCGCTTCTGCAAACTTTTCCTTCAACGTCAGTTTTCTAGAATCCAACAAAATCACGGCTCAAATACTTTTGCAGCTTATGACTTGGTTTACTACCTGGGAGACTGAGGGTCGCTCGAGTTGAAAAAGAGTTTTCCCTAAAACGAGACCTTGAAATATCGATTTCTGGACCTGGGCCTCTATTCTACTGGACTTAAACCATATTGCCTATTCGGGTTCGGTTTGCGGTTAATGGTAAAACAAGAAAGAAATTCAATTGTTGTTTATTGACTTAAAGGTTTCTTTGAGGTGTTTCCGTATTGTCAACGTTATGATAGAAAACGATTTGTTAATTTACATATGTACAACGAGATTTAGCAAAGTTTCGAGGTAAATTTAGTGTTATTTACTACGTGGTTAGCTTCATTGGTAGTTAGTTAGTGACACTGCCTATGAAGGTAGTGGTCCTGGGTTCGATTCAAGTAGTCAAATAAGTACTTGTCAGCGCGCAAGTATTTGTTAACGAGCCTCGGATGTTTTGAATTAATTAAAATATTTTTTTCTCTTTATTTAAACATATTTATTGCATACATATTTAAGCATATTATCGTGTCAACTGGTGTGAGATTATCCTGATATTTATTTATTGTTTTAAAGGAAACTTTATACCTATACCTACTGTATATAGCATGATATTATATACTATAGATGTACTAGTAGATATAAATGCCAACCATCCAAATACCTCTGCCCATTTTGGCCACTTTGTTAAATTGAATTGAAAAGGCATTTAAAATTTGCTTTAAGGGTCAGGAAATCGTCTAAAACGTCGTAATTGGTTAGCGGGGTCTTGAGTAGGTATTTTGCATCGGGAGGGATTAAACGCGGCGATTTCAGAGCCATTTTTAGAGTTCTGTACCAAAGAGTAAAAACGGGGCCCTATTACTAAGACTTCGCTGTCTGTCCGTCCGTCTGTCAGTCACCAGGCTTATCTCAAGAACCGCGATAGCTAGACAGTTGAAATTTTCACAAATGATGTATTTCTGTTGCCGCTATAACAACAAATACTAAAAATAAAATAAAATATATATTTAATGGGAGCTCCCATACAAAAAACGTGTTTTTTTTTACGCTTATTGCTCGATCTTAATACAGACACCGTGGTTGTTTAGATAATGGTAAGGAACTCTTCGTGCGCGAGTCCGACTCGCACTTGGCCGGTTTTTTTAATATATTGACATTCAAGAATGGAGAAGATTAAACTTATAAACTAACTTAGCTATAGTAGTGCTTTAAGACAAGTTTTGTTTGTACAGTCACAGTATAAACAGTAGTTCGTCTTTCAACAAAGGTATATCGCGCGGCTTGCATGTGTGTGTCTCGACCGTACGCGCCGCGAACCCCCACAAGCATACTTAATAGAGGCCCTAGCCAAGATGCAAACGCTCCTAACGTTTTCCTTTTCTTTGGCTCAAATTTTATGGAACCACAGTTGACCACGTGGTTTATCGTAACGCACGAGAATGTCATCCCAAACATTTTGAGTGATAGAAAAGAAAAACGTTCGCAGCGTTCGTCGGGGCCGCGCCCCGTCACCGCGTTTGGTTGCGTATTCAAGTACTCTTAAAGGGCCTGAGACGAACTAGTTTTATATTTATACTACGAGTATGCTACAGTGGAGTTGTTTCTTATAAGTTCAGTACGTACGGCAGATATTTTGTAATTTGTAAAACGAAACATTATGTTATAATTGTGCATCGTGACGACTTAAGTGATTGTCCCACGCACGATACTTTACCTATCTGGACACCCACCTGGGCATCTATTCAGGTGCGTTAAAACGATATCGTGTTTGACACGTTTAAGAATCGTTTATGTCACAGTCGCCATTATTGTAAATGACATAAGAGTTATGAAAACGTTGACAATACGGAAACAGGTCAAAAACGATATCGTTATAACGCAGTTGAATAGAGGCCTTGGAGAGAGATCTCTCTATTGTCCTCTCTCTTACTACACATCTTATAAGGGTTTCGTTTTTCAATACTTATTTGGTTCGAAAATCCTAAAATCACAGAAATATTACGAAGCATAATTAAACAGTAAGATTTCCCATAAATATGAATCAATGAATCCATTTTCTCTTAAATGACTAAAGCTTTTACCTTTTCTTACGAAATCATCAATCCAACCAAGTTATGTACTGTTACTTTTTCAGGTCCCCATTATTTTGAGTTTTATTTAGAGATAATGCGCTAGGATAAAATAACTCGGTGTTCGAGTACTCGTAATGTATTGTGACATTGAAACAAAATTAACAAAGAGATAGAATAATTCTACAGCACAAGTATATTGTTACGCTCCCAATAAACTTTCATTGTTCGAAATGAAATAAATAAACGTCGCTTTTTGAAAACATTTGGGATCTGGAATGACGGTTAACACAATACAATTCATTTCAATTGGTTTATTTTAAAAGTCAAATGCTTTATGAATATTTTAGAGGGCCGCGCAGACGCTGCCAACCAGCTGATTGCTTTTTAAGTACACACATACTGCAAATAATTCATCGAAGTTGGGAAAAAAGACATTGTGTCCAAATTTACATCACCCAAAAATAACGACTTTTGTCCGACGAAAATTATACCGGTTATATACCATTCCACAATTGCAATTCTACGTTCTTGCTTTATGATAAACACTTCACATAAACGATTTATGATTCATGATGACGGGCACAGTTTTCAAAATCGTCAGACCTTGTCAACTCCCCGAAAACACGTCCTGCTATACTAGGCGACCATAATAGGGGCCCTTTTCTGCCCTGCTAACACAAATCGCAGTATCTCAGACCAAACTTCTGTAGGAAATGTAACCTTATTACTAACAGGATAGGATTGAATTTGCATTGGTAATGATTTGAGATACTGCATTTTTGCTTAGGAGGGCAGTATTATGGTCGCCTAGTATATCAATGTGGATAAACGTGCCGTAACCGCCCTACTATCAGTGAGTTGTCCTAAGCGGGAGAGTATCATAAAATCATAATTTATAAAGTTTAAAATTACATTTTGGGCCAAAATACATAATGGTCAAAATATATAACGATTTATTTCTGAAACCGGTAACTTTTCAAGATTTATTTAAATGTTCTAATTAGGTTAGGTTAGGTTAGAAAGAAAACATTTTATTTTATGACTATTATGTACTTTTACGCGTGTTGCGTCTACATTATGATGTCCAGGCGTAAACGTTGGTGTTTAAACGGTTAAATCCGGTCGTAAACTAAGATGAACCTGACACTGACACAGGATTCCTTTAAATGTCATATTTGCGAGTTCATGAACACTACAGTAGACCAAATTTTATTACAGCTATTTCTTAAAATCTCGCTAGCAAGATAAGGGTAAAGCCGTATATAAATTCAGCCTCAGATTAATTAACATACCCTAGGTCATTCACCTTACGTAGTACAAGTATTTGTATGCCTTTACACTCGCTTTACAACGGTCTTTAGGATAATTTCCACCAAACGGCTCGCATCGAATCCGTTAGAAACGGATTTTACAATCTATAAACGATATTTAATCTGTACTCGACACTCTTACACAGTATTTAAACTCTATATTACCAAGCCGCGAACAGGATCTTGACCGCGGGCGTCTTCCGTGACACGCGATCGTAGCCAAAAGTATGCTGCGACGTGCGATCAGCTCCGTAGTAAATAGACAATAATCATTTTAATACACGCGATCGGCTGACGCCGCATCCGTACGTATCCTTTCCGATCCGATGCGATGTGAGCCGTTTGGTGGAAATCGTCATGTCTGCTACGCGCAGAACCGATAATGATGGAGTTCTTTGGGACAACGCTATCTCCGGCGGTAGACGGTTCGGCTAATATGATGATACGTTTGCGTTAGTAAAAACTTGAGGCCTAATTATACATTTGTCAGCCTTGATTACGATTTTCCTGAATTGAAGTGTCGTATCGTTAACAGTAAAATCAAACTACTTCTTTCAGAGCCTTGTCGAAGAACCATCATTATCCAAATATAAACTCAGGCCCGAGACAATTTAATTTACATTTTGTATTTTTAGAGTAGGTATAAGTATGTTAGGTACCACGAACGCAACAGGCGAAGACATAACACTTAATAAGGCTAGCATTTTTTTAACAATAAGGTGAAAATACTTTTTACTTATGCATTTACTTTTACGTACAGTAATTACTGTTTTTATACATTTAAAATTAACCAAATCAGATCACTTGGTTAGGCAGTCCACAGAATACAAAGAAAAAAGCAAGGATATACAAAAACATGAAATTCTTATACGGTAGACAACAGGCGGTTTTATCGCTATAAGCGTCTTTTAGACGACCTTAGAGAGAAGAGACGTAGCAAAGTAAAAATTAAAACAAAGTAGACATCCCCAATGCAAAGAGTATTTTAGTGGACATGACGACAAAAACTTGTCAGAGGCAACCCTTGAGACAATCTCCGACGAAACGAACCAATTAAGAGCAACGACTCTTCATAGTAGGTACCTACGTACCGAATTAACTAAACTACCTACGAAGTAGATTCATTGAACTCTAACCGTTACGTACTTGGAGAAGAAATTGGGGAAATATCAAAGGAAGTCGTTTCAAGTGGTAAATATTTTCACTCAGTTATGCGACCTTTTAAAAGTTTCTTAAAGTCATTACCTATATATACCAAAGTAGGGCTAGCATAAAAAGAAGCGATAGATCAAGTGCTTCTACTTTGGTTTCAAATCCATTATTAACGTTGTAATATCTCTTATTAACTTCAGATTATAGGAGAACGACTCAAAAAAAAATAGTACGTACAAAACCTTGGAATAGTTCGCATTTATAGTAGACTAGCTTCCGCCCGCGACTTCGTACGCGTATAAATCAGCCCCCGAAGGAATAGCGATATGAAAGGTAGCCTATGTGTTAATTCAAGGTATAGGCTGTTTTCATTCCAAATTTCACCTAAATCCGTCCAGTAGTTTTTGCGTGAAAGAGTAACAAACATTCATCCATCCATCCATACTTACAAACTTTCGCGTTTATTATATTAGTAGGATTGTAGCACCAAGTTATCTATTATTGCACCGAGTAGGTACTGATTTGCAGCCCACGCTTCGGCGAATTTAAAATCTGCTTTTCGTTACACTACCCACTGCGAAAAAATAATTTACCTATCTCGTACAAGAAATTAAAAAAACTAGGAAATAGGTCAAGTAAAAACTTAAAAATATACAACATTTCCTCCATCTTGAAATAATTTTGAATGTCAACATGGTTGATGATTTGGGAATCAGCCTCCTCGAATTATACCCAAAGTTGTGTAAACTCTTTACGATGCAATAAAAAAACATTGCAGTAATGTGCTTTGTTTAAAACGTTTGCTCTATCTGAAGTGGGAAAAATCCACTCAGTATTCAGCGCAGTTATGATGTAAATAGTGCGTAATTGAAAAGAAACTATCGGTATGAAGATAAATAAAAAATCATTCATTGGTTCATTATTGCTTTTATTTAACTTCAGTTGCCACTATGTGGTCAAATCTTGTAACTGAATTTTATACTATATGTCGATGGAATGGAAAGATTGGAAATCAACGAATGTCTTTAAAGAATCCTCTTAGCGTATAATTTTTATTACTCATAGTTTAAAAACTTGATTCAGTAAGTTATGCAGTAAACAATTCAGCATATTCAAAACATAAACCTAAATGAAAACGACGATCTATCCCACCAAATGCAATCATGCAGACAACAAATCCGCAACATATTTTGCACAAAGTACTCGTATTCGTATTTTTAAACCGCAAGCTGCCATTAGCAAAATAAATAGAAATGTAGTCGTTTTCATTTTTGCGAGCGGTGGGGCAGTTCGCGAGGATGCTTTCGTTTTGTATTCAACGAGAGTAGCTCCCTAGCTATTGTGGAGGTCGGTGAACTGCGCCGGAGTGGGGCTCGGGGTAGCACACAGCCAGAGGCGACAGCGGGCAAGTCTTAAGACCTAGAATGGTTTGCACCATGTTTGACCGGGTTCCAAGCAAGCAAATAGAAACAATTTTTGCATGACAATGACCTCTGTATCCAAAGCGGCTGCTTGTATAAAGGTGGGTACGAATTAGAGCAGCCTCGGGTTGAGGTACGCACGGCTTACCTCTTTTGCTCAAGTTCGTACGCGCTCACGCGCTATGCGCGAGCAGCGCATGAGCGGCGCGCGGCGAACCTTCGGTCCGGTCTTTTCATCGTGCTCAAACCTCAGTGTGCGTGCCTCGCGTAAATTGGACGTGTTTCCAAGCGTGCCGAGGGCAGAACAACAAGCTTTAACTTGTCTGTGAGCGAGGCGATTTTTAAATGAGCACGCTGCCTCACCGCATGTTTATGTGCAACAATTTGGCCCGCAAGCAGCTTGCCGCGCAGGGCAAGCATGCCTCAGGCTGAGCCGCTCAGATTTGTACTCAGATTTAGGTTGGACTGTATACGCCTTACAAAGTTCTCCGAGTCTATTTACTTTTAAAATCGGTTTTGGCACCTTTCCGAGTGATTTTCAATGTTTTATATCCAAGAAGCCCATCGTATCTCAACTTACTTCTCAAAAAAAATGATTCGAGTTATCATAAACAGTCACCTAAAAATCGTATTGTACTAAAAATGTGACGTGTAATTTTTCAGTCTTAACGTTTAAAGCCCTTAAAGCCATTATAAGACTTGCCGCGTAGAATTGATGGAACTTTATTACATAAAGATGCAAGTAGCTTCTAACCCTAATTTTTTTACGCGTATGTCCTATCAAAGAACATAAAATCATTGTCAAATTTTACCCAAATACTTTAAGCTATTATTTAAACATGGTAGAGTCTAATCGAAACATGCTCACTATCATTTACTGTACCGAGGTTGTATACATTGCATCAGACCTCATCTGAACAAATTATATCGGGCATTTGCATCCAAACTTTTCAGTTCTCGGCGTCGCTTTCCGCTCCGCTCACTTCCAAAAGCTTTCCATTATTTTTTACAGGAGAACTCCGGACAGAGAAAAACAAGCTAATACCCTACGCTCCGTTGTCTTGCGCAATATCAGTAACTACCATCGACGTACGTTTGGTAACTCCGATACATGCTGTCCTTTGTTCTGTATAGAGTTCTCTTTTAACCGTATTCAAAAAAGGAGGAAGTTATACGTTCCATTGATGTTTTTATTTGTTTTTTTTTTATATGTATGTTTACCGATTACTCCGTCAATTGTAGACCGATTTTGATATTTTTTTTGGTTTAAGAGAGTATACTTCCGAGGTGGTCCCATTGTCACCAAAGAATCCGATGAGGGAATCAGTGAGGAATTGAACTGCTCAAATATTGTACGCAAACATATAGCGATTTTAGTATTTTTAGTAATAAATTTAGCATTTGCATTAAGAAAGTATCACTTGGGGAAGTGGAACTGATGATGAAGACCACAGATGGCCATCGGAATTCCTCAACGGTACCTATTGCAAGAGTGGCGATAAGATATCTCGATTTCAGTTCAGTTGAGCGACTACAACGAAGAATATTTACTTTTTGAAATATGACTATGACCTTCCGACGGCGCTGCCTGCGGCGCGGTTGGAACTTAAAGTTTCATATCAACTAATAAGTGGGACAGCGTATTTATGATCACTAAAAAGTTTAAAATAAAATAAATGTTAAAAAAAAAAAACAAAAAACAGCCTTCAAAAACGCAATCAATTACTTCTTTTAAAATTGTAGGCACCTACCTAATAGGTTATTCCAACTGAAGTCGGCGACCACAATATTTTCACCAAAAAAGCCGACTTCAGTTGGACTAACCTATTAGGTAGGTGCCTACAATTTTAAAAGAAGTTATTTTTTTGCGTTTTTGAAGGCTGTTTTGTATAGAGTTCTCTTTTTGAAAATATCTTTGGTACGACTTTTTAATCGTGAGCCATAGATGTCTATATATATCTTTGATTTATAAGGGCACGCCCTTGCATTAGCATCACTATCTTTTTTTAAACAAAATAATAAGTCTTAACGCCAATCGGAAGTTAGCTAATTACGGTTTTATAAATTAGAAGCTCTTTTTATTGTCAACAGTAAAACAGCAGTTTTTATAAATAAATTAGAAAAACTAATTGAAGTCGTCCGGGATGAGTACAATAAAACTACAAAAGACTTAAATCTATATTTTTCATAGTTTTAGCTAGATCTAAGGGTTTGATCTGTAATTTTCTTGGACAATTTATTTCTCTTTTTTTTCATCCCTGATAAAGAAGGATTAAAACGAAATACAATATTGCTTTAACAATTCCGGGCATACACGTACAAATTGACTCTTTTTCGATGTTGTCATGAGCGTAGCGAAGTCAGCTAAAGTTTAAGACGACATACTTTAAATTGACTTAAAACAGGCCTTGAGAAATGAAACTTGCGAATTGTGTAAAAATGAAGCTACTACTGTATTGCAGGCACGGAGCGATCACAATGAAATTGTATTGAAGACGATATCTATTTATTACTTGAGGCAGTTCCCTGCCCGATGAAGTAGGGTCGCAAAACAAATATCTTTTGGGAGCTTTAAGATATATTTTGTTTCTTTTACAGAAAATTTCTTTCAATAACCTAAAGTCAAGAAACTTGGCAAGAAGACATACTTAGGAATCAGAGATAGAGTACATTATATCGTGGAAACATGGACAGTTCCAGAGGGAACAGCGATTAACGACTTCTACGTGGACGTAGTTGCGGATAAAAGTAACTGTTTGATGGTAAGCCAAATTATAATTAAAATCACGAATTTTAGCACGATATAATAATAATAATAATAAATAAATCACAGGACAATGTCACACAAATTGACCTAGTCCCAAACTAAGCTCTATAGGCTTGTAATATGGGTTACTAGACAACGATAAACATACTTAAATAGAGAAATACATACTTAAATAAATAGAAAACATCCAAGACTCAGAACAAATATTCGCGCTCATCACACAAATATCTGCCCTTACCGGGATTTGAACCCAGGACCGCTGACTTCGGAGGCAGGGTCACTACCAACTAGGCTAGCGTGTCGTCAAATAAAGCCTAGCTTAATATATTTTGCTAAAGTAATCCGTAAATAAGAGTTTCAGACATATTAGTGAACCAGCATACCATTCTTATGAAAACAAGTTACCTAGCTCGTTTTCTTCATCATTGAGAATTCCTTCAAATTCAGATTTGTTGAAAGAAATATAGTCTTCAATTCTGTGTACATTTTAATAACCAAACGTTCACTATGGACTGACACTTTGTATGTTTAAACAATAAACAACGCAATACTCAAACCTCTGAAGGTACAAATATGAAATTTGGAACAAGAGTAACGATTAATATCGCAGAGGTACATTTTTCAAACACATCCCCACAGAAGTGAAATATAGGTAATAGGGAATAGGGACAGGTAAACTAATTTCACGCTT
Organism: Acleris holmiana; assembly: GCA_949316455.1. NCBI lineage: Eukaryota > Metazoa > Arthropoda > Insecta > Lepidoptera > Tortricidae > Acleris > Acleris holmiana. The sequence goes on along the minus strand of OX438770.1, from coordinate 7,904,353 downwards.
TTGCGACCAGCATCTCGTAGTTATTAGCTAAGATCAGGATCCCTTTTCCAAAGCAAATCATTGAGATAAATAAAATATGACAAGCCTGTCCAAATATTATAACGATTATGCAAAAAGTTTGGCACGTTTTGTTGGAAAGTTTTGCCGCGGAAGCTTGTTAGCTATCTACTTAACATTTTATAAGACACTTATGAATTCTGTCTGCGGCAACACATCAATTTGTTAATGCCAGTTTTGTTGAGTATGTTGGTGAAGATTCGCGAATGTATTTTGCAAAGTATTATAAAGTAATTGCGTATATAAGGGGCTGCATTCAGAGGTAGAGTAACAGTTTATGTTAACATATGTATGTATGCAAACAATTTACTGTACAAAATAAACACAATACAGCGAAGAAAATTTTTTACAAAGGCGAACATATCTCTTTAAGGGATCGCTAATCCAGACCAAGTAAGTACCAACCAAAGTAAGTTGGAACCATAGCAAACCTTATTTACCCACTTCAAAAAGGATTTTCAGTTCGTTAGCACAGTTCTCATAGAAAAGTAAGCGTGAACTGATGAGGGATTTATGAGGAAATATCAGATCTCCACAAAAACGAAAAGCCCGAATTAAGCGAGTTATTTTATGTAGGAGTTAGCATTGGCATTCCAAAGCACCATTTGGTAAATCGGAAGTGATGATGAAGACCAAATGTGCCCCAGACTCCTAAAAATACTTGTATTCTACAATGATGACTGGTGTGATGAGATTTCTTAAATAAGATTATCATGATACTTATACTCATTATATGATGCATGTGGATCCGGTTGCGAAGTACCAGAAGATCTCCTTAACGATGGATGATACGGGTGATGTGGATGTTCCGTGTGTAGATGATTAGTATGTGATTCCCTACAGCATATTTATAAAAACCACGTTAAGAAACATTTTGCAATCATCACCATCCTTTACAGAACAAAAACGAGCGTATTATAATTACAGATAATACCTTTACTCCAAAGTTTTGCCAGTAAGCCATTTTGTATCATTGGGTTCAAAGTTCAATTAAAACTCTAGAATTGCAAACTGAAAATGTATCTTGGCTCAAAGTTCGCGGGGCAGGAGTTAATCTCAGTCGGAACTTATCATTGAAGTTTCCGGGCTCTCGGACGGCCAGGCTGACCTAACTTGGTATGCACCTAATACTTACCGATTTATCTCAAGTTTTTGAACTAAAAGATGGATTAGGGTCATGCTCCGTTAGAATGTCCAGCAGCAAATCGACTGGGGAAACGCAAGAGAAGATAGATGTCAAAAACAAATTACTTTCTCGGTGGACATACAAAACTAGAATGAAAACGAATGGCAAACTAAATGAGCACTTTTAAAAGAGTAGACATAAGAAAACAACTATCGTCATCTAAACAGCCTTACACGAATGATCAACAAAGGAGAAATAAGAACATCCGCATGTTTCATTGAATAAGTATAAACATTTATTTTCAACTCGGAATGTTAGGGCGGAAAGTTTCTTTGTAGCGAGTAGCGACCAAATGACACGTTAACAATGTAAACGAGAGAGATTTGCGTAGGTACAGTGCGGTAAAGGTCACTTTATGCTATATTATTTAGCTACAGTAAAGGGCGTGCAATATCCATATCAAAACAGTCATATGCCTAAGCTGGATTATGTCTTAAGGTAACCTTAAAAAATGTGCGGACACTTTTGATGTTATAAAACACTGGCGAAACGTATTTTATTTTGGTTTGGTCGTATTGCTACAACTTTGATGACTTTGCTGAAACTTGTTTTACTAATTTAGATGTTACATAGTTTTTTTTAACTTAGAGTAGAGGTCCCCGTCCCCGACTTCATACGCGTAGAATTATTTCCCCGTTACTCTATTTCTTTTCTTTGAGGGTTGATTTTCGGAAAATCCTTTTTTAATTCACCTTTAGACCTCATAACATAAGAAACCTACGTGCTAAATTTGGAATCTCTAGACCCAGCGAATTGGACTGTGCTTTGATATGTCAGTCACTCCGTCAGTTTCTTCTTTTATATATTTAGATATGCATGAGAGACTAATCTGCATCGCAGTATAATTCTAATAAGATAAAAGATGTTTATTTAGTATACTTAAAGGCCGCACCAGCACTTTTTAACGTCAAAATTCTACGAGAGTAGACCACTGCTGAAAACAAACACCGCAAAAACACGACATCAGTCAATATTTTTTTATTTTGCTCATGACAAACTAGCTCTCTTACAATCCATCTCCTAACAGATTAATCCTGTAGGGCACAGAACTTACATTCTCAATTTACATCTTGCACAACGAAATAACATTATATCGCTACAAGATAACTTCAGCAATATAACTAGAATCCTCTCAAGAGTCCATCCCCTTTGAGATTCGAGAATGATCTCCTGCTCGAGACCACTGGCTCCAATGCAAATTGATATTGCTCATGGCATGGCACAAATTGCAATAGATTCTAAGAAGTGAACGTGACCACTCACAGTAAACGTCCTCGTATGTTAATTCTTTTACTGCTACAGTTTTCAAGACAAAACGGTTTGTTTTTCTTGAAACAATATAATATTTTATGATTATAGTTAGATCTTTGATCTGAAAGTAATTTAACTGTCCGTCATTGCGATTAAAATGATCTAATAATTAATGATCACGATGTAATGTGGAAAGAGATAAAGTATAATTTCAAAGAGCTTTACACAATACTTTACTATAGATGCTTTTTAAATCATAAAACTACAGACGAAGGCACCAGCAGAACCCGACAATCAACTTAGGCTTCATAGAATCGTTAAAAAGGACTATAATTAATATAGAATCACATAAATAACGTTTCATAAATGATAAATACAATAAATGGCATTGTTTAAAGCCATGCGTAATGAAGGTTTATCAAATTGCTGCTTTTAAATGCAATTTGGGACCTGATTACAAATTAAATGGTAGCAATTTAAAATTAATGCCAACTTTGGTGCCGACCGTCCAATAAGTTAAACGAAATTTTGCTTTTGTACTGTTCACAATCAAAGATCAAACATGAATAAAGCATTGTTTAAATACTAATCAAATTACAAATTAGTCGAATAGTGTCTCAATTTACGAAGGCGCGCCACCCAAAATTAAATACGAGTAGACACAACACTAATGCGTCAATGCACTAATGGAATTTGAATGTTTACCAGTTTGACATACTACTTAACTTTGCCGAGTTATACTTTTTCCACGTGTCATTAGCCGTGTCAACATTCAAATGAATTTATGGTAGGTACGTAAAATAAAGTAGCGGGTCTCTTTTAGTTCTTTGTGGGTTAAAAACACTATAGCATCAACGCGACGGAGGGCAGTCTCGTTTTACTAACTTTGAAATAAGAACGCTTCGCATTGAATGTGATAAGATTTATCTTTGTTTTTGTGAAGTTAGTCACTACACTTTATAAAAAGCCGGTCAAGTGCGAGTCGGACTCGCGCACCGAGGATTCCGTACAAATTTATAATAATGTAAAATTATATAACGGACAAACTTGACTTTGTCGTTGAAAAACTGTTGTCTCCATACATCGACATAGGTCGCGAATAGTTTACCAACTGCAAATTAGTTTTCAATCGCAAAATATTTTTTTTTGTGATAGAGCAACAAATTTAACGATATTTGGATTTTTTCCTTTACTTGTGGTATAAGACCTTCCCTTTTGCCAAATTTCAGGATTCTAGATCTATGGGAAGTACCCTATAAATTTTGATTCCCTTGAGTGTCAAAATATACGTTTTTTACAGCATAAGCGGCCGTATCTTTTTTTACATTAATGTAGAAGTTTGATTTTTTACAGCTTCAAGGGACTTGAGTATATATTATATGGTTTTAATTTCAACTTGATACCTCCGCGCGTTCTCGAGATTTTGACAGGTAGACAGACAGATGGACGTACAAAAAAGTAATCCTATAAGGGTTCCGTTTTTCCTTTTGAGGTACGGAACCCTAAAATATAAACTAGTCTACATTATACAAATTAAACAAATTAAACGCACTAATTAAAGAGAAAGTAAATAAACCATTGAAGACAACTTAAGGTACCAGTAAAAAAATGCACAAGTTAGTATGAAAAGGTGTTTGGGCACTGTCTCCGTAAATTCAAAACAGCTTCATTAATACATGATGAGTACCAAGGCATAAGACATTACAAATGACAAATTAATTTGCTTAGAAAAACCAATTTGTGCTCTCTCAATTTATAAATGAATGTCATTATAATTTTAGCGCTCGGTATGTATAATAATTGAATTAAGCTCTTGAGCGGAACGTCTTTTCTGCTCCAATTACCAATTTTAGCGAGAAATGCACATTCAAGTTTGCGACACCTGTAGCCGTAGGTACGAATAGGTACAGAATGAAATGTTCGCTCTCATTCCGAATGCATTCATTACTTTTACGAGCAGGAAAGAGCCGGTACCTTGAGAATTCAATCTTAAAAGCGTGCATTGCCGAGTGGTCGCGGGTTCTGTATTTTATTTTTGGGATTTATTCCTACTACACATAATGTAGCCAAGAGCCGCAATATTGCTACCTTTGTTCGTAATAAATTGTAGCCGTGATATGGCCGTGCTTGCATTCTACCCGACAAAGCAGCCTGTAGCAATATCACAAGGTTAGGTTTTAAATAAATTGCAGCATATCAAATAACAAACTTTGTTATATTCCGCAAGAAGACACTTAAAAGGAAGTCGTTACGATGTTATATGGACCATCGGAGCAGTCGCATTCTGTCGTATACGTTTTAATAGCTTTCTACAATTGTGCGAGAAATACATATCATTTTTAACGGCAACACTATATTCATTAAAAAGTGACGTAGTTGCTGTTTTGTTTGTGACTGCAGTCAGTTAGCTGCGACGTCAGTTTATAACGACTGTTACAAACACCGCTGCCGCTCTAGACGGGCGTGAGTTATGGCGCTGTATGAAGCCGTGAAAAGAATAGCATCGATGCAATTTTTTGTGTGATTTTAAATTCGCGACAACACGTAGGTACACAGTTATCATATTCTCTGCCACAGAGCGCTATGCGTTACGCTCGTAACCAATTCGTTTTTCCGCTTTGTATCGACTACTGCTTACGAACAGAGAACCCGCCTAGTGGGTTTCTGGGACTCAAAGTCCTAATGCAGCATTAGGAATTACGATAAAAAATAAGTATTCTAATTGACCAGGATAGGGTATTTGTTTCGCCATAAAATTAAGTTATTTGTACAAACGAACAACCGACAGGAAAAGACACGATCGAACGCAACGCAATAAAATTAGGCTTTATCCCGAGCAGCGGACGCAGTGAAAGCGAGGACAAGGAGGGGGTCGCCGGCCCGACCTACTTCCCGGGCCCGCGGGCGCGCCGCCCCGGCCATTACTATCGCCGCATTTATACGGGCTTCAGACAGCTGCGACGGAGTTCGCACTTCGATGTAAAGCTCGCAAAGTGGAAAGAAAAGCGAGTCGCGAGAGCGATAGTGGCGAGTCGAGGGTGCGATCGATCGGTACTGTGCCTTCGGCTGCGAGGCGCGGGATCACAATTAGTGGCGACGTAACGCGGTTACCGGTCGAATGATTGATGCTGCTCCGGGGCCTAATCAGACCACTTAGCATTGCGGAACGCATGATACTTCCCCATTTTATTTTTCACCTTTCACTTGGAACAATCCCTTCTTCTCCACGTTTAATGTATCAAGATGTTCCAACAGCTTGTCGTGAAGATTTATGTAAAACTCGATGTGTTTCTCTAGCGAACTTGAGCTGGAAATCTTATCTAGAACATCCACAAACAAGTATCAAACGAAGCATACTTTTCATAAACGAACTGAAATCATACTTATTATTAATGCAAACCTGGCGGTACTCGATGCTTTGGAATCTTGGAAGAGAATCACGTCCAGACCGGAGACTAATAACGACTTGCTCTTTGCATACAAATTTCAACCCGGTTCAGAAATTTGCCACTGAATCGATTAAATCAAATACCTACTTCGTAAACTTTATGAGGACATTGACAACGTCGCTCTAGGACCTTTAGGAGTTCAGTGACACTGCAAAACGCAATGAAAAAGGTGATAAAATATCACTATAAAGCCTCTCAGCTCAGTCGAATCAAAGATAGTTTCGGACGCATTCTCACATGCTTCTAGTCAACATAATAAATAATAAATACTACGTTAACGTTAGACAGCAAGAATTCTTTGGAGTCGGGAAGTGCAAGTTAGAGCCCCGCTTGCTGCTTAGCTGATCACTGTTAGGTTTATTTAGTATTCCGTTCTCCGAGCTCACTGTAACTTGAGAGACGTGGAACTTCGCCGGGTTACGGAGACAAAGAGTGCGATCGCCCGGGGTAATTCACCTCCAGTGCTCAGAGATTGAAGAACTCCCAAGAAACCGTTTAGTTCGTACTCGATCGCGACTACGTGACCGAACTTGTTCGCGATTGTAACTTACACGTATACGTATTTCCATTATCGAATTATACTTGTCTTTTGTTTCTAAGAACTATTGGCTCCGTTACGAAGTCGCAAGTTGTTTCTTTATTTGAAATCTCTAGCACTACATTTTAAGGACTCTGTGCCGTAGGAGTTGTAAATCCCTATACGATCACTCATGCGTGCCCCCGTCTGTCTGTCACAGTCGATTTTCATAGAAAAGTTTAGACGTAAAAGTTTGAAATATAACAATGTTATTTCGAATATGGTCGTATTCTAACGTTGGATTAGCGACCAAATAATGTAGGTAAGAGAAAACAAAGCCAAGTAATAATTTAAGTAAATTAATTTATGGTTACTACTTTCATGGTAACCAAGGAAATTTAGTACTAAGGTACATGGACTATTATACGCCTAACGGCGCAGTGAATAGCGGTTTGTGGTCAGATCATGTTAAAAAGCACCAAACAAAACCCCTCATATAATTGTACAAGTATGTTACCAATTGTAAAGTATACAAAAGCATTGTTCCGAGTATCACGGCTATTAGAAGCGTACAGCACGTGTCACGCAGCGTGCCATCGCCACCGGTTACGCAGCCGAATCGGTCGTTACCTAATCAAAACTCAATTTAGCTGTCCTTAGTTCGTCGGTTTGGAAACAGGACCTTTTGGGGAGAAAACTTTATGTCTTCGTGATTAATTATCAGCGAGCTGAAACTTTTGGGCAACGTGACGTATAAGACGGACCGTTGCCGCGACGCAAGTAGATAATAGGCTTACGCCAGTCACTCGGCTATCGCGCCTAAGCACCGACAAAGCAAACTCAACAAAATGCCGTTTTTGGATAACACTTTTGGGCCTACTTGACAACCTTTTATTATTTTGAATTATTCTATGGTGCGGTTAAGGTAAATAAGCAACTGAGTCACCTTGTGGTAACTGATTACAGCGTCTCACATCGTGAATAACATCATACCCATAATAGTAACAACAAACAGAATCGTTTTTAGAAAATATGTTTTTGACGATTTACGAGTCTGTAATTGATAAAAACTTAAATAGAGGCCAACGGCATAATAAATATTTGAGTGCCCAATACTAACTAATTTATAAGTCTCTTCTAATCTCGTTTAATTTTAATCGTCCAGTTTAATTCCCTTGGAGATTTTACTAGAAAATTAAAATTCAACTTGAGAAGGGTTTACTCGGCTCATCAAGGATGCACTCCGTGCCGCGGTACCTAGTCTTAATAGTTTTATTTTACAACTAGCAACTCAGGCGAGTAAATGTAAATTGCTAGTGGAGTAGCGGTGTATAGTGTGCTATCAGGTCTACAGGCACTAGTTTCAGTGTTCATTTAATCTAGTCATTTCTGGGGTCTGAAAACGGTCCCTTCCGTCCAGGTATATTAGTGAACTAATTCGGGTGTTATCTTAGCACCTAGACCATTCTATGGGCAGATATTAATGTGATGAGCACAAGTATTTGCTCTGAGGCTTGGATGTTTTCTCTTCATAAGAAAGTTTATCGTAGTCTAGTACCCATAGTACAAGCGTAGAGCTTAGTTTGGGACTAGGTCAAATTGTGTCACGTTGTCCCGTGATATTTATTATGATATGGGTTTGCATTGAACAGACAAGAACTTTTCTTGAACAATAAATGTTCTTGAAATAGTAACATTTAAACTAAAGTGCGAGAATAGGTTAATTATAATGGGTAAACGCACCAAGTAAAGACACTCATGTTTTTATGAAGGAGTTCTAACGATTCGTGCCGACTTACATATAATCGTTGCTGACAGTTTTGTAAAAATCCAAGATTCTCTCAACCGCCGCCGAAGCGCAGAAACGTCTTCATTTTAATTTATATTTAACAAAGTTGCTCGCTTATTGCTTTTAACATTTTGCCAGAGCGGCAGCTATCTGGTAAGTGGGTACGGCGGCTGCTTTTGGCTGCCAAGTCTTCAGGCTGGGCGCAAGCCAAACTGCAGCCGCGCTAAACGCGGCCTATCGCGATGGCGGCCAGATAGCGGGCCGCTTCGCAGGCACTCTTGAGTGATTTTAAATTAGGTTGCATTTACTGCTACGTGTTCATGATTTCTTAGGGAATGCTTATCCATTTTTAGGGTACCGTAGTCAAACTAGGAACCCTTATAGTATCGCCATTACCGCCCGTGCGTCAGTCCGTCCGTCCGCAGCCTAGCGCAGAGACTTCTAGTACTAGAAAACTGTAATTTGGCATATTATTCACGCCAACAAAATGGTACAACAAAATGTAAAAAAAAAAAATCCCCTACACGTAATGTGGGGATGTATTTTTTTTTCTCGTCTACCCCATAGTGTGGGGTGTCGTTGGATAAATCTCTCAAAAATATAAAACATTTTTCGATTAAGTAATCTGTTTATGAAATATTAAGCTTTAAGCTGACTTTAAATAGAAAATTAGTTATTACTTGTTGATTTTTATGTTTGTAATACTTAACGGCTTCGGAACCCTACACTGAGCGTGGTCCGACATGCTCTGGCCCGGTATTTTTGAGGAAGAGATTTATTGAGATACTCAAATTTTAGGGTTCAAAACAAATTAGTTAATTGTTTTAGCCAGCGATGATATAATAACAGCGTCAAATCAATAGAAATTAATTATGTCAAAATTGATAATTTGCTTTCTGCAACTGCGTTTTTTTAAATTTGTTGACTACTTCTGTATTTTTATTTGTTGTTATTAAATTTTCAAAATAAAAATACTAATTACAAAAAAATGCTTTAAATTTAGAACTAGAATCACCAAGACACTTATCTGCACAAAAACACAGAGCTTTAACCATGATAAATTTCTAGTTACCATGTAGTTACTCTAATACTAAAAACCAATGCGGCATAACTTGCCATAAACAATCACCATAAAACCCCATACGTATTGACGCTAAATTGCTTGTAAACGTACCTATTACTGATCCGGGTTTCAGCCCGATATCCGGCAAAACGGAAAACGATTGCTGACGTACAGACCCGCTGCCTGTGACGAGCGATTTAACTCAAACGAATTAAGCGCGAGCGCATCCGGCGACAATTCTCGCCTTAGCTTCTAACCAATTTCATTTTCTATACGTCCTGTTTGATAAATCTATGGTCTTCTATCTTGCTTGTCTATGGGCCGAATAACTGATCTTGATTTAGACCTAAAGGTAAGTAAGTATTGATAACGTCTCTGAGTCCAACTAATTTCAGTAAAAAATAGTCTAGTGGTTGCTCTTCTTGCCTGTGAAGTGAAGCCAGATGGACCTAGACTCAGATGCCCGTTAATCAATTATATAACTCGTATTTGTCTTACAGTTTGATTCACTCATACAAAATAGTAAACAATACTATATTCATATATGTGTCTCTCCTGCTAGCATTTCATTCCCAGAATGATTTAATTTCACGTTTCTCTCTTTCTGCTGTCATCAGTTGCACTGATCGGTGATTGGTGGCAGTTTTAGATTGGAATGCACACGTAATTCAACATACGTTGGACAAACACTTCAGAGAAGGGGAATGGGCGACACGGGACAGAGTACACTGACCTATCTAGAACCTACCGACAACCTATTCATTTGTGAAGTGGGACAATGGAGAACTTCCACTGGATTACGCAGTTAACATCTATATTTAGGAAATGATTTGAATGTCATGGTTCATTAAATACCTACGACGATAATGTGCATTACAGTCTTGTGTTTTGTATGTTATCTGTTTTTAAATTTAATAGAAATGCAACCATTTTGTGCAAAATAACCATAAAATAAAATGGTTTTTTTATTAGTTTTAATTAGTTATTTATTGATTAAGTAATCATATTTACTTGCCCAGATTGGTTATTTTGTCATAGGGAAGGCTCCTTAAGCTTAAGCAATTAGGCTTGGCTTTTGAAACTCGGCCATTTTTAATCAGTAAATTACCCACTCGCGATGCTAAGATCAATCTAGCGTAGTCGTTTGTCGCAATCGAGCCATCTGTTTAACCTCCACGAGGGAACAAAGAACCATACATACATACATACAAGTTAAAAACATTATCATCCATTTGTCTATGGGTCTCAGATTAAACTTACCATCAGGTGGCTTGAGTGCTCGTGCGCCTTCTACTTGCCATAAAAAACCTTTAAGACTAGTCAAGCCCTTGAGTATACATGTGTGATATGTAGGTATTATAACAAAAGTCCGCCTCTGTATCGTTAGAGCTATTTATAAACCCTATCTAACTAAATATAGAACTTTTTTAGGCAAAACTAGGCGAGAGAATAAGGCGCTATTTGTTTGAAAAATATAATCTCACTCATTCCAAAATCGACTCGAATCGAAATCGACTGTCCTTGTATGACGTTTCTCACGTGGATCTATTTTTGTTTTCAGAAACCCCTCACTCACACCTAAGAAAACCTTTATCATAATCCGTTTTCTTTTCTGAAATATCATAGCATTAGTCAAGAAACTGCCTTAAATTCTCCATAATTCTGCTGTGTTATGAAAATTGTGGGTTTATACGTAATGAGGTCATTGAACACGACAGCGATTGCAATTTTCATAAGCGGCACGACAGTGCATTGAAATAAATAATAAACATACCGTAGCGTGAGCGGTATTCAACTGCTGACACGCGATATTCAGTTTCATCTGTCACTATAACTTATAATGTCTTGGTTTTTTAGGGTTCCGTAGTCAAACTATTAGGGATGTAATTTTTTTTTTCTTTTACTTTATAGTGTGGGATGTCGTTGGATAGGTCTTTCAAAAATATTACGAGTTCGTGAAAACAGTTCCATTTATGAAATATTAAGTTTTAAAGCGCTAATTTTTTTTAGATTCAAGTGTCCCACTACAGCCAAAACTACAAATACTAATAATCTGAAAAACTCCTACATGAAAGGGCGTATAACGAATTTTAAAGAAGAACTATCACAACTAAGTACACGTCATTGGTCTTTGAGATACAGGCGATAAAACTGTTTATACCTACTAAATTCATCTAAGACGGCACCAATTGACTTTAAATAGAAAATAAGTTATAAATTTGTTGATTTTTATGTTTATAGCACTTAACGGCTTTGGAACCCTACACTGAACATAGTCCGACATGCTCTTACCCGGTTTTTTAAGCACAATTTCCGCTTTGTTTTTGTTATCTACCTACATGCTGATAGTTCCAATAACTAACACAGAGTAAAGTTCAGTTTAAATAAGATTCTCACAACTGGGAACCGTTGGTTAATCGGAGAGCCAAATGATCAAAGTGGACTTTTGCTACTCAATCAAGTAATTAATCGAATTAACAGTTGATTTCCGATGTGGACAGAGCTATGCAGTGTTGACAATTTACCTGAAATTGACAACAGTACTAACTACTACGTACCACAAGTTGTTATGTAATCATTTAAAAGTTTAGATAAAGACCTTTGGGATTATGTTAAAAATACGAAATCCTCTTTAAAAAGGGAAACAAAACATTTGTTTACTATTTCACTCCAATAAAAAGTACCTACGAATACCATACATTTATACTTTTACAGTCGGTCGTCGAAACATTTTTCGGTTTTATATTCAAAACGTTGTAAGTACGTGAGAATTTGATAAAGTTGTGCATACCTTTATAGTTTCCCAATGTTGATTGGGAAATACACTTTAACACGGGCATTTAAAAAGATCTAAATAGTACTCAACCTTACATCTCTTAACCAGCCAAAGTCTTTAATTGATGCTTCTCAGACAACACTCTAGGATTGCTTGCGTCTTACGCAGTTTCAAAAATATAAACTGAACTTTTACTTTATGTATCATAAAAAACGTATATCGTGTAACTACAGCGAAAAATTCATGCCTATTTTGTTTAAGCATACCTCACCTAATTTTATTGTAAGTATTTAAATACTCAAAAAAATCTGTAGGTACAAATAACATTAAAAGCTGAATGTAACATAACTTTAAACAAAAAATAAACAAGGAGCCGGAAACGTGATAAGTCAAAAGATCCTGCCAGTAAAATGCCAATGGAGTGGGCACCAAAACAAATACAGCGTCTGGATGCAACTGAAAGCTAACAAAGCAGAGTTCCACTCCGATAGCGCTGTGCCAATGACTTATCGCTTTGAGGACCCGGAACATTCAATAAAATTTAACCGTGGACTAAAATAAGGCTGGGTTTTTACATTTGAGGTAAAAGGGTTGTTTGCTTAAAAGATAAAAATGGGTAGCAATCGATCAAACTGCATACAGCTCCACCAGTAACCATAACATCTTAATAAAAAATGGGAATCTTCGTTTTTCTATAAAACACGAGTAACATATATACCGTCAGTATGATGCTGAAAGCCAGCCGAACGCTTTTGTGAAGCTGGGAGTACATACTATAAGCTTATCAAAAACAGTTTTTTTTTTGTAACAATCCAATAGGAGGATGCCTAAACACTAGTTGTTTTGAGACTGAGCCTCATTGAAGACGCCATGTACCCCATGTCTTTTGCCCCTTCTATTGCGCCTCGTCTACTAATACCTCGCAGTAAACAATGCGCTTAAAACCGTAGGAACTTCCACCATAAGCGTATGTTTATTTGTCTTTGTAGTATGACAGGTTTCAGTTGGCATATGTAGGTTTTGCTCAATAAAACCAAAGTCGGTATGTTGTGTTGAATACGTCAGCAGAACAAAATGAGCTATGCACTTTACTTCAAAATCTGCACTCGTTCTGTGGCAAATATAACGCAGGCGGTGACAGCGCAGCATATCGAGACCTGACAACTGGGTCGGCACTCGACCCAAAAGCGTATTTGGCTGAGACTACGTAAAGGCTGTTTTGCCACCTTACTGACATTTTTTTGCAGTTGTAGACACTAGAGGCTTATAATTAATATTATTATCTAGGCTTGTTAGTTGCGTGTTTAACCTCATTTCGGTAATAGAGATGAAATAATCGTTATAAAATGAAACGTCACATCTATCGACTAAACAATAGTTGTAATGTTATTATTTGAATGATGAGACGAGATGGAATGGGATTATGAGTGCTGGACATATTTAGCACACTTAAGTTAGGTAGTTAAAATACTTAATGCAAAAAATAAGTAAGTTATGTAAATTTAACAGGGCTCGTTTCTGCTAAACAACTCTTACAACTTGAACAACACACTACACCAAGAATTTTCCTACCTATAGCAAAAAAAAACAGTAAACTTTAACTTCGCTATTGTTTGCTCACCTAGGATGATTTCCTTGGCTTCCTGTAGAATACTTGAGCCATTTATCTAGTGGGTAAATCCTTAAATACTTTCAGCGCTGCAGAAGTAAAACTCCTGTAATAGCCAAGTTTGTACATTTTAGTACTCGTTCTAGGCTTCGCAGCTCTGAATATTGAAATGAATGGCGTAACTTTGTAGACGAACTAACTTTAAATAATAAGAACCTGCACTGAAACTACTGCAGTTGTATTAAGTAAAATAGCATCAGCTGGAAACTTCGTATGCAACAATATTTAACGATGCCTCTTTTGTTCTACCAGTTTTTTTGAGTCCTCTAAACAGAACAAGATTTCTGGTGCACTTATTGTACGCTGTTGATTTAAACGACCAGGAATCGTGACGCCTTACGGCAACTAGTCATGCGACGTTGTTCATTGCGATAAAATTTAATTATGAAGGTGAATACCTAGAAACGATTACACGGAGAACACAAAGTAATGGTAAACGTGGCTCAAACGACGCACGTCCTTTGTCTGGATGCGCATAATTTAAGTTTCTAACACAAACTTGCGCGTCCTTGAACTAATTCCGACCTTTCTCCCTTCTCATTGCGTTCTCCCTTCAACCTAAAGGGCTTTGTAATCTCTTTTTGCATAGTGACAGATTTTTTTCGAGTTTTTAGTAGTGTATTACAAATGTGCAAACTGAATTGCTGAAGTTGCCTAGTTTTTTTATATCTCGGGGTGATCAAACAAAATCATATTTATTCGTCGATTGCAAATAAAAGATATCTATACCCGTAGATATTTGCGTAACTTCATCAATCTTTTTATGTAAAGAAAACCTTATTTTTATTTATTTATTCAATAACTTAAATCTAAAACATCAGCCTTAGACTAGCTGGTACATTTGTTGTTTGTACAGTTTTAACCATCATTTTCCTAAATTTTAATTTAATGTAATGGTTATCTTATTTTATTAGTTATAATAAATATTTTTTAGTGTGCCTCGAAGACCGTAATCCACTAACAAAGTAGTGGAAAGGAAAATTAGGTTCTGTGAATATGTGCTATTATATTCACCGTCTTGTCCTATAAAGCTTCATTTAGAAAAAAACGCTGATTAATAAGTCCAGATCTTTTTAGGGTTCCGTAGTCAACAAGGAACCCGTATTTATAATAAACTGAGCCTAGACATTAAGAATGCGCCATCTTATGGATTGTTATAAGGCGTTTTATAGTATTAAGGATTTTTATGGGTATATTTAATTTTATATTTATATTGTGATTTTGACGTATGTTATGGCCTTAAATTATTTGACTTTGACTTTGACTTTATAGTTTCGCCATGTCCGTCTGTCCGCGATTTAACTCAGAGACTGACACCGACTACGTTGTAAAATAAAAACTTGAAAAAATATTTTTGTCTGTTGCTGCACATTCAAGTATGTACATGTATGTTTAGGCAAAAAAAACAAGCACATGGTTATAAGGAACTTAAGAGGAAATCTATTACGATTACATGATTGGTTCCTCAGATACAGGTGGCTAAAGTGTTTCTTCCTACTAAAACAGCACCATCTAAGACAGCCCCAAATGAATTGAAATAGAAAATTAGTTCATACTAATAGTGTTTTTGAGATAGTTTCTTGTGTTTGTAGTAACGGCCGCGTAACCCTACACTGAACAAAGTCCGACATGCTATTGCCCGTTTTTTTCAATTGACACGAATCATACAACGTTTCTGTTTGGTTTTTTATGACGTAAAAAATAATTAAACTTTAAATCTTGATTGTTTTCAATGGTAGAAAATATCGTATTACTTATCTAATGTAATGAAGCAAATAAAATTGCATTTAACTTATGAAACTATTGATAATTAATCTGAAACGCTCAACCACGGTATTACCAATCTCCCATCTAATGTTACACTGCAACCGATCTCCGTCCAAGTATCCAGTTTGCCCAAATTCAATATAAACTTGGGCTGTAGGGTAATTTGCGGACTCATTACACAAAATACGATTGAAGCAGGTCTTAGGTCTTAATACCTGTGCTACTAACTTAAGTGCTAACTCAATATTCCTACAGCTGCGCGCAGTTTATCTGCAAAGCCGTTTTCAGAATCACAAATATAATTGCTAAAGCGAATGAAGTAACCGGCTTATGGGAGGTTCAAAAAGGTATTACGTTTATAATACGCCATTTTTATTACGAATTTATTTTGTTGAATTTATTTTATGTCGGAACAAAGTTACACCCGTTAAAAATGTCTGAGCATCAAAAATAACTCTACATTAGCAGTAAATTGCATACATAATACCAACATAAAACATGGACACTAAACTTGTGAAACTTGAACATTTTTGTGTAGTGGGAGAATGGGAAAATGACACTTTGTATTTCTGAAAATGGGATTATCTTTAAGAATAACGAATAATTCTTACCGGATTCAGTTAGTTTATCGGTGTGTCCCTTAGCTAATGGAGAAGGCAAGATAAATACGAACATATCATTTTATATCATATATGATATTAGTTTTATTATTCACTACACCTTTAGCTCTATCACGAACATTTTGTTCAGGGGTGTTATAGGGTTAATGCGTGTATTTGAAAATGTGTGTCTGAGTATATGTGTCTGTCTGTGGTATCGAGGCTCTCAAACGGATAGACCGATTTGGACGTGTTTTTGTTTAAAGCAAAGCTAGTTTTATCTGGATGGTTTTTAGCTTAGTTTCATGAAAATCGGATGCGTTTAAGTACGAAATACCATGACATGCCTAAGTAATAGTAGCTATATAGCTCTGTCTCTTTTTTCACCATAAACTGAATTGCTTAGCCATGTCATGGTAACCCCCTAGCTCTGAAAGAAGTGGTCACTATTATATCGGAGGTTTTTTTCCATGAAATAGTCACATTCATACGTTTTCAAACATGGCTGAGCCTAAATTTGGAAAATGGCAGGGTCCTAAGACCTATCCATACTAGTCTACACTAATATAATAAATGTGAAAGTAACTCTGTTTGTCTATCTGTCTGTCTGTTTGTTACACTTTCACGGATAAACCACTGAACCGATTTAGATGAAATTTGGTATGGAACTATGGAGATAGTTAGAGTTCCGGGGAAGGATATATTTTTACGTATACGAAGGAGGTTCTATTATCCCGAAAGATTGGACGGTTCTTGCGGGAATAGCGATAAACGACTTCTACTCGGACAGAGTCGCGGGAATCATCTAGTACTTAATATGATAAATTTGAGTCGCTGGAAACAGCTAGTTAACTTCTTTTTTTTTTTATGGAATAGGAGGCCAACGAGCAGACAGATCGCCTGATGGTAAGCGAATATTGTCACCCATAGACACCTGCAGCACCAGAGTTACAGGTACGTTGCCGGCCTTTTAAATGAGAGTACGCTCTTTTCTTGAAGGTTTAACTATGAACTATGAGTTTTTTGAGTTGTAAAACTGTATGGATATTGTTTTTTATCTTAACTAGTACTAATTGATCACCAATCAAGAACAGTATACAGTGAAACAAGCCCAAAGATTGCGGAGGATGAACTCAATTATAAAGAGGCAAAGCTAGTGGGTATCCATTTATTGTTTAATTAAGTGATAATGAGCTAGCAGGCTGAGACGATGTCATCATTAAGCCACCCGTCAGCTGCCAAGGCCACAAGGCGATTTGGGAGCCCGCCAACAACCAAAAACCAACTTCGCACGAGTACTTAAAAGACAATCTTAGATACGGGTAAATAATATAATGATGCGGTCCTAGATCATAAGTGTGTTAAGCCACACAAAAGATTTAGAAACCAAATGAACACACACACCGAACAATTTCCAATCGAGATTTAACAGGTTCCCTGTCCCGAAGCAATGTGCAGCGTTCTTTCGACACGTCCCCATAGTAATAATAAAATCTAATTTAGTATTGTTTCGTAGAAGACAAGTCATTGCCATCAAGTATTTTATGATACTTTGTGTCACAGTGATTGATAGATAGGTTTACATATGTGTATATCCCTTAATTTGGTAAAAAACAAAAAGTCGTGAATTCAAAGTTTCAAACCCTATTTGATTTTGAACCAGCACAAAAAAATATCAAAAATACAAAAAGTGAACATTTTGTTATGTCAAGTATACTGGACACTATCAAATTAAGGGGCATATTTATAGATAAAGAAATCTGCATTATCTTTATCTCCGGCCATGAGGCACATTTGCCTCATGGACGTATGAGCAAAACCACGCATGAGGCACATGTGCCTCATGGGACAGGGAACCTGTTAATAACAATCGCGATGATCTACTATTTGTAGTTTTACACATGCTTACATACACGTTTGGAAATGCAAAGTTAAACCGATTTAGCTATACCTATACCGTTAATTTCATATAATCCTCATTGACACAATACCATTTCATGCAATATTTACAATGTCATGATTTGATAATATATGTAGATTCAAAGGTGTTAATTGTCCTCATGTTACAAGCACACGAATTCGGATATGATGATAGGAGATGACAATAGGAGAATTGTTGCGAGATAACTAGTGGCTGTACGTTATTCATGTTTACCCTGACACTTTCCTTACTAAGAGGTAAGAAGGAAAACATTTATCAGAAATCGAAATAAAATAAGTCGCATTTTCCTTAAACAAAATGTACGAATTAATTTATAATTTTCAATTTTTGAAGCATACCTTTTCCGAGTTCCGAGTTCAATAATCTAACATCTGTCAGAGAGGAAATTTGGTTTGTCCCCGTCATTTGTTATCTAGAAAACGAAGGGACGAGCCCCCTCGCAACCCTTTCTTGCCTCGCCTTTGAAGTCCCCCAACATCCCAACACGGCCAAAAGGGCAGTGATTAAACTTTTTACTCGAGATTTTCGCTTATTTTTAATTCAACTTACCCACGTCTAAAAACAAAGTAGGATCTACTCGACTTTAACATCCACTTCCAAACCGTGAAAACGTTAAAAATTGTCTCAATTGTGTTGTGTCTGTTTTTTGTATCGTGTAGTCTTTTGCAAAAACAATATTATGCAGTGAACAATGCTTATTTATTAAAGACGATACTCTGACAGCTCATGGTATGATTTTAAATCAAGGCCTTGTATTATAAAGGTACAATTTAAAATTTCCAACCTGCCGTCGACTTTATTATGTCTATTAAGCGTTGATACTCGCAATCATGGTATGATACCCCGTTTGTTAAAATCGGTCTGTGCCTCCAATTCTACTGGGTAAAACAATATTGCTTTACGTGTTATGGTACTATTATTAACTCGGCCGCCATTACAGTCATGTAAATAAGAGGTATCAAAACGTTGACAATACGATAACACGTCAGAAGCAATGTTTTTTTAGGCAATATCGTAGAGGCCACTTACAAATATAGTTCAGAAGAACATTACATCCAATATTAGCTCACATACTTAGGTACGTGCGTGGTGCCTGCACAGTACCATAACTGTAAAGTATAATTTCCCTAACTTAGCGTACTTAATTGGGTGATAAAATTTGAGAATCCCAGAAAATAAAGTTTCATTACACAAACAATCTCATCAAAATGTAGAACCAAGTTTTTATAGGTTATTTTCCAAAGTGATGTTGTTTCAGGAGAGCAAAACAAAACAATGGGTTCTGAAATTCGGCATAAATTTGGCATACTTTTATTCTTAGACAATAAAACTGGGGGCTAATTACTTTACATTTTTATAAATGTACTACTTAGCTACCCGTGAGCGACAAATTTTGACTTTCCCGGAGGATTTTTCTTTTTTTTTCTTTCATATGAACCTTCTCCTGACGATAACAAACACAACAAAAAAAGAATAAATAGGTCCAGACGCTCATGCGTGATGCCGTGACCAAGGGAGATAGGGATTAATTTTTCTTAGGGTTCCGTAGTCAAACTAAGAACCCTTATAGTTTCACCACGTCCGTCCGTCCGTCCGTCCGCACCCTAGCGCAGAGACTTTTAGTACTAGAAAGCTTTTTTTTTCCAGGACACCTCCTATACGTCACATGGGGATGTATTTTTTTTTATAGTGTGGGGTGGCGTTGGAAAGTTCTTTTAAAAATATTATGGGTTTGTAAAAACAGTTTTTCGATTAAGTAATCAGTTTATGAAATATTAAGCTTTAAAGCGCAAATTTTTGTTAGTGTCTTCCCCCCCCCCCCCCCCCAGTGGCATCGAGAAAGACTGGAAGCCTTCAAAATGTGGTGCTGGAGAAGGATGGAGAGAGTTAGCTGGATTGAAAAGAACACGAATGAGGAAGTACTTAGTATAGTGAAGGAAGAGAGAAGTCTATTGCAGACAATAGAACATAGACGCGGGAAGGTGTTTGGTCTCCTGTTACGGCATGACGAGTAGATAAAGATGATAATTGAAGGAAAAATAGAAGGTAAAAAGGAAGAGAGTGAGACCAAGAAAAACTTTCCTAGACCAATTAAAAGAAAAAGTAGGCGTCGTGCCGTATAAAGACTCGGAATAGTGAAGAATAGAATTTACTCCACCGACAAGACCACTGCTCTTATTAATGATGATAATGATGATGTAGTAAAGAATCAATCAAATTCATTTTGGTATAATATATATATATATATATATATAAGTAGATGGAATTTAAATTGAAGTAACATTTGTCAAATATAAATCCCTATGTGTTTTAATTTGGCTTCGCACCATCAAATTAAATTATATACCTATAACCATGTCTCCCTTGGGACCGTATTCGAACCGTTTAATTTAAAGGCAGAGAAAGGGACACAGTTACGGCGATCACGTGGCTGTCCTTCACTGCCTGAAACTTGGATGGTTTTACAGTTCATAACACGGGCATACCCAAAAGTTAACGGCTTGAGTCCTTTAAATGCATGGTTTTTTGACGTAGGGCGAAACCGAGGGGAGCACCCTCCGAGCGGAATTAGGTCAAACCATAAAAAACGCGTTTTAGAAGTCTAAACGGTTCACGGCTAACATGTAACTTTCTACGAGATTGACCTAGATTACCTTTTAGCCTTGATTAGAGATTCCAATCGCGTTTTATTCACTTTTACTTTGATTGCGGTATTTGTAGTTAGCTGCGTCGACTTGGAAGCTTGGACTAAATAATAAATCTAAATCGAAATAATGAAGACAGCTTATAAATATCTTGTACTGATATTAAGGTAATGTCGAAAATCGCGCGTCAAGGCGGATCGCCCAGGGTAGCCCCTTAAGAGGCCGTACACGAAATTTTGCCTTTTTTTGCAAAAAAATTTAATGCGCAACACGAAAGATAATTTCGATTTTCAACGAATGTATGAAATTATTTTTTTGTTTTTTTTTAATCGACCTGAAACCGGCGACTGTTTCATGAGTTTTGCTGTAAGGGGTTTAGAATATCGCATATTTACGGATCGTTTTGACGTTTTAAAGGTATGAAAAAATAACAATTGATTGCTGTAAAACTTGTCTAAAAAATGTATGAATTACTTTTTACCACCTTCATATATTTTTTTTGTGTAAAAAAAATATTAACTTGGTAAAATTTTACAGACAACGGTCAAAAAATAGTTTTAAATTTCAGCTTCTTAAAACACTCGTTCATAAAATTAAAAGAACAGTAATAAACTTCAGTTCAAAATCAATCCATTACTTTAAAAACACATCCAAAAATGTTAAATAAAATAGCAATATATAATGTTTAAAAATAACCTAAATCCCGAATTTAAATTCTCGACAAATATAAAAAAGTAGCTCATTCATTCGTAACTCATTTATTCGATCATAACTGAAATGATATATCATGATATGCATTAAAAATTATAGAAAAGCAGTATTTAAACTGTAAAATCACGAAAATAAGCAAAACTGACCAAATTACGTATACGGCCTCTTAATATGAATTGTCTATACACGTTTAAAAAGACCACATACAAAGATGAAATACTCTTATTCTTACTAATATTATAAATAGGGTAGTCTGTTTTTTTGTTTCAAGAAGAAGGCACGCGAGCACACAGGCCACCCTATGGCAAGTGGGATCCGGAACCGATACACATTTGGATTCTCAAAACTGATGTTTGTTTGTCTGTTACGTTTCCACGGTTCAATACCTTAACCAATCAACCTGCCATTTGGTAAAGATAGTTTTATTAACCGGAAGCGGATATGGAGTAGGTACTTTTAATCCCTGAAAGTTAAACAGTTTCCGAATGCCAACGTCTAAGTACACGGAAAAGTTCTGGGCAAGAGCTAGTATATTCATTTGAGCCAGGCATTGTGTCATATAGCGCGGTTTAGTAATATTATGCGTGTTATAGCTGAATCTGTGACGCACTTAAGATCAAAGCCTCTAGCTGTAAAACTATAAGTACACCACATTAATTAATTAACATCGTTATAGATTCAATTCTGAAGCAGAAAACAACTCTAACGAGGCAATTATAAAGAAAAATCTTCATGGCAACTACAAACAGTTGAGGAATGTACCCAATTAAATGTAAGAAGCCTGTAGTTGATCCGATGCGATGTTCAACTTTGATTGGTATTTTGTACAAGCAATAGCGTCAAGAGTTAATTCTCTGTTCATTGGAATCGTGGTGCAATAAAAACTTTTGCAATATCGTTTAAATTCACTTCGAGATACAAGCCAGGTGGTTGTTTGAAACCACTTGCTTTTGGAGACGTATTATTAACCAGCGAGCCACAGCATTATTACTTTTATAACCGACTTCAAAAAAAGGAGGAGGTTATACGTTCCATTATATGTATTTTTTTATGTATGATCTGATCACCGATTACTCAACTCAACTGTGGACCGATTTTTTTTTTGGTTTCATTGAACATACTTCCTAGGTTGTCCCATTGTCACCTAATCTGAATTTGATGAGTTGATCAGTGAGGAATTGAGGAAACTCCTCAAATATTGTAGGCAAACATATAGCGATTTTAGCATTTTTAGTAACAAGTCTAGCATTTGCATTCAGAAAGTATCACTTGGGGAAGTGGAACTGATGATGAAGACCACAGATGGCCATCGGAACTCCTCAACGGTACCTATTTCAAGGGTGGCGATAAGATATCTCGATTAAGATAGTTGAGCGACTACAACGAAGAATATACTTTCCGGCGGCGTTGCTTGCGGCGCGCTTGAAACTTAAAGTTTCATATCAACTAATAAGTGGGACTACGGAACAGCGTATTATGATCACTAAAAAGTATAAAATGAAAAAAATGTTTTAAACCGCCTTCAAAAATGCAAAAAATAACTTCTTTTAAAATTGTAGGCACCTACCAAATAGATTACTCCAACTGAAGTCGGTGACCACAATATTTTCACCAAAAAAGCCGACTTCAGTTGGACTAAACCAATAAGGTAGGTTGCTACAATTTTAAAAGAAGTTATTTTTTGCGTTTTGAAGGCGGTTTTTTTGTTTTAGTGCGTGTATTTTTAATTTGGTGGGCTATTTTGTCAACGAAACAGCTTGGGTATTCTGCCGTAATACCAAAGAAGGCGGCTAGCATAGTAATGATATAGGCATTTAAAATGTTATATGGTTACTAATATTGTATAGAATGCTGCGACCACCACATTGCAATTTGCTGCCTCCATTGATATTACGGCAGTATAAATAGCAATAGCTATAGGTACTTTACTTTACCTTACATGCATGGGCGCGTACGAGTCTAAAAAAAAGTCTACATAACTTTATTCATCTACCTACGAAATGTATAGAAAACGTTACATAATATTCATTTGATATAAGCATGGAGAGAATAATTTCCAAAAAAATGTTAAAGTTTACGTCAGTCTACGGGAGTCCCTATCCCACGGTGCTTCGTGTCTTGGCGCAACTCAACTTCTCTCAACCTGACCTATAGAAGTAAGATTAACCTAATTTAGCAAGTTGGTTTTACATTACCTTCATTCAAAATTACTTTCGACGCACAAAAAGTTTTTACCTGTTAATATAATTTAAAAAAAGGTTTTGATCGAGAATTTGAAAAAATAGGTGTTCCAGCCCGGTACAAAAATATGTGTACAAAATTTCAGTTATGTAACTTTTATAGTTTCTGAGATAAAGTGAGTTTGACATACAGACAGACAAGCAGACGGACATGGCAAAACTATAAAGTTTCCTAGTTTGACTTCGGAACCCTAGTAAAAACGTGATGCAGTAGACGGACCACTGCGTAAACGTTGCGTTGGCGTATTTAGAGCTTCGCTGTAGTTGATCCTTTAAAGTAAAGATTAACGCATGCAGGACTGTGGTTTAGTTATGTTATAATTAAGACTTTTTCAAATAAATAAATAAATATTTACAGAGCAATGTCACACAAATTGACCTAGTCCCAAACTAAGCTCTAGGCTTGTACTATGGGTAGTAGACAACGATAAACTTACTTATATAGAGAAATATATACTTAAATACATAGAAAACATCCAAGACTCAGGAACAAATACTCGTGCTCATCACACAAATATCTGCCCTTACCGGGATTTAAACCCAGGACCCCTAGCTTCGAAGGCAGGGTTACTCCCAACTAGGCTAGCGTGTCGTCAAAAAAACATAACATCATAATTATAGCATAACTAAATGAAAATCCACTAGTTTTGGGTTATCATCATCATACGTAAGTAATATTATCATTTCATCAAACATAAAGCGCCCCTAATCAAAATGAGTCTACATACACACATAACATCACGCGTTCATTCCCAGAGCGGGGTAGGCAGAGCTACAGAAATACCAACAACTCTAAAATGAGTCATTGTTGCATTTAAATTCGGAACGCTAATTACTGACCCCCTTATTAATAAACGTTGAATATGCTTGGAATAGTTATACCATGCTTTGTCCTTATCTGTCATTGCGACATTTGAATTCGACGGATAAGGACAAAGCATGGTATAACAATTCCAAGCTTATTCAACGTTTATAAGTATAGGTGAAAAACTTAAGTAAAGGACCTGGTGTATGTAGCTGTGTATAAAAGTAATATGGAACTTACGTCAAATTTCAAACATAGAATGTCAAACGGTCTATACAGATGTGTTACTACTACATACAACAGGGCCTCTATTCAGGTGCGTTAAAACGATATCGTGTTTGACACGTTTAAGAATCGTTTATGTCACAGTCGCCATTATTGTAAATGACATAAGAGTTATCAAAACGTTGACAATACGCAGTTATAACGCAGTTGAATAGAGGCCCTGGTCCTTTACTTAAGTTGTTCACCTAAAAGGGGGTTAAAGTTTTAAATAAAGTTGTATTTGTTTTTGATTGAGTATTTAAGCAACGATATTTTGGACGAAATTTAACATAGAATCACACAGAGTATTGAAAGCTCTCGCTATTCGATTAATGCCTGCAGAGCATGTATTGCGGCTAGCCGAGTGACGCGATACCTAATTTTCTCATTATGTGTGACTCAGTTAAATTTTAGTCTGGTTAGGTGATATAGAAAATCAAACTATAACGAGAGATAATGTCAGATTATTACTTTTAACCTTAAATACATGTCATATTCTCATTAACAATATCGTAAAATTGAAATTCATCCGTTTTCACGATTACCAACAAGATACGACTATTACTATCCTAGATTACTAGATTATACTCGCGACTTTGTCAGCTTAGAATTTATTTATTGCGTTTCCGTAGAGAACTGTCAAAAACTCTATAAATAAAATGAGCTTTTCCAGGGCTCAAGCTATATCCATACAAAATTTGATAAATAATTAATATAGTAATAATTATATATAGTCTAAAATAACAGTCACATTTAATTATTTCAATATCAAAATGAACAGCGTTTAATCAGTATACAAATTTTTAGACGATTCGATAACCGTAAGCAATACTTATTATCGATTTATACGTTTTATTGACTGATCAAAATCGCGGCTGTTCGGCGCCAGACCCTCCCGTAGGGCAAATGGGTGTGCTCAAAATGAAAGTAATTCATTTATCTTCCTTATTCGCTTGTTTTGCTTCGGCGGTACTTTTTCAGTGGGCCTATCAATAAATCACGCACCTTGCTTCCTTACTTAGGATAATTTCTTTTACCTTTCTCGAAAATCCATTTGTATCCTTTTGTATGTCTAGATAATATTTATTTTTTGCGGGCACGCTAAAACTTTTGTTTTGAACATTAACGATGGTTTCTTGCGAGTTAATTTGATTTAGAGACCTCCAAGTTGTTGCGTGTGATTAAAAACACGCCAAGAACTCGAAGCACCGGAATTAAATTAGTTTTTTTTATTACCAACTTGTAACGAAACGAAATGTTATAGCAAAACAAACTTAACTTACCAAACGGTAATGTAGTAATAAATCTTACACTTAAAACAGAAGAGCCGGTGTAGCAACTGGACAAGATGGCAAACATATTATTTAAAAGAAATACATCTACTTTAAAATACGGGCATGGCTCTGCATAATACACGCCAAGACCCTCACAAATCAAGGGAATTGGCCAAAAGCGAAAATTTATTTCAGCCAGCATTCGACAAAAAAATATCCGATGGACGTCAGCTCCTTTCAAACGAGCTGATTTTATCTGCTGTTTTCAATTTTGAACCGATGTCATTAGCTAAATAAAATAGGAAAAATTGGACTGGTTTCAGAGCGAAAACATAATTAGCGTTACAATTGAAATTCATTATTGTAGATGGAAGCCTGAGACATTTTTGTATGTTTTTACAAACGCTTCCGCATTATTTTGAGCAGTGAAAAGAAGAAAGCAAAATGGTATTTTATACTAATTGTAAATGAAAATTTTCAATATTCGAAGCGACATTCCAGCATCACGTAATCCTTACGTTCGTACACAAGATAAAACTATCTAATAGTTTTATTAGTAACGTTTATTAGAACATAATGCTATTAGAAAAAGTTTAAATGATGCAAAACATTAAAAATGTTAGTAATAAACAGAGTAACGGTATTCATTCGCGATATTAATAACATTGGAAAAATTACACACTATCGCTTACTTTTTATGCATAACCTTCAAATTCAATCTTCTGTTACACATACACTGTAGAACTTTTCACTTATCACATCACTTAAATTATTAACGAGTACGAAACAACTCACGTCAGATTTAACTAAACTACAACTGTACAAAACCCTTGCGAACAACAACGGACATAACGTTGTCACACCCATAGCATCGAAACAATTCTATATCATCATTCGCTATCGCATTTGTGTAAAGTCTCGCGTCTCCCTTTTATTAAATGAAATAAAGGTTTATCAATTTCAGTTACGTACTAAAACCACTTATCAGATCCATGACCGTACAGTAAAGATAAGAACTGGTATCAGAGAGGTAATCGTGGATTTTATCTATCATAGAAACATGATTTGCGGACTGGAAAATAAAGGTAAGTAAAGAGTGGACGAATTCAAATTAGTTTGAAATAATTGAGAATAAAGAAACTGGCGAATCATGTGAAGTAACATTTACGAGTGGGGGACATTTACTATGTACGAGTAGGTACACATATCCATCAGTGTGCTCACTGACGTGACGTTTTTAGAGTTCCGTACCCAAATCGTAAAACGGGACTCTATTACTAAGACTGTCTGTCTGTCCGTCTGTCACCGACTGTATCTCATGAACCGCGATAGCTAGACAGTTGAAATTTTCACAGATGATTTATTTCTGTTGCCGCCATAACAACAAAGAAATAAAACAATTTAATTAAAATAAAACAACTATTTAAGGAGGATTTCCATAAACCAGACATGTTTTTGTGCCGTTTTTATAGATAATGGTACGGAACCCGACGAACGAGTCCGACTCGCACTTGTCCGGTTTTTTCTTTATCTACTCGTATTTTGCTGATAATGAAGATGATTCACAAGTATCTACCTCAAACATTCAGCTTGAGCTTAAAGAATAGAACAGCTACCCCGATCAGCACTATAAATAAATGTGTGTGGTATGTACCAGGTTTCATCGAGAATATTGATAAGAATATTGAATATTGTTGTATTCCGGTGTGGGGATAAGACAACCGGTGAAATTACTAGCATAGAGGCATTCCATCTTAGTCCTCAGGGTTGGCAACGCATTTGAGGTGTTATGATTATGGTCTTGAGAGTTCAAATGTCTATGGGTCTCAGATTCCACTTACCATCAGGTGGCCTGAGTGCTCGTGTGCCTTCTCCTTAACATAAAAAAAAAAAAAAAAATGATTTAGAAAATTATATTTTTTGTTAATCGTGTGGTTGCCGGGTTAGAATAATGCCACTCCATGTCTTTACGTGGATGTCGTAAGAGGCGACTAAAAAAAAGAGGGCTTCTAGTACTGTTAAGCGATGGGCTTGCAACCTGTCACCGATACACTGCTAAACATCTTAGCCTGTTTGTGCAAAATGTGGTTACAGAATTAACAACAACTCTTTTTGTAGTTGTTGGTATATCTGTAGCTCTGCTTACCCCACTCTGGGAATATCACTAGCCGTGTTTTATTATAATGAGTTAGTTTAATGACCAACTTGCACAACTTAAACTTTGACATTAAGTAGTTAAAATTGTACAACTACTTGAACAATGCTTTTTATTTAAGAACGATATTGTGCTCGTTACCTTAATTAAGACTGAAATAATAATTTACCCAACAAGACTTCAAATTGTTGTAATTTGTATTTCAGGTTTATCCAATGTAGCGGGTCGTAGG
This sequence comes from Acleris holmiana, assembly GCA_949316455.1. NCBI lineage: Eukaryota > Metazoa > Arthropoda > Insecta > Lepidoptera > Tortricidae > Acleris > Acleris holmiana. Next base: position 7,875,962 of record OX438770.1, on the reverse strand, counting down.
CACCCTTTCGGGCAGCCTTTATCTAAAGGCTAGGTGCCTTTTACACCCATTACTGTGCTAATACGACCTTTTTGGTCTGTAATTCAATATAACCTCGCTTATTTTCATTAGTTTAAGCCTTTTAAGAGTTTTGTAGCGTATTCATGTCACCGCCGTTTTTCTTAGATAAATATCAAGATATACGTTTTACTATTATGAATCTACTAGTATTGCGCGTAACTCAGTCCGCGTAGGAGTCGTATGTCACTATTGCTTCAGGAACTGTCCAATTCTTTGAAATAAAAAGTAGCCAATTCCGGAGTATAATCTAACTCTGTGCAATATTTCTTCCAGATCCGTTCAGCCGTCCTGGCATGATTTAGTAACAAACATCCAATCTTTCGCATTTATAATATGAGTAAAATAAGATAGTAATTTCGAAAATACATGTCTAAGTATTTAATATGCTATGGTCCTAAAAACCTGACTGTTTTAGATGAATAATATGCATAATATTAAAATAATACCTATCTCGAAACTAAAATTGTTAATCCTACTAAGTAATAGGTATTATAAATGCGAAAGTTTGTGTGTGTATTTTGTTACTCTTTCACGCTGCAACGGCTGAACGGATTTGGATGGAGTTGGGAATGGAGATAGCTTATATCCTGGATAAACACTTACTGTTTATCCTGGAAGATTAAAAAAGTTCCCCAGGGAATATAATGATAATCGAAATCAACGTGGAGGAAGTCGCGGGCAGAAGCTAATAATATCTTAATAGGAACAGGGGTTCTATTCTACTTAGTAAACCATATTGTAGCTCTCATAACGTTGACGTTAACGTTGTTGTTAAAGGCGACGATCTCAGACAAACTGAAATCAAGGCTAGTATTATGGGAACTAGACAATAATAATTGTTAATCATAGAAAACATCCAAGGCTGAACAAATACTCGTGTTCATCAGTTTCATCACACAAATATATATCCATACTGATGGGCATCGAACTCTGGACCGCTAGCTTCGTAGGTAGGGTCACTACCAACTAGGCTTACGCTTCGCTTTACCGAGTGGACAATGCCCCAGTTATAAAAATAACATTGTTATTTTCGAAGTATAAACGTGGCATAACATTTATAGGCTTTATACACCATCACACACAGGCTCTGGTTGGTATTGAAAACACGTTCCACGTTGTATCTTCGCTAATTAAGCCGTGTTTATCTTTCACGTCCGTTACTATTTGGGTTCACAAACGCTCGGGAATGTTTAACTCATTGATTAAATTCCATTTTGGCCATAATTCTAGTGTTGATCCTATACAAACACACTGATTGTACCTACAAGGAATTTATGCCTGAAAAAGGTGAATTCGTAGCAATAAACCAGCGTGTTGTACGAGTATCTCGGTAAACTTCCCTTGTTGCGACACATTCAAAAGAGCGTCTTTGTATTCAGGCAAAATGTTTTTGTTTACCCTGTCACAACTTTTATTGATGAGTTTATTCCGTAATTTTGATACGTATAGAAACGGGTTTACCGATAGGTGGTAAAGCCTAGTCCTCGGGCGTGGGAGGGTGGAGAACTGAAGCGTAATCAGTTTGTTTCGGTCGTCACTCATTTTGCGGCGCCGCCGATCGTTACCCAGCGCCATAAATCACACGTTATCAATCCCATCCACGAAATTTTAGCCAATTACGCCATAACAGCTCATCCTGTGACGTCACGCCAGCCCCAGGCCCCGCCGTGCCTCATCGGATGCTTCCAAATTCATCAGTAATTTATATGCACGCTCGGCCAACAAATATTTCAAACGGTACAGTTGGTTTCAGTTTCATTAAATTAAAGAGCAAGTGGTTAAATACTGTTTGAATTGCTAACTAAAGAACCAGCGGAAATTATGGTGTTGTCTATATGAAAAACTACGTTTCTTCCTAAGTCTACTCAGTTAATCCTCTTTCTTAACTACCTACATCTGTGATTTAAAATAAGCCTGAACAACATTCATAACGGGCATAAAGATTGTGTAAGTTGTATCAGACGTTTCTCGACTATTTGCGGAATCACGAGTGAGAGAACAAAGCGGTACGTATATTTAAATTGAAGGACGAGTTTTAGAAAACATACCATTTCTGAGAGTGATAGTGGTCACTGAAGAGTTGAGTTTGTTTGTATACTAGAGTATAAATAGAAAGATAAAACAAAACAATAACAAGGGGTAGGTACTCACCAATCATGTGGTGGTTGAGGTCGCCTGCGGGCCTGGACACAGCAGGGTGGCTCCTGGGGTTCGCAGGGCAGCTGCAACGCGGGAGGTGGTGGCGGTGGCGGCGTGCAGGCCAGGCGGCGTGCCGCGGCAGCGCCCACGTACTCCACATAGCGGGTCGGTGGAGGCGAGCCCGCGATCTCCTCGCGGCACGCCGGGCCGCAGCACTTGCGCGACGACGGCGGCGGCGGCCGGCACGCCAGCCCGCAGTACACCGGCGGCGGCGGGCGAAGCGGCGCTGGCGGCCGCGGGACGTACCGCTCCACCGGCACGTGCGCCGCCGGGGGCACATAGCGCGGCCGCCGCGCGCGCTCCGCCTCTGCACAACGGCGCACCCGCCGCGGCGACGCCGAGAACCGATCCGGCAGAGGCGCGGGCGGCGGTGGGCTGAGCCTCTCCGGCGGCGCCACGCTGAACGCGCCCGCCGCTGGGAAGCGCTCGCAGGGGGACCGCGGGTACTCCTCGCTCATGGCGCGCGGCCAGCCGGGCCCGCCGCCGCCCGCGCGCCCTCCCAGCTACGCGGGCACGACGACTCACATGCCGCGCCTGCACTCTAGCACTATCACTCGCCGGACGCGCCGCTCGCGTGCGGGGGCTGCGGCACGGTCCCAAAGTCCGCATTCACTCCGCGAGCGCCATGGCGCTCGACACGATCGATAGCCGCGCCGGGCAGGCAGGCTCACAGACCGCCCGCCGCGAAGCCTCGCCCGTCGCACATCGCAGACCCCCTTTGGCCCTGCTCAGGGTTTCGGCTCAGACTCTGAAGCTGGGGCGAGGCGAAAGTGCGTCTTCGGCCAAGATGGCCGACCTCGACATGTCCGCGTGCGGCGCGCTTGCGCGAATAACACTGCGATGTGTTTGTTTTCACCAGACTAGGTTGAAGCATAGATCGTTAGCACTGAACAGCAGCTACGGGTTGGTTTTTTTCACGTTAAACTGAACTATCACTAACTGTCGTTTAGACGCTGCGCCGCGCGTTGAGCGTATATCCTCGTGCGATTGGGGTTGTCGCGGTGCGCGGCGACGACGGCGGTCCGTCGCGAGGCCGAGTCAGGCCGAGTGCCGCGGAGTGCGCCGGCCCGCGGCCCGCGGCGACGTCAGACCGGTGCGCGCGGCGCGTATCGACGCCGCGCCGCGCTGCTGCGTTGCGCCGCTGCCTTACGCCTCGCTTCACGTCGGATCCACAAAAACATTCAATGTGAAACCACCTTCGCATCTTAACCATTTTTATTCAGAGAGATCTAAATCATACATTTTAATTCGATCTCAATAAATTCGCATCGACAATTCTATCAATATCAATCTAATTGCTATGTTCTTCACATTTTCTATTTAGAATGAAAGGATACAAATCACGTGTGAAGGACATGACAAATAAGTTTAAAGATAGATGACCTTTCAAACCTTCAAAGACGAGCTTGCAAGTTAAATTCTATTTTATGTTTTGAGCACTTACCCCTGTCGACGATGAAGTTTAACGAGTCGAGCTAAGCGTGTTGTTATCAGGGTTACGTCACGCTGATCCAGCCCACCTGGAAGTCGTTAGCCAGCCCGGCTGCGAGCACGCCGCATCACATCTTCACTTGACATGCAAACTGTTTATGTATTATTCAACACATGTTACGAATAACACGCATCGCCGCAATGACATCTGACTGAGATGAGAAATACTCTGTGATGGAGCTCAGGGAACTATCTCTAGTGATATACCCGACGCTCCCACTTAACATCTTACCGTACCGTGCCTTGTTAAGTGGCGGAATTCAATTTAGCTACGGCTTTGTCGTGCTAGAATGATGGATTCTGCTCATATCCAAAACGTACATTGTTTCTGATTAGTTAAACTTAAGTTGCGCGAGCACTTAAGATGCTGCTAAATAATAAAATTTAATTCAATTTCGGTATTTTCCGTATTTTGTAGATTTGTATTATAAACCATATTCCAAACAAAGAAATCCTATACTTGATACATAAATAAAACATGAAAACTACCTACTTACGAAAAGTTTGAGGAAAACGTAAGGAAGTTTAGAGTTAGTGTAATGTAGGATAATACACCATGTAGGGGATCAATGGGTGACTGGAGCGCCCCGGGGCCGCACTGGGAGCCCTTACGAGCATCAAGGTTACCCGCTGTGGAAACAAAAACTTTAGAAAGAACGCGTCAATTAGTGCAAATCTGGAATAAATGAAGGTTTTAACATGAAATCTATATTTGGATCAATCTCTGTAGTCGTAGAAAGTTAGATCAAAATAATATATTTTTAAACTGGCTTAGGTACAATTAAGTAATCATATTATAATTTCAAGGTGGGGCGTGTCTTTTTGAATTTATTAGACTACTAATAGCTTTACTTTTCGGAGGTCTAATTTACTTAAAGGTAGACGTGAAACAAAATCTTTAGAAAGAACACGTCAATTAGTGCAAATCTGGAATAAATGAAGGTTTTAACATGAAATCTATAATTATTTGGATCAATCTCAGAAGTCGTAGAAAGTTAGATCAAAATAATATATTTTTAAATTGGCTTAGGTACAATTAAGTAATCATATTATAATTTCAAGGTGGGGCTTGTCTTCTTTAATTTATTAGACTACTTATAGCTTTAATTTTCGGAGGTCTAATTAATTTACTTAAAGGTAGACGTGAAACAAAATCTTTAGAAAGAACACGTCAATTAGTGCAAATCTGGAATAAATGAATGTTTTAACATGAAATCTATATTTGGATCAATCTCTGTAGTCGTAGAAAGTTAGATCAAAATAATATATTTTTAACTTGGCTTAGGTACAATTAAGTAATCATATTATAATTTCAAGGTGGGGCGTCTTTTTGAATTTATTAGACTACTTATAGCTTTATTTTTCGGAGGTCTAATTTACTTAAAGGTAGACAAATCAGTTTAAGTTGTTGTTTTAGCTTTATCGACATAATATATATTTGATGTTTTCTATATATTTAAGTATATATTTCTCTATATAAGTAAGTTTATCGTTGTCTAGTACCCATAGCACAAGCCTATTTAGGGCTTAATTTGGGACTAGGTCAATTTGTGTGACATTGTCCCGTGGTATTATATTATATTATATTATTATATTTATATTATAATATAAAATTGTTATATGTGTATTTATAAAACACGTGCGTTTTATTAATGATAATTAAAACCGAAGAAGCTGGTTTCTATGAATTACCGTTTATTACAGGTGATAGATGATAAAATGTTGCTGTTTGAAAGTCTGTCGATAATTTAGAAATTGTCTATTGTTTGCTACATTTTTCTCATCATTCTCACTCTACTAAAGAGATAACTCGAACCTGGCCTATTTCTTTGCACTTCTAATATTTGTGTAATATAATTGTTTAGTGCAATGTATGAGGTAAGATCCGGCGGTATTAGAGAGCCACTATTTATCATCCCTATTTAAATTTGAGTAGTTTTATGCTCACCTAAATTAAATGATATCTTGGTTTTTTCTCGCATTCTTTTCTAATTAATTAATTAATTACACACATCACGCCTTCATTCCCAAAGAGGGGTAGGCGGAGCTACGGAAATAGGTACCAATAACTCTAAAATACTTGTTGATAATTCTGTAACCACATTTTGCACAATCAGGCTAAGATGTTTACCAGTGTATTAGAGACAGGTTGCAAGCCCATCGCCTAACAGTACTACAAGCCCTTATTCATTTAGTTGCCTCTCACGACATCCATGAAAAGACATGGAATGGCACTATTCTAAGCCGGCAACCACACGGGATACCTAATTCATTCAATTTTACCCGTTTAGTTTTAATATTAGGTAGATTAGTTTATTTTATTATCACAGTTTAGTTTCATGTTAATTTATATTTTACAAATGAATGTATTATAAGGTATTTAAATTAATCAATAAATATCAAGGGACTATCTCTCACAAATTGTCTTGGTCCTATCTTAGCTCTATGCTTGTGCTGTGGAGGTATACAGTGTGTAAATGCCTAAATGGAATACGAGCAAACATTTAAACCAGACGTAGGTTATAGCTCTACAAGTCATGTAGATGTAGAATTTAGTTAAAAACTCTAATACATAGGGCGCACTTAATTTTTAAAGGTCCAATCGAGCAGCAATGTATAATGCACAATTTATTCAGACCTCTCGTATATCGGCAGCCAAACTAGCGTAATTGTGCCATTCATCGTAAAAAAAAACTATTATATTTTAAGGATTATTATTGATTTTAACGTGTACCAATATTAATACACTCATGCACGTAAATAAGACTTACTGATTTTTATTAGGTATCCAGTTCGTCATCTCACCAAACAACACACACATACATACATAATTCACACATTATTGTCATTGTTTTATTATTGGATAATTTGTATTTTTTACACACAACGTATTAATTATGCGGATTTTATGTGGTATTTATCAACAAAGAACTGCAGCTGTCAAATAATTAATAATGTCAATTTTATAATCTTTCTTCTTCTTCTTTTTTTAATTAATGGCGGTCCACACAGTGATTTCGCCAATGTCAAGTGAATAGAGTAAATCAGTAAACAGAATAAATCAAAATCAAAAGCCGGACATCTTTCAATCGGCCATCTTTCCTCCCCGAAGGTTACCGGAAGAATCAATTTTATAATCAATCGTGATATCAGATGACCATAGATGAAGAAGTTGTGTTGAACTCGTACCTACGCACTTCTTTACTAGACTAGCACTGGACAGAAAACCCATCATCTTTAGAAAAAAAGGATACCTAATGTGTCCGTAATGATTAATGATATAGCGCTGGAAGCTAGTTACAAAAATCTAAAATGCCGCTATCATCAAATTTTTGTGTTCAGTCCGCCATTTACCCATTGAAGATCTCATTTGAATCCCCTCAGGAAGATCACCCATTTTTGCAGAGATGAAATCGCCATACATTTCGCGTTGCGATGCTGTCGCTGGTCGTAACCTTTACACTAGTAACGACCGCTTGGGTATCGCTAATAAATAACGCAATACAGCATCGTCGAGATTTATTCATTCACCGCAAAAAAGTCACCCTAGACGATTTTTTAAGTATTATCGCAATGTAAAATTCTTAACTTTATAACTGCTTTCATTTCATTTAATCTAATCTAAAAGAAGTTAGATACTTAATTCCCAGTTTTGCATGCCATAATAATAATATTTAAGTAAATCAGTGGGATTACTGAATCCGCCTAAAAGTGAAAATTTTGTGGAGTTTTGTGTTTCAATTACGCAAAAACGGTTAAACGGATTTGTATGAAATTTGTCACCCAGATATTCCTTATCGGATCAACTTATGACTTATGACACATAGGACAGTTTTTATCCCGATATACGCGATAAACGACTTCTAGGCGGACAGATTCGCGGGCAAAAGCTAGTAAAAATACCGCATGAAACGAAAATAATTTTCATAGACCCGATAAGGTAGAAAACTCTTTTCTTTGGGTATACCTAATGTTGACATGATGTCATTACGAGTGGCCGTCACTCACAGAACCTAAAGTATCAATCAATGTTGTTTGTTGATTGATTTAAGATCTGAATAAATATTAAGAAAAACCTGCATTGTCTTGTTATTTGATAATGTCTTCCCCTGATTTACATTCGAAGATGTTTTTAAATCTTCTGGAAGTGTAAAGGAATAAGTATGTGCGTAAGTTAAGTGTTTTTTATTAAATTAACAACAAAATAAAAAGAATTGTGCGTTTAATTCTCAAAAAGTTTTAAATATTCATTGGGACTGTAACCCGAGTCTAACCGACTTTTCCCGAACCATTAAAACCCTGACAAGGTTTCAAGTGGTTCGGGAAACGAAGATTTAAGTGACAGTTAATTGCAGGTTAATTGGGCTATTTGTAATACATTGCATGGTGGATTAATTAGTATGAGAAAAAAAAATACAACTTATACGTTGTTAAAATATTTGGTCGTATGGGATTTACTCACTGTATATATACCCTTACCGCTATTTGAACACGGGACCACTAGTTTCGTAGGCAGGATCACTACCAACTAGGCTAACGTGTCGCCAATAGATAGCCAGAAGCGGTCACGAGCCGCCATTTGCCCCGAACAAATTAATTTATCGTTGACCGTTTATTATAGATTCATGCGCTAATAACTTCATACAACAAGCTTTCACTTTTTAAATGAGGGCTTTCTTAAATGATTAAAACCGGGCAAGAGCTTTTTGGATCATGCTCAGTGAAGGGTTCCGTCGCCGTTATTACAAACACAAAAGTCTATCTCCTTAAACCACACCAATTTTGTATCAAACGTTATGCTATGTATATTAGACTAGATAATATTTAGAAGTTTTTTTTTTTTTTTTTTTTTTTTTATGTTAAGGAGAAGGCACGCGAGCACTAACAGGCCACCTGATGGTAAGTGGAATCTGAGACTCATAGACATTTGAATTCTCAAGACTATAATCCTAAGGCCTCAAATGCGTTGCCAACCCTGAGGACTAAGATGGAATGCCTCTATGCTAGTAATTTCACCGGTTGTCTTATCCCCACAACGGAACACAACAATGCGAACACTGTTGCTTGGCGGGTGGTTAATGGATAAGATGGTGGTAGCGATCCGGACGGACCTTGCACACCGTCCTACCACCACTAAACGTTTTAACGTTTAAACATATAAACATTTTGCGCCTGTAATTCAAGAACCAATAAAGTCTTCTCAGTCAAAAGGAACATGGCAGTTTTTTTTTATTCGTTGGTACCTACGTGCTTTTGTTAAGGATACTTTTCAGATTTATACATAGTATTTGTAGTTTTGGCTGTATGAGGTTGTATGAACTCTGACACGGTCTACCAAATCTAAAAAAATATTATTCAAGTCTGTGTCAATTTAATTTGTTTCACTATGATTACCCGATAATCACGTACTTTTAAAGATCAACAATGCAATGATTTATACACTAGATCATTATTTTCATACCAAGGTTAAGATGATATAACTATTAATTATGCGTTATTTGTAATAAAAACACGATGGGTGAATATTTGAGGTCATGTGTCAAACAGTACCTACTAGTTTGTTTAGATCTTTGCCAACTTTAATTGACACAGACTTTAGTTACAATGGATTTTATAAATCGACTTTGTATAAAAAAAATGCTGCTCTGCATTCTGATCCATACAAGAAAAGTGAGTTGTGGTCTCTGTATTCTTAAATCACCAATAGCACGCATAATTCAATAAAGTAAAATGTAAACCTCACGTCACTGACCTCTATAAAATTTCTAGACTGGCTGTCTCTTGCAAATGGGAGATGTTTAATCCATTTGAGAGGTCGAGTGGCGAGTCTCGGCTACTCTTGGTGGAAGTGGAATAATTTTAACCCTTTTGTAACAAAGACGCCATTTTCATACTGTAGTTTGTATGTTTGGGTACCGTAATAGGTACACTTCAAATTTTCAAAAAGAGAGGTATTTAATTGCCGCTATGAAAACAAATAATTGAAATTAAATTTTGATTAAAGGGAGCCTCAAATTAATAATGGTAGAAGCCGTTCGCGTGCGCGCGATTTTATCAAAATTAACATTATTTATAACAAATAAACGTCAATATCTCAAAAATCATAAAATTGATGCTTAAATTATTCACCTCTACCAGTAATTTAAGTTTGTGCACCAAGCAAACACCATGTAGAACAATGAAGTTTAGTCACTCACTGTAGTTGTATTTTGGGGGCCAAAGAGCAATGAACCATGCTTTTGCAATCGCAGTTCCCTACAAATATTATTTTGGTCTGAACAGACTTTACCCAGTGCACTATTCGCATGCACGGTCAGTCAAACAATCAGATAAGCTAATGAACGGCCGGCTAACGAACTGACATTTAGCCTAAACGTGTTACCTTCTTCACAGGGTTCCACGTCATCTTGTTAGCACTGCTAGGCTTTAGGACCTGAATATTTCCTGAAGAAATTAGGAAAATTCTGAGTAGCTTGGAGATTTCATTAGTATAATAATATTATACGAATACTACGCTCTCTTTAAAATACTCCTTTGGAACGTTACGAATATTATTATGTCATTTTTAACATTTCTGATTTTTCGGCCCTACTTACCATACTGCCCTAAATGCTACTCAGTCCCAGTCTACTCGGGTATATGTAGACGAAACTATTAAATAACAATTTGATAGTGTCGTCTAGATATGTCAAATACCTAGGAACCTATTATTAGGAATTTTCCCAAAGAGGACGATTTGACAGATTTATTTTTTGACCCATTTCATCAAAATCGTTAGTGTTGCTTTGAGAACGTGATTAGAAATATATACAAATATTGCTCGTTTAATCATATAGCATTAAGTGCCTATGTTATAAGGTTACATTAACAATAACCACTGTCATAGGATGGCCAAGACACGGCAGTAAATCTAGAGTTATCGATTCTTCATAAAATCCAGCCTGTTTGGGCGCGAGGGATAAAAAATGGAACAGATCACGTGAATTATTGTCGACATACCTCCATATGTCTGACCTCATTTTCGCTGTTGGGCGACGTCAGCCGTCTGATTATACTTGTTTAGCTAAATCAGTTAGTATTAAGGTTGGCGTAAATATGTACGCAACTATTATATAACATAATATAATATAACTTCAATGTACGTATTATAATAAAATACGTACATTGAAGTTATATTATAAAAGTAAAGCTTGGCAAAAATGAGTTTGGAAAAATAAGGGCGCGAAAACTGCGATTGTATGTAATCGTTGCCACTTGAGAATTGTGTTGGTCCACAGTCGTCATTATAAATATGAAGTCAATAGATGTTAGCGCCTTATTTATTTATTTATTTATAATTTACAATAACAGGCTTACAGTAAACACCAAATCACCTATTACGTTAATTTACATTACACGACAACATTACATCAACAACACTTTTTTTTCATTATCATTAGAACAGACAAATATCAATATTTTTAAGCAGCAATTGCCAACTGTCAGCAAATACGTCAGTATCTTGGACCCCAGACGAGAGGGCATTTAACATTTCAATCGCTCTGGCCGTCGGCGAGTTCCGAGCGCGACGAGTTCTGCAACCCTCCGAGGCTACAAAGAGAGGGTGCCGGCGACGAGCACCGGCCCGCACATATTGGTCAGGAACAAAGAACCGCAATCGCTCCAGAGCTGATGGATTGTCGATATTGTTTCGCAGTAGCAAGCAAAAGTGCACTAAGAGCTGCTTCTTTCGCCTGCAACATAGAGTGGACAATCCGACCATGCCTGTCACGAAAAGCGAGGGAAACAAGAACGGATAGTACCCAAACATTTTTTTATACAAGTATCTTGCAAATTTCCGTTGTACTCTTTCCAACAACATTGTGTAAGTTGACTCCATAGGATCCCAAATCATACTATTATATTCCAGCTTGCTACGCACAAAAGCATTGAATAGGATGACAGGTACTTTGGGATCCCTGAACGACGCTGCTTATAGCATAACATCGTGTTTCACCTGCCGCACAAATACTTAAAACTAGCTTTGAACATACAGGGTGACTTCAAATTGGTAATACAAAACACTTGATTGTGGCTTAGTTAATGCCACACAGTATAATACATTAACCCCTTTGTTAAAATTAACTGTATTTAATTAATGCTAATTTTCGAACAAAACAAATAATTAAAGTCCCAAAGTGTGGTTACACTACATTTACAATACAATCTTATTTTCTTTGATAAGTGACAATTACTAATCAAAACACGTTTTCTTCATAAATTGCGACAGGTGACGCATAACCAAAGAGGAAAGTGTTCATTTGAAATTCTTTATACTTCTTTGTTAATTATTATGGTAGGATAACCATGTTAAGCCAACAAAAATGAGATAATTTAAAAAAAAAAAAAAAAACTTCTGATTATTTTAAAAGTATGAGACTTAATTGAGAGGCTAAGTTTAGGGGAAATGTGTGTAAAACATTGATTTTGTATTACCAATTTGAAGTCACCCTGTAAAAATATAACGTTTAATCTATTCACATTTAGGCACTTTTTATTTGTTATATATCATATTATAAATATAGCACCTAGCCTCGTGACGACTCTTGTGCTTTACAAAGTACATTAATATCAAACAATATAGCACCTTAATAAGAATTGAATTAGAGGCTGCAATTATAACAAACTTTTTTGACGTCTGGTTGTCAGGAGGCTATAGCGACATGGCTATAGGTGTATTCACGATCATTCGGAGTTAAATGCGATTGAGTGCTAGTTTAATAAAAGTGGTTAAATATAAATGAAACACAGTAATAACCACTGCAGCGTAAACCACATCCAAAACTAATTTATAATCGTTAACTAACTTGAAACAAACCTATACAAATCGAACCTAAATCGATTCACTGCAGAAATGTAATTGTGATAACGTTTTCAACCCCTAAATTTCACCTAACTTAGAAATTCAGTTTGACAACTTTGCAGAAAACATTTTAGACTAGTTCCAACTTTAACCATGTAGTTTTGGAGTTGAAGTTGTTCAGACTTGGATGCTTTTCGCAATCTTTGATAGAAGCTTTGGCTCGACCCTAAACATTTATGTACCTAAATAAAGTAAAGTTTTTGTGATTGATGACTGCGCGGGACTTGTTTGACATCTAACGGCCGCACTCAGAGTCGGTTGATAACGATTAAGTAGTTCCTTAGTCGCGATTATTAATGCGCAGGGTTGAAAAAGGAACTAGTTAATTGTCTCTAGAATGGCTCACAAGGTAAAGGTCGATTCATAAAAGCTGGCACGAATGGATTGAGAGTAAGTAATGTCACTTGTCACAGTGTGAGTATCGTTTTTAATAAATTGGCGCCTCCTAATAATTTGTAAACAACTGGAGCTTTTTCGTTATGAAAACAATAAAATCACATATAATCTTCACATTACCAGGACCAAGCAGGTTAAACTCTGGCAATGTTTTAACTACGGATTGCGACTAAAGATCTAATTACTGACTGCGGATCTAAGGTTACTAAACATTTGCCTAGTTTGGTTAATCGTAGGCTCCTTATAGATGCAATGTTCCTTAGCAAATTACTTCATAATAATATCGACTGCCCAGCTCTATTGGAACTCTTGCGGTTTCGAGTCCCGCGCACCTCCTCACGTTTAACATCGTTTCAGTTTAATAACAACATCTGTCGGACTAAATATGCTAAACACCGGTTTATTTCTTGTGCTACGCAATTTTATAATGATAAACTGAGCCTCATTGATATATTTCATGAAGATGTAAATTCATTTAAACTTGAAGCAGCAAAAATTATTAATAACAATGAATAATATTAGTAATTAATATCTTGTATATATATATTATAATTTCTGTGACACTGGTGAGAACTGGTATGCATGTTCAGAGTATTACAGTATTTTAGAGTCGTACCAACCCATACTTTCTGTTTTTCCACCCTTTAAAATACTTGAACAGCGGTAGACCTGTGTTCTTTTTCACTATTGCCTTGGACGTGTGCTTAAACTATCATTTTTTTCCTAAATTCTAAATAATTTTTAGGTTTACATCTACTACTAATATTTTTATTTTGTATCGGTTGTGGAAAAAAAATATGTATTCTCTATTATGGTTCTTTAGGTCTTTTTGTGCTCATACCCATCTATTCTATAATTGTGATGTGACTGTTTCTAACCTGAACAAAAAAAAAAAAAAAAAAAAAAAAAAACATGTTGTACCAGTCACGGTCGTATTTAAATTTTCACCATGATTGAGATTTTCACTTATATTTTTTTACTGCATTTGGGCGGTTCTAAGACAGGATCTTGTATGGAACCATTTTGTGAAGCAAACATAAATGTTATCATTCTCTCATTCGATCCATTCGTGAATGAATCGACCTATACGCCGGTAAGTTCTTGTACGTACGTTGTTGGGCGAGGGTCACTTAGGGGTACCCTGCAGCAACACGTAAGCCTGTTCGAACCAGAGTAAATTTTTACTTTTATGAAAAAAAAAACATATGTATAATAATTTTATTATACTCGTAAAACAGTAAAATACTTTCAACTTACTTCAATTGTAATTTACTACGGTATTCTTCACCGAAATCGTTCATATTCGTATTTCAATGGTTTTTTTACGGCAAGTACACACGAGCACTCGGGCCACCTGATGGTAAGTGTAATCTGTGACCCATAGACATTTGAATTCTCAATAATCTTAAGACTGCAATCCTAAGATCACCAATGCATTACCAACCCTGAGGACTAAGATGGGATGCCTCTATGCTACTAATTTCACCGGTTGTCTTATCCCCACACCGGAACACAAAAATGCAATGCAAAAGTGTGTATTGGGGACATGAATTACTGACAAACGTTCCATAGTACGTAAAATTTCACCGAAGGTATTTTCCGCTCGTATCTTGTTGTTTTCAGGAAATCCTAAACATTAATTAGGTACGTATTAATTAAATAGGTTTGCCTAGCTGGATGATGAAATTAAAGTTGTATGAAACGTCCATTATTACTAATTCTACATTATTAATTCTGAATTTTCTAACAGCAAATAAAAATTAAAAAAGATATCGTCACTGAAACTGCAATACCGCGTAACTATAAAATTTAATAAGTTGCAAAATACACCTTAACAGGTAAGTCAGTAAGGTGCACTTTGCAACTTATTAAACTGGTTAGTTACGCGGTATTTCTGTTTCCCCGACGATATTTCTTTGGAATTAGAAAGCCGTAAAGGTATTCAAAGTGTAATTTCAATGGAGTCTTATTGTGAATCCGAGGGTCTATTCAATGAATCTTTAATGTTATCCTCTACCCAATTAGGGTCCGGCTACCAAATGCAGCACCTGATGCCTCATCCCTATAGTATGCCTCAAGGCGCAACCGTCGGTATTGAAGACAAAGCGAACGACAAACTACTTATACATTTATAACTATACAAATACAGTGTGTCCCAAAAATCGACGTTATGCCGGAAATAGGTGATAGATTTCTTTTCATGACAACTTTTTGTATAATGACACAAAGTTATTTTCTTCATACTACGTGAACCCTAGTTCCCTTTTCATCTAGTATGGAAAAAAAACTTTGTGTTATTACACAAAATTGGCCAGTAGCTTTAAAAACATCCTAAGTTCATAATGATTCTATCAATGTAAAAAACCACTGAAAAAATCTTGAAATAATGCTTGAACTTAAGGGTTTTTGGTAACATGGTCATCAGGAAAAATTACAATAATTCCAATTAAAATTATCAATATCTCCGAAAATAATAAAAATCGCTGAACATACATGGGGGTATAATTGATAGATTATGATGAGCTGCCCTATCACCTATTTCTGACTTGACGTCAATTTTTGGGACACCCTGTATACCAACCTAATGTGGCCTGTGAGATTTCTGAAACTACTAAAAGATCGTAAATAAATAACTAAATATCTGGAAACAATCTGCCACACTTTGACCTAAATTGTTTTTTTTTAATGTGTCCGACACATCTATCTTGGAGCCCTATTTTACTCGTTAAAATTATATTGCTTTTAGAATGTTATTGAATTATTTTAAAGTCAGCCGCTATTACAGTTATGTGAAAAAGACCTATCGTAACGTCGACAGGGCTAGGATTTTACACGGTAATAACCAGGGCTGGGATTCTACGCGGTAATAACCAGGGCTGAGATTCTACACGGTAATAACCAGGGCTGGGATTCTACACAGTAATAACCACGGCTGAGATTCTACACCGTAATAACCAAGGCTGAGATTCTACACGGTAATAACCAAGGCTGAGATTCTACACAGTAATAACCACGGCTGAGATTCTACACAGTAATAACCACATCTGAGATTCTACACGGTAATAACCAAGGCTGAGATTCTACACGGTAATAACCAAGGCTGAGATTCTACACAGTAATAACCACGGCTGAGATTCTACACGGTAATAACCAAGGCTGAGATTCTACACAGTAATAACCACGGCTGAGATTCTACACAGTAATACCCACGGCTGAGATTCTACACGGTAATAACCAAGGCTGAGATTCTACACGGTAATAACCAAGGCTGAGATTCTACACAGTAATAACCACGGCTGAGATTTTATACGGTAATAAACAAGGCTGAGATTCTACACGGTAATAACCAAGGCTGAGATTCTACACGGTAATAACCAAGGCTGAGATTCTACACGGTAATAACCAAGGCTGAGATTCTACACAGTAATAACCATGGCTGAGATTCTACACGGTAATAATCAAGGCTGAGATTCTACACAGTAATAACCACAGCTGAGATTCTACACGGTAATAACCAAGGCTGAGATTCTACACAGTAATAACCAAGGCTGAGATTCTACACGGTAATAACCAAGGCTGAGATTCTACACAGTAATAACCACGGCTGAGATTCTACACGGTAATAACCAAAGCTGAGATTCTACACAGTAATAACCACGGCTGAGATTTTAGACGGTAATAACCAAGGCTGAGATTCTACACAGTAATAACCACGGCTGAGATTTTACACGGTAATAACCAAGGCTGAGATTCTACACAGTAATAACCACGGCTGAGATTCTACACAGTAATAACCACGGCTGAGATTCTACACGGTAATAACCAAGGCTGAGATTCTACACGGTAATAACCAAGGCTGAGATTCTACACAGTAATAACCACGGCTGAGATTCTACACGGTAATAACCAAGGCTGAGATTCTACACGGTAATAACCAAGGCTGAGATTCTACACGATAATAACCAGGGCTGAAATTCTACACAGTAATAACCAAGGCTGAGATTCTACACGGTAATAACCAGGGCTGAAATTCTACACGGTGATAATGATAACCAAGGCTGAGATTCTATACACGGTAATAAGCAAGGCTGAGATTCTATACACGGTAATAAGCAAGGCTGAGATTCTACACGGTAATAACCAAGGCTGAGATTCTACACGGTAATAACCAAGGCTGAGATTCTACACGGTAATAACCAAGGCTGAGATTCTACACAGTAATAACCACGGCTGAGATTCTACACGGTAATAACCAAGGCTGAGATTCTACACGGTAATAACCAAGGCTGAGATTCTACATGGTAATAACCAAGGCTGAGATTCTACACAGTAATAACCACGGCTGAGATTCTACACGGTAATAACAAGGCTGAGATTCTACACAGTAATAACCACGGCTGAGATTCTACACGGTAATAACCAAGGCTGAGATTCTACACGGTAATAACCAAGGCTGAGATTGTACACGGTAATAACCAAGGCTGAGATTCTACACGGTAATAACCAAGGCTGAGATTGTACACGGTAATAACCAAGGCTGAGATTCTACACGGTAATAACCAAGGCTGAGATTCTACACGATAATAACCAGGGCTGAAATTCTACACAGTAATAACCAAGGCTGAGATTCTACACGGTAATAACCAGGGCTGAAATTCTACACGGTGATAACCAAGGCTGAGATTCTATACACGGTAATAAGCAAGGCTGAGATTCTATACACGGTAATAAGCAAGGCTGAGATTCTACACGGTAATAACCAAGGCTGAGATTCTACACGGTAATAACCAAGGCTGAGATTCTACACGGTAATAACCAAGGCTGAGATTCTACACGATAATAACCAGGGCTGAAATTCTACACAGTAATAACCAAGGCTGAGATTCTACACGGTAATAACCAAGGCTGAGATTCTACACGGTAATAACCAAGGCTGAGATTCTACACAGTAATAACCATGGCTGAGATTCTACACGGTAATAATCAAGGCTGAGATTCTACACAGTAATAACCACAGCTGAGATTCTACACAGTAATAACCACGGCTGAGATTCTACACGGTAATAACCAAGGCTGAGATTCTACACAGTAATAACCAAGGCTGAGATTCTACACGGTAATAACCAAGGCTGAGATTCTACATGGTAATAACCAAGGCTGAGATTCTACACAGTAATAACCAAGGCTGAGATTCTACACGGTGATAACCAAGGCTGAGATTCTATACACGGTAATAAGCAAGGCTGAGATTCTATACACGGTAATAAGCAAGGTTGAGATTCTATACACGGTAATAACCAAGGCTGAGATTCTACACACTAATAACCAAGGCTGAGATTCTACACGGTAATAACCAAGGCTGAGATTCTACACGGTAATAACCAAGGCCCGTACTTTTCATTCTGTTGACGAAGAGTGTGATCTTTGACATGACACAGGTTTCTTGAATCTGAGACCCATAGACATGTGAATTCTCAAATCTATAATCCTAAGACCTCAAATGCGTTGCCAACCCTGAGGACTAAGATGGAATGCCTCTATGCTAGTAATTTCACCGGTTGACTTATCCCCACACCGGAACACAACAATGTGAAGACTGTTGCTTGGCGGTTGGTTAATGGATAAGATTGTGGTAGCGATCCGGACGAACCCTGCACAGGGTCCTACCACCACTCCAATTTAATAGGAGATCTCACATATTAATTATAAAATAACATGATCTATGACAATAAACAACTTTTTCATATTATTTTTTACTTTTGATATAAGTCGAATAGTTAACCCTTTTTCGCCTGTATTGCGTCTTTGAACCGCCATGTCTGACACCCGACCTCTCCGACTCATCTGGTCTGTGAACGATTAAATATGCATTTAAGTAAACGTCTTCTCGACTCGACAGACCAAAGGCTTAGCACGACTTATCTAGGACGTCTAGTTGATACTAAGCACTCGGTTATAACTAGAGTTATACAGTATGTAAACTTACTAAAACCATCTCTTTAAACCAGTTGATGGCCAAGTGACGTGACAGATGAACGCAAGCCTATTATTAATACGTTAATACTTGAAATTTCATTATTTATTCATAGAATAACTTCTTTTATTATACCTGTTTTATGCTCTTGTTAAAGTCAGTTATATAAAAAAAAAGTGGCGGCCAAATTATATTCCATTGTCATGAAAACAGCGGCAATCCATGCCATTTATGTCATTTAAATTTCACTGGTGTCACTTTATTTTCATTTTTCTTTTCATAATTATTCCATCAAAAAAGTTTGTCTAGCGATCAAACGACATGTTTAATTTTCAATGTGACGTTTCTTTATTGCAAACAATTCATGTAATCTGGATGCCGTTAAATTTTAGTGCTGAGGAGATAGTAGATGATTCTAATTTACGGGGGATGCAGAAATAATGGTGCGGCATCTCTTCGATTGTACGCTGTGAGATTTCCGCATCGAAGACAGCCTACGGACTCACGTGTAATTAATTATAACTGCGATTACCAGACTGCGTAACAATAAAAGAGCGGTTCCGGCTAATACTGGTGGGCCTCGTCCTCGTATTGTCAAAACGGAAGAAAGGATCTTAAACTATTATGCACAAAAACCTAAAAGAACGGCTGAAGGCGGACGCCACGTTGAGCTACATCGTATTTAATCGTAAGTTCCTTACTGTAACTGACAATGCATGTGTTGAACTTGACCTTGACTTGACAACCAGATAACAAAAATGTTGTGTACAAATAATACAGGATGTTATAGAATCATGAATGAATATTTTTTTTTGTTTCTAAGACAAGTTTCTTTTATATGTATTAAAGTTTGTATTTTTCTATATAAATATTGATTGTTCTCTTTTGAATTTTAAATAACCAACCAAGATTCTTACCTAAATATGTAATGTATATGGTAGAAGGGCGTGGGAATACAATGTTACCTAATTAGTGATGTGCCGCCCGGAAATTACGCACTTACGGTAATTCTCATCGTGGAAAATTACCGTAATTTACCGAGAATTCTCGGTTAAGTTCTCTGCAAGTACATTTGGTTGAATTCTGGTTTCGATTGGATAATGGCGAACAAGATGTGTGTATTTACTTATTTTTCATTACATTCGTGTTAATTTCAAGTGGGAACGTTATTTTGTAAATAGGTACATTATTATCTGGTAGGAGATGGGCCCTATTGTGTTCGACTTAGCAGGTAAAAACCCATTAGGTGTTAAAGTTACCTTTTCCAAGTATAATAGGAAACTTGTTCCTGATTGGACCTTACCCGTTATCAGTTTGAAGTGGTGGGATAAGTCCGTTCACGGTACAAACAGGTCATGCATAGGATATAGTTTAGTTCATCTTGATCTGACCTATTGTGAGTACAAAAGTGTTGTTGAAAGTAGAATAATGACAATGAGGCCAAAAGGCAAAGTGTTACAGTATTTTAGAGAAACTACTGAAAACGAACGAATTAAGTACAACTGTCTGTTTTGTGCACATGTGTACACCGCCAAAAATGTAACTCGTTTCGCTCAATATTTGGTTAAAAACTGCCAAAACTGCCCTGTTGATGTTAAAACAGAGTTTAGATAAAGTGACCCACAGAACAGTACTTCAACTGCTGCTGTTATCAGCTTTGTATCCACAGAGCAGCCTAATGCTTCAACTGTTGACGAGGTAAGTTAGCAGTATTTTTTATATCATGATTATATAACCACATTTATTTAAACAAAAGTTAAAACAAGCTTTTAAATTGTTTCAGAAAATAATTCATAAGGCGTTTGCAAAAGCAGTTTATGTTACGGGCATGCCGCTATCAATATTTGAGCACCCCCTATGGATTGAAGCTTTCCGTCTACTTAAATCTGATTATAAGCCTCCGTCACGCAAGATTTTGTCTACGAGTTATTTGGAGGAAGAGTACAAAGATATGAAAAACGTGATCTCCAAAAAAATTGCACAGTCAAAAGTTTTGCATTTGGCGGTGGATGGATGGACGAACGTCAGGAAAGACTCAATTATCAACATAATGGTATATACTCCAGCACCTTTTTTTCACACATCTATTGACGCAGAGATAAACAGGCACACGGGAGAATATTTAGCTGAAAAAATATCGGAAACTATGGAAGAAATTGGTTCCGAAAAGTTCCTCGGAATTATTTCAGACAATGCAGCCAACATGAAAAAATGTGGCAAACTGCTAGTAGACAAGTATGAAAAGGCCACGTGGATTGGGTGCCTTGCCCATACCCTTAATTTACTGATTGCAGATATATTAAAAATGCCTGAAGTTCTCGAAGTATTTACAACGGTAGTTGATATAGTGAAATGCGTTTTAAAATCAAATATATTTTGTGCAGAATTTAAAAAAATTGCTAGTAATAAATTATTAAACGTGACACTAGTGTTGCCTGTGAAAACGAGATGGGGAAGCTACTCACACTGTCTTGAAAACTTTATGAAATCGAAAGAGATTTTACAAACGATGGTTATTAATGAAAATAACACAGACTTTCAAAAGTTTAAAAGTGAATTGTTAGACGAAACCACATGGAGCGTTATAGAGAAGCAAATCAATCTTTTCAAGCCTATTGTAAAATGGATTTTCAAACTTGAGGGAGATACATGCACCATTCACTTGGTGACACGAGCTTTAGAAGAAGTAGAGAGCATTTTAATTAGCGATGTGGCTAAGCAAATATTTAGTGACGAACGTTTGATCAGTGTTCTTCAAAAATTTCGAGAAAGGAGACAGAATTGTGTTAAGCCCCTTCACCTGGCCGCAGTCATTTTAGATCCAAAAAATCAAGGGACATGTTTAAAATCTGAAGAGTACCTTGATGGTTGTTCTGCAATTATAGACATCGCTGAAGTTGATGCTCAAACAATTCTTAAAGAAGTATCAGACTATAAATGTCGGAATGGTATTTTTGAAAAAGACTTTGTATGGCAAACAGCTCAATCTATAGAGCCAGTCGCGTGGTGGCAATCGCTATATCCAAATTGCCAATTGGGAAAAATAGCTTTGAAGATTTTATCTGTACCGGCAACATCTGCATCGGTGGAACGATCGTTTTCCACATTTTCAAACATTCATACCAAAAAAAGAAACAGACTGCTGGCTGACGGAACGATGTATGAAAATATGTTATATATCACATAACTGGAAATTACTTTACCAAAAAGAGTCCCTTCGGAAAACTGCTGCCACCTGTATGAATGAAAGTGACATCTCTGAAAATAATTCCGAACACAGTCAAACTGACTCTTCTTTTGACTTGGAGACCGTTGATTTCATGTCACAGCCACTGTCACCACTGTCACCAGTCACCGACGAAGATGACGAATAGTCATGACATGAGGTGCAATAATCCTTATCGTGGTTCAATAAGACAATGTGCAAATTGATTATATTTTATCCTACGTAATAATAATTGTAGTAAACTTTCATTTCAAAAAATTGTGTAATTTCTTTTGTAACAATAACTGATTTTTTTTCCTGTGGCTGTATGAATAATTATTGCCTGTGTTTATTACATTGTTAATATGTATATCATCGTTAGAGTAAGTATTTAATTTTCGATTTTATTATTTGTTGATTATTCCTGTAAATTTTAACATGAATAGATATATTTACCCATAAATAAACCAATTAACAAACATACTAAACTGTGTATTATTTATTACTTTAATTATTTGCAAATTTTACTTATAAGTGTACCATTATGAAAATCATCATTATTTTTTTCGTTTTGATAATACATCTTAATTTGCAACAAAACTATTACCAGGTAACGTTTTCTGAGAACATGACCGGTAAATTACGCCCGTAATTTACCGTAATTTTGGTAATATACGAGTTCATTTAGTTTAAATATTGAGTTTTTTTTTGCTAGATTAATGTTATTCATTTAAATAGAAACACGTTAAAAAAAGTTGGAAATTTTGTAAATTAACACTACTTTCTCGATAATTACCGTTGCGGGGAAAATTACCGAGAGCGTTACCCCAAAATTCTCTCTGTTCTCGTAAATTACGGTAACGGCACATCACTATACCTAATATTTTAAACAAATTACCTGACGACGTACAAAAAACGATCATAAATAGTAACAACAAGAACTCGTGCAAGAACGCAGTCTAAAACTACTACACTACGGCATTCAATGAAAATGGATAATTGCTGGTACAAGAAATAAATAAAACACCAATTTTTTGTTAGTATAGCTTCTGCCCGCGACTTGGTCCACGTGGAATAGTTACTTTGGGCGAACGCAAACTTTAAACCGCGACTTGGTTTCCGTAAAACCCCCCCGATTTTGAAACATAACTCATTGGTGCTCCGCTTCTATTGGTCTATAGCCTTCCTAAATGGGCTATCTAACACTGAAATATTTTTACAAATCGGACCATTACTTCCTGAGATTATCGCGTTCAAGCAAACAAACAAAGAAACTCTCACAGGTTTCCGAATCGCGTCTTAATGTAAGGAATTCATTGTGGTTTTTAGTAAACAAGCCTAGAGCTTAGTTTAAATTTGTGTAAAATCGTCCCACGATCTCCTGATATTTGTCTTGTACACACTTTGTCTGAGTGCAACATACTCTTTACACGAATCACTACTCGTTGCACGACGTAGAGCTCGTTGAACAAATTTCTGATTAACACTGTATTAATCAGAAGTGGTCGGGCGACGAACCGCGATAAGTCGGTCATCGTAAAATGATCCCAGTGACACCCGCATTTCGTAATTCCAAACAATAACATTTCTAACTGTAATAACCGTCTTCGAACAAATGATACATTCAATATGCCACTCGATAATATGGGTCTATATATACGCAAAGCATAATGAAAACAATAAAGAAAAGTGATTAATCATTTAAATTACTGAACGTTGTCGAAAGATTCATAACAATGTAATATTTATTACAAGTCAAATTTGTAATACCTACGCGTTTGTATGTATAATCTCTCACAGGGATCATGCTAGATTAACCCAAATTTAATCAGTTTTTCAGTTCTTAACTTCTGATTGAGGCTGATAATTCAAAATCGTCGTCCATGCACTGTGAGAGATCATTTTACAATCCCTGAGATAAGTATCTGACCAAAAAAGCTCTCTTCTTTTTAGGAAAAAAAAAGATGGCTAATTCTATAGACTTATTTTTATCTAGGGGTTAAATCACTAGCTTTATTTACACAGGGGCATAAAGGCTTGATTGGTTAGATTGCTAGTATGACACGAGAATAAAATTTCTTCGACGTACCCTTAAATGCTGAAATTTATACTCTGATGCAGTTAGAGTGGAATGCAATAATTCATTATTTATTGTGGGTCATACTTAGGGCTGGACAAGTGGACATACAAATAAAATTCATATATTATTTCTTTAAATATATTTAATACTCAGATCACACACAAATATTTAATTATTAAAAGTACATTACATACAAAACACAATGTTCAGTCTCGCATTAAATACGTATGCACAATTTATGGATAAAATTACGTGACGAGTAATAACGAAAGAGCACTTGAAAACAAAATTCTAAAACTGGGCTGATTTAAATAAAAAGTAAACTATTGATACGAGTTATAGTTATAACTAGGAGGTGCTTGGTAACTAGGTGGTTGGTAACTAGGTGGTTGGTAACTATGTGTTTGGTACACCGGTTTACTATGGTAACTATGCGCTGGAGCGTGGTAAACCGGTTTAGGACAGTCCTCCTCCCATAACCACCACATAGTTATCAACACCTCCAAATTAATCAACAACAACGAAATCACCGGAATACTTAACTTACTTATTAAAGACTTTAAACCGCCTTTAGCTACTAGAAGTGGCTTCACTATGCCGTTGATAACTATATCCTTGAAACCGTGAAACTCCAAGTCTCCTGGTGAAGACCCCGAAAGTAAGGCGAGGATCAGCTCAACCAAACCGCTGACCTTAGTAGCAGCTTTCGTTGCCACCGGCTTCACCAACAAATCCGGTTTCAGCAGCGACAACTTCGACGTGGAATAATGTTCATTCTGATGTGGTTGAGGAGCATACGAAGGTGACCAGGGTCCGTAACTTTGCGAGTTCACTGGGTACCCATACGATGGTGGATGAGGGTACGGGTAACCGTAGTTATCCCCACGTTCCGCTGCACGTGACTCCTGATGGTCATCTCTGGTCTCAGTCAGCTGATTCAAGGCGTCTATCACTTCATTTATTTCGGTATTCAAAGTCTTCGTTACACGAGATGTATCTACCGGCACCTTTGGTGGAGATGTCTGCAGATGCTGCAGCTGCCTCAATTTCCGCCCCCCAGGAACTTGAAGTTCATCCACACCATTTGGCGTTAATTGGTATAATAGCGGGTTTGACACAGGAAATGATATCTGCGTATCATCCGGTATAAAAGGACCCGCTTCATATTGGTAGAGATATGGATCACCAATTGCACTTTGTGTAAATTGGATTAAAACTGACGCCAAAAGTAGTGCTGCGGCCAGCTCCATCGTAATTAACTAAAGTTATTTACAGTGTGTTCTCAATCTTTATACATAATTACAATATAGTAAACTGCATTTAAGCAAATCTTGGTTATAAATATGTGGGTTATGCAAGCAATTATGACGCATTATGTTTTTGCACTTTAAAACTGTCAGCTAATGTTTACACCGGAACCGCAATCCAGTGACATACATTGTGCAACTTTATCACCGGCTAAGACGCTGAGTAGGGCTTTCGCGAGCGTCGCCTCTTCATCAGCATCGTTTATCAAGGAGAACGCGACTGCCGCGCCCAAGTGGCTGGCCCACCCAGCCCGCGACGACCTTTGAATCACACAAGCAATCCGTTCCGAGCAATCCGTTATCATTCTAGACTTGTGACCCTTTTTCTTTTTCTTCTTAAAATATTTAATCATCTTAGACAACATTGGCCAGAGTAACGCGGCTTTGAATCCTACTTTAGCTATAAGCATTATGGTGAACGGTAGAAGCAGCAATTTTACGGCGGCGAATTTGAGAAACACTATAACAGCAGCGGACATCATTATTTTAGCCGCACTTCCAAGAACACTGGCGAAGGATGAAAGAGAGTCGGATTTGGGGCACGAAACATGATAATATCCCGGGTCAGAGTAAGTTTTCCGATGCTGCTCAGGGTAGTAGTTTGAAGCTCCAGTAAATAAGTCCATGAAGGGTATAGGGAGCGCGTTCGTGGGACTGGCCGTGCTCAGGGCCTGGTGGTTCTCCTGACCACCGACTCGAGAGACAATAAA
This sequence comes from Acleris holmiana, assembly GCA_949316455.1. NCBI lineage: Eukaryota > Metazoa > Arthropoda > Insecta > Lepidoptera > Tortricidae > Acleris > Acleris holmiana. The sequence goes on along the minus strand of OX438770.1, from coordinate 7,849,638 downwards.
AATAAGTGTTATTGTTACAAACATGACTAAAGAACTGTTACGCTTCAAATAAAACATTTTACTTAAAACCTCTGGCATGAAATTTAAATTTCAAGTTCCAAAATGCGTGAACAAACAATTAACTGCGTAACGGTATCAATGTCAAGCAGTCATCCGATTCGTCGAATTTGCCTTTTTAAGGTCACTTGGTAAACAAACTGGCGTGATTCGGTTTAAAGAAATTTATTTCTCAAAAGAGACAAATTCACTTATATGAGAAAACTTTATTATAAAATAACGAGCGTATTTTTTTTTTATTGTTGTATATATTTGAATTTCATCAGGCAGACATACTTATAAAACCTTAAAGTGTAATTATAGCAGCGGTATGCCTACTTAATAATAAGTTCCTCCAGATATCAGAATAGAAAGCAAGTACCCCAATCAGAAAGTAGAACCGTTATTTTATGGGTGCCTCGGAAACCCTTGTCGGTGTTAATGTCTGCTGCGAGATAGGTTATTTTAGTGTTTACTTACTAAATTCAAGTTTATTTACGACGGATTAATTACACGAATACCTACAGTTTTGCATCTTGAAAATACATGCAAAGAACTGCGGTGTAGCCGGTTAAGAAATTTTGCCGATTTCGCTATTTACGTCATTTTACAGTTGAAATACTACTTTACTTCTACAAATTTTAACAACACGAACGATAATTTATGTATGAGCTACTTTTTATTATTATTTAATTCTGATTAATCGACCTGTAACCGGCGACTGTTTTGTGAATTTTGCTGTAAGGGGTTTAGAATATCGCATATTCACGAATTGTTTTGACGTCTAAAAGGTATGAAAAAATTACAATTTATTGCTGTACCAATAGTCGTCTAAAAAAATTTATGAATAACATTTTTTTCATGTTCATATTTTTTTTGTGTAATAAAATAAGTAACTTGGTAAAGTGTCGTAGAAAATGGACAAAAACTGTTTCTGATTTCGACTACTCAAAACTTTCGTTCATAAAATTAAAACAACAGTAATAAACTTCAGTTCAAAATCAATCCATTATATAAAAAAACATCAAAAAAAAATAGCAATACTTACATAATGTTTAAAACAACAGAAATCTCGCCTAAAATAATACTCGAAAAAAATAAAAATGTAGCTCATTCATTCGTAACTCATTTATTCGATCAAAACTGAAATGATATTTCATGATGTGCATTAAAATTTATAGAAAAGCAGTATTTTAACTGTAAAATCTTGAAAAGAAAGCCAAAATTTCGTATTAAAGAAGTTTTTATGTCAAGACGCTGTCAAATCAAAAAATATAATATTCTAGTTCTTTTTCCTTTTATTAATGGCGGTCCGCCGCTATATTCCGCAGTGATTTCACCAGTGTCACGTGAGTTACGTGAGTAGAGTAAAACAGTAAACAGATAAACCAATAACAAAAGTCGGATTTTTTTAATCGGCCATTTGCAGTCCCCGAAGGTTACCGGACAGCTAAATATTCTAGTTTTACTTTTTAATTTACCGCATTCGACCTTATAAGATTGACCTCTGTATTCATTTAGAGATAGCTTTCGCATAAAGCTTCCGTCTCTTTTGCACACACGTAGAGTTGAAAAGATGCTAGATAGGCGAGTGAGATAAGTGTTTTAAAAAATATTAAAATGAAACGAAAAGCCTAGGCTGAATGGAAGTAGAGCCTGTGCTTAAAAAAAAAACACAAGAGGCGGGAAAATCGTACTTTTTTAAGTAAACTAAACGTCAAAAGATAGACGGTCTGAATACTTTTCGATTGCTGTATTAAACTTTGTATTTCTTTGCAAATAGTTCGAAACAAATACACAGGCGAATAAAGAGAGCTTACTGTTAAAGATGGCTTCAATCACTCGTAAAACGATATCTATAAATTTCGACAGAAGCAATGTATCGTATAAAAGCATAATGCCGCGACCACGGTACCCCTCTGCTGCTGGTGAGATATATTAATTGCTTGTCTTTTAAAATAGTTAATTGTTTGATAAAACCACATATTAAGTCGTGTTAGTTGAATTAGCGTTCATATATTTACGCCTCGAAACCGATATTTCTTTATTTATCGTCAATAAATATGTAAGTACATGAGATAAATACCTACTTACAGTATCATCATAATAAGATGAATCAAAACATTTCAAATTTATACTTTAAAGTAGGTTAATATGGCAAAGTAAAATGTTTTCGGACATAGTTTGGTTTAAGAAATATATTTTATGTTCAGTTGCGTTCGCTAGTTAATAATCGTAATGAAAAACATTTTAATGTTAGCTTCAAATGTCATCAGTAGTCTTTTGCCAAAATCAATTGTAGTAATTCGTGATATTTTTTGGAGAATTCCATTTACATAATGTATGCAACAAACAATACAAGAACATAGTAGGTAGTAAAACATGTTCGTAATTTAAAGAATTCGTGTTGTTGGAAATTTGTTAGCAATAGAGAATACAAGCCTGATATATTTATGAAATATTACATCACATACTTAGGTATTAATTAATGGCTGCATTTTTTACTATTTTATATTGTGTAACAATAAAAATACCTATCAATATAGACAAACAGAAAATTCTGCGAACGTCTGTATTACAAATTCGCGATAATATTTGGAGCACAATGTACTCAACCGCGCGGTCAGCGACTCGCAGTGACCTGCCTGTAAGGTGAGACGTATTTACTAGAATAGGTTTTCGCTTAAATGTCCAAATACACGATTCCTTTATAGTGCGCCAACGAATATTATACATACACGGACTCTAAATCTCAACGCTCGCAAAAACCCGAGCCAGACTTCAACGTCCGTGTTCCGAACAAAGCTCTTAATTATTTGAGACTTACAATTTGCAAATGCTCAACAAGCCGCGTACTTGTAAATACTCGTGGTACAAGTCTTTAAGTGGACGCGTACTCGGATGACTTAGGACGCGATTTGCCTAGTACGTCTCACCTCTACCTGCCTGGCCTGTCCGCCGTGTCGCCCGTGTCATCAAATAAACAGGCTGTTGAGAGTGGTTTACAGCCACTCGACTTGACAGTCGCCATCTTACCCTTGTAATAATCTACGACCCTTTGGAAACACTAGTACGATAATTAAACCATCCCCATTGTAACTACCTTTCTAGGCCATAAAGTCGCAAGATTGTTGGTATTGAGAAATATTGTTTTGGAAAAGGTAAACCTAATTCAAAAGAATGCGTAGGCTACAACGGATTTCGTAGAAACTTTCTTAATAAGACATAAAACATCGAAATAATCCAGTAAAAGTTTTTATGTTCTGTTGTCTTTTGTGTAAAGATGTTTAGGCCGCAAAGTAAACTCAAAGTTACAATAGCATTAATAATAACGAACTGAGCGTTTTTTCTATAAGTTAGTGTAGTTAACATCAGACCCGAAATGGTGTTCAAATTGTAGTTTGTTGAATGCTGGTGCTATTACGAGTCAAACAGATCTACTTAAGTATAGATTAATATCATTATTACTTTTACATATTGGTACTTATACAAATAATCTTAGTTGAGAAAGTTACGCGTGCGTATCATAATATACATACCTATAAAGTTCAAAATACGTAAGCGGTCATAAAATAAATGTAATGGGTTTTTTTCGGAAACCGGCAACTTTTAAGGATTTTTATAAAACAAACCGAACCTATCCGAGTGGTTCTGTTTCAATACTGTTTTAAAAAATCCTAAAATGTTTACGGTTTCAGAAATAAAACCATTCATTATATGTTATGAACATTTTTTTTTTTTATGTTAAGGAGAAGGCACACGAGCACTCAGACCACCTGATGGTAAGTGGAATCTGAGACCCATAGACATTTGAATTCTCAAGACTATAATCCTAAGACCTCAAATGCGTTGCCAACCCTGAGGACTAAGATGCCTATGGACTATGATGAATGGATTATGTATTATGAATTATGATGATTATGACCATGTATTTTAAACTTTATATATTGTGATACGATCCCATAATTATAGTGCAGACTTTTTCCATCCTAAAGCCTTGTAATTTATACCACAAAATGAACCACAAGGCTTACAAGGTTATCTCTCGGATTACAAATCTGGGGAAGGGTCATTCTACTTTTTAGCGCATAATAATCATTGGTGAAATTAAAGGCATTTTTAGACATTTTTTTCACGTAAATTTGACTTATATTGAAACTGGAACAACTAAATTTAATAGTTCAAAACAAAACACTTTAAATTTATTGATATTTTATCAGGAAAAGTTGGTAACACAGCGGTAAACACACTTTTTCCATACAAATGGCGGGGACATGCGTGACCACTATGTTACCTACTTTAAAGTTAATTATAGTGACTTTTTAAATGTAGTTATAATTTTAAATGTAAGCCAAGTTGTGTAACTATTTAAATATTAAATTACAAAACCGAGCACTTTCACGTTTTTATAAAAATATTATTTGAAGAGCACTTGTCAAAAAATCGACCTGCGCTTAAAAGTAGAATGACCCGAAAACCAAATTAGACATTTAGGGTCAATTTCAGTGTGATCCTAGACACGTAAATACGTAAGCCTAGGCATGGAGCCGCAACGCTAATCATGTTTAGCGGGCCGTTGGAATTTACCACTAACATTACGTGCAGAATGTGAGCCTTTTTGGACTAAACGACTAACTTGTTCAACCGTGGTTCAACCCGAACCTTTTGTACGTGCGCTAAATTTTAAATTACCATAACACTTTACACTCAAATATAAGGTACTAAAGAGGTACATCATTAAATTTCAATTTGCCACGTTTGGGAAATAAAAATGAATACTTATCTAAAAATAATACACTAATTCCAATACAAATAGCAGAACTCTATAGTAGATAGGTACGTGTTTGGTTTTCTATACGGTATTTTTCTAGCTCCGACAGATTTCCTTTGAATTCGGAAGTTATTTATTAACAAAGAAAGCTCGACCAAAATCAGGTTTAACACTCTTAAATAAATAGATGAGCCTAATAGTTTTTTTTATTAATTCACTAAAACCAATGAATAAATAATGCATTAATACGAGTACGGTCGGGCCATAACAAAACAAGAAACAATTCGAATACGTATAGTGATTTAAATATTCAATGTGACTCTCTGTAATAGGTACAGATCGACAGCAGAATTAGAATATTAGCATCTATCCGTTCCGTCCCTAATTTGCTCGACCCAAAAACGAAATCGCTGTGAGAGCAACTTATATAATGCAATTGGAGCTTGCTGCCACCTGCCGCTTTGAATAATGATTCGAATTTACCAACTAAACAAATACCTAATGATGATACTGTAAATAACCTCATTTGACACGTAATGAGGCTTGGCTGAACATCGTTTTTAATCCGTAATTCTACACCCAGGTGTGGGTGTACTAACTTATTATTAGAATTTATTAACATAGGCATTGATTCAGCGGCTTTGATGTGCTTAATTGTGTTTGTTTGAATTCGAGTGGTATGCTTATCAGCAAATAAGTGAGTGCTGAGCAATCAAAATTAATTTAAAGTAAAAGCAAATATTTTAAATCGATATTAAGTAGGTACTGGTTATCATTTTGTGACCCAGATAAAGAAAATACTGCTTAAAATTATCAATATTAAAACAAATGCTCAAAGGCATGTAATCTCTATAATGTACTGAGGAGTCACAAGAAATGTTCCGAAAATCCAAATTTCATCACCAGTCATTAGGGATTTAAGAAAGTGGTTCTAATACCCACAGGTCGAAATTTAACGTGTCCTGTAGGTTTACGAAGAGTTGCCATCGTGTATATCGAAGCAACTAAGTGCTCTTCATATAAAATCATAAATATTGTTTAAAGGGGTTAAAAGTTTTCGGATATTTGAGCATCTCATCTGCTCCGACAGTCTGGCAACAGCACAAGCAATTAAAGTCAAATACTTTAAAAGCTTGTAATTATCACTTTCCTTTATTGAACCCAAACGTCTGTGCAAATCGAATCTCAGGTCACTGTGATATTTCCTCACGCTCTCGTTTATTTATTTTCTCCGTAATTATTGCGACACGCATTATCTGAGATGGACTTGAATATTAGAGTGCGGCCAACCTTTCTGGCGGCACTCATTAAGCGTGAAAGCGTTTCAAACGAGAAGTAAATTACAGTACTCAGGTAACCGTCCATTTGGCCCATATTTTCCCCAGGCAAAGTTTACGAAAGGAACAAACCACGGAAAGTTGCGTCACCGACGTGGGAAATACGATCCGCGTATCCTTTGCGGGAGAACATCTGGGAATATCTAAATGAAGATAAGAGCGAGGAAAAGTTTAACTATAGTTCTAAGGGAAGGACGAGAGCACCGTGTTGTAAACAAACGAACGGGAGGAAAAAAACACCGGCGAATAATAAGATGTGGCTCGTATTGTTTTGTGTCCTTTTATGTGTTGTAATGAGTAAGTATACTTTTATTTTGGTGTCTGACATATTTGTAATGTAACGATTTCCCCGATTAATTAAAGTCTGACGCTTTGATTATCTCAGTTGGTAATGCGCACCTACAAATCTATAGTCCCGGGTTCGACCCCCAGTAAGTGCAAATGATTATAAGATAAGCTAGATTCTAGCTTATCTTATCTTGTAGTTATTTGCTAGAATATCTGTTTCTGAACCTTGGATATTTTAGATTAACTTGAATATTTAAGTTCACGTAACCATGTAAATACTAATGTACCTAATACTCAACTTTCTTCTTATCATCAAATGGATAGGTGATAATATTTGATGTGCAAAATATGATACTTTTCAGTGAATTACTCACGGCTGTCCGACTTCATTTTACGGTCGAAATTTATGACCAAAGTTGTTCCAAAAACAAGGTTAATCTCTATGCGTAAGTACTATGAAATACTACTCAGTCCATTTTACAAACAAAGGACGATGGGTAAAAATGTCCCCACCCACCAACAGTGATGAAACATGTGCCAGTTTATAGATCTTGGCAATATGATGTATTTTTTCTATGGCGACGATCACCGACGACGACGACGATTGAAAAATCATAATCTTATCGTATGGAACTATGGAATTTGTTTGAAAATGAACACGTATGTAGATGATTTGCCTTGCCTGGCCCTTTGTTTTCATTAAAAAAATCCCATTGATTTTGCTACGAAGATAATTGTCTATTGTCTTTTATTGGGTCCTAATGAACATATAGACCTGCAGCCCGTTACTGTTGGAGGGGGGGGACGGGGTCCATACAAAATTGCCCATCACCCTTTGCTCGCCGTGTTGTCTAAGCGATTAGTACTTATTGCTTAAAGATTTTTACCTAAGTATAACCGGTAGTAGGTACATAACAGAACAACCATAGATTGGTTTAATCTTTACTTGAAATAATTATTTCTATAGGGGTTTAGGCATTTCTTGCATTAGTTTGTAATATTTTAATATAATTGTTTTGTGGATACATTTTCGGTAAAAAACACACATGACTGATTAAAAATTACCTCTAGCGATACGTTATGTACGGTACTGAAACTGTTCATAACACGCTCATGCTTTCTTTCCAGTCAACTCCGAGTCCTCAGTTGACGAGGAATGCTGCCATGTGATGAAGACCTTAGCCGCATCACTCATGCGTGCTGAACAGGCTCTAAGGTAAAACTGTTATTTTAACGCTTTTCATTTTCATCACCTAACTGTAACATTTCTTGTATTATTACTTATTAGTACTTAAACAGAAAACGCCAACACTATTTATTATGATGTTATTTTCTATTCAAGGCGAGTCCAGAACTTCATCTCGTTTTAATGTTTATTCGGGCAAACTACACAGACTGCTTTATTATCAAATTCTATTATTATTCATCAACAAGTTAAGCTGCCGTAACTAAATTAGACCTAGATCTTGGTCTTGTTAATTTGTTCCATTTATTGTCTTCGAGCAGTTGTTTTGTTTTACTAACATAGCTGTAGGTACGTACTTTCTGTCACTGTGTAAGGCTTAGCACAATTATTTTGCTAACTAGAATAATGAAATATGCAGGAACACACAGCGGATTCGGCGGCTGATGATAATTAGCTCGCGAACTTCGAAAACAGGTAACACCTAACACCAAACTAATTGGGGCACTCAGCCGCACCTACATTTCACACAGAGCGAAATGTCGTGTACTGGACGTGTTGTAATAACACGTTATGTTTTATTATTAATACGAGTAGGTATAAATATGTTTTTTTCGGAAATTATTCCGCCAATATTCTTTCCCCAACATTGCCCTTGGGAGTGTTATTACAATACGGAGATTTATGTCGCATTTTTTTAAGCCTGATAATAATAAATACGCTTTCAATTCTAAGGACTATGCAACCTTCCTAGATTTACCACCACGCCGAATCTACATCACTCCTAACATTCATTTAGCATTTATTTTGTTGTAATTTCTGAAACAAAACAAAACATCGTAACGTTCATTTAGTAGCATTTTAAGAATGACAAGATATAAAATGGGCAGGAAACTTTTCTGAGGCCCGATTAAAAAAAGTAATATGAGACGCTGGTGCTGCTAGTTACTAGGATTTTAAATGAAGCCTTCGTAATGAAAGGTTGTACAAAGTTTTAAATTTCTTCGACCTCAAATAAATCGAAGATTCTAAAGACATTTCTAAGCAACTTGTTAGCTAAGCACTCGTCATTTATTACTGGTTGGCGAGAGAAGGAAAGCAAAGAAAAGAAGGCAAGACAAATCCGTTTAGTAGTTTCTGAGAAATTTCTAGGAACAATATTGCATACGAACTTTTCCCCCTTGGGATTGCAATAGGCGAGTGCAGAAAATCCTGCACTGCGCTTAATAATAAGAAGTTCATAAATAACGCAATTTTATGACTGTTTGGTAGGTATAATAGCAGGGACTATCAGCAAAACCAAATTAACACTAAGCTTTTGTAAGTAGATACCTCAGTAAATAATGCTATGTCTAAACAAATTTAGTGGGACCTATAAAGTTTCTAAGTCAACTGTCGGTCTAGATTGGAAATCAAGTTTAATTCAAACAAAAGAAATAATCTACAGAATTCACAATACATCAAGTTTAAAATCACGTAATAACTAGATATTTAATTTATTATTATTATGTTATAGCATCACTTAAGCCTTGCATTTGCGAACGTGTGTGTAAATATGTACAAATCTCACAAGCACCGTCTCATGTGTGCGTCAATATTGTTCTGAATCGTTTTGTTGGCTTTACCACTTCACTAAGACCGTATCACTGTAGTAAAGTAGCTATAACTGCTACCAACTACCTACGTATACATGTACTTAAGATTGCCCGACAAAGTCAAATCCCTACATCTTTTCTCATTTCTACATTCGCTAATCGTTAAATTTCTAGATCTTATAGGGGTCATACACACTCTTAAAAACAAAAGTTGTCTCTCCTGCGGTCAATAGTTAAGAGCTTGTGTGCATATAAATTATGTTTTTATATGATAGGTCTAAAGCAGTCCTGAAGGTGTTTTTGCGGGAATGGGCTTAGCCAGAAAATTGGGCCTTAGAAACATTAACTTTCGGTGTGTCCACCTAAATCTGTGTATGACCCATAGACTAAATAAATATCTCCTTAAATAAATATAAAAATTGTATAATTAATAATGACACAATCTATTAAACAAAAATATAAATAAGTACCTACGCAGTACAAAGATAAACTCAATGGTAAATGGCATTCTCTATGTATACGTTTGTTTTCTTTAATCACAAAGCTTTTTATTATGTTCAAAGTTCCACAATGTTGTGAGTCCATAATTTAACGCTGAAAACTTTGACAATAATTCAAGGGAACAAATAAAACGGTCAAGAAAAGTGTTTCAAAGTCCATTAGCACCGAGTACTTATTGCGTCTATCAGAAAGTACATACAAAAGCACAGAGATAACTATTTTAAACTTATGCTGAGAGTAGTGGGCTTCAATAATTCAAACTGTTCCATGTAAACTTAGTAAGTAAGAGATTTAATTTAATTACTAGGCCGCAAACCCTTTTACTGAGTTTCTAATCATTTTGAAACCTGATTACAAGTGGTAGGAAGGTACTTATTTTGAGGCCCTAGGGGAACAAACGACATTAACCACACATTGTTTAAATGAGCTTATAGCTCATTAGATGTTGTTGTTATATTTCTTAGTAATATTTCGCAAAGTTCGTACTTGTTGATTTATTTTGTACGAAAAAGTGCGAATATTGTTTAAAAGAAATAAAATAAAGCAATTTGACTATTAGGATATCCCAAAACAAACTCCTAGTTTTTTTTTTCGATTTAAATAGACTAATTGAAGGTACTAAGAGCTTTACATTGTTATATTTATATACAGTTAAAACTTGTCTTGATTTAATAAGCGTTAAAATAAAACAGAAATAAATAAGACACAATTCAACATACATAGTCCTAAGGGTCGGCAACGCATTTGAGGTGTTAGGATTATAGTCTTGAGAATTCAAATGTCTATGGGTCTCAGATTCCACTTACCATCAGGTGGCCTGAGTGCTCGTGTGCCTTCCCCTTAACATAAAAAAATAATCATTTTTTGTATATTGCTGAAATTCGTACTCATGTTATAAAAATATGCAGTAGGTACGATGGTTGATCTGATCACAAATTAGATACAACTTACCAATCAAGGTCGCGACGTGACGTCGCTTTATTAGAGGTCAAATAATGTCAGTTGATATATGAAAAATAACTATTTATTACAATTTTTTTTGAAACAATCTGATAATGGGAATGGTTCTACAACCCTTATTCTCGAAACAGGTTTTGAATCACCATACATTATAAAATTATGGAATAACACAATATAAATGTTTTTTAACCGACGAAAAAAAACGGAGGGGGTTCTCAAGTCGACGCGTATATTTTTTTTTAATGTATGACCACCGATTACTCTGTCAATTGTGGACCGATTTAGATTTTTATTTTCTCTTGATAGAGTATACTTCCGAGGTGGTCCCATTGTCACAAAATCTGAAATCTGATGAGGGGATCATTGAGGAATTGAGGGAACTCCTCAAATATTGTAGGCATAGCGATTTTAGTATTTATAGTAACAAGTCTAGCATTTTCATTCCGAAAGTATCACTTGGTGCAGTGGAACTGATGATGAAGACCACAGATGGCCACCGGAACTCCTCAACGGTACCTATTTCAAGGGGGGCAATAAGATATCAGTCTCGACTAAGATAGTTGAGCGACTACAACGAAGAATATTGACTTTTTGAAATATAACTATGACTTTCCCGCGGCGTTGCTTGCGATGCGACACGCTTGAAATAACTTAAATTTTCATATCAACTAAGAAGTGTGACTACGTAACAGCGTATTAATATGATCACTAAAAAGTATAAAATAAGTAAAAGTAAGTCGGCTTTTTTGCTGTAAATTTTGTGGTCGCTGACTTCAGTTGCACGAACTTATTAAGTGCCTACAATTTTAAAAGAAGTTATTTTTTGCGTTTTTAAACACGGTTTTTTGTTTTTTAAACATTTATTTTATGAATGGTCATTCATAATACTTCCTAACAACATGGTGTATCCCAGTATTCCTATTGAATGTCTTATGCAACATTGTGTTTGAGGTATATTTACAATAAATTCAATGAAAATACCTAACAATATTGCATTCACTATAATCTTTTACTTAGTCATGTTACAAATATGCGGACAATTCATTTCATTTTTAAGTGACCACGTATTTACAATTACAAATAGAATATCTGAGCTCGATGTACGAAAAAGATTACATAGAAGATGCAACAGTAACGAGAGGTAGCAACACTGAAGCCTGGGGGAGCAGAGTAGCCCTGTGGGGAGTACTGCCTCTGTGGCGGACGAGCCCTCCACCCGATACTGTCTTGGCGCTGCGAACACCAGTCCCATCTGACTGTTGGCCTTTCAGGTTAGTCACAGCTTTCAGCTTAGAACCATATACATAATTATTTTGTAATGAAGGAAGGTTTTCTTGAAGTAAATTCAAACTGCTCAGTATCCCGAGACCCAGAAGAAGGCCAAGTAATAGGTCGAACCGTTAGAATTCTTAAACACAGAGCTTCTTTGGTAGGGAGACTCCCAAGATTAGAATCTTACCTCCGTAGGGTGACCGCATCAGTGTTGGACACTTTAAGCTGACAGGTACCAATAATGGACACTTTACTCTTAATTCAAAGATCAGAAGGTTAAAAATTTATTGTTGCAAAACAAATGAAAAACCTTTATTGTCTGTAAAATAAGAGTCAAGTGTCCATCATTGGACCTTGTCCATTACTGGTTCGATCACCCTACTTGGACACATTTTAGAGACAATAAAATTACTTAACTCGTTCCCTTTTCAAGCTTGGTTACGAAAAATCTTCGCTGACGATAGGAACGACGGACCTTGGGTTCCTATATTCAAAACGTCTCGTTTAAACGTGACTTCTCGGTAAAATTTGACATTTGCTACATACAAAATGTATCAAATTTTAACGAGACGTCTCATTTTAACGAGACGTTTTGAATATAGGAAACCAGGGTAAATAGTCGTTAACTGACACTTGAGTGCGGCTATTAGACCGCCATCACAGTTAATAGTGGTTATGTTTACATTACAACATCTGTGATGTGATGGCACATCCTCCCCTAGGATCAACACAATAACGTATCTAACGGCCACCTGCAGCTTCGATCCCCGTAACAAAAACAGCATAATAAATCCAAGTTATCTAGTTGCTACTTTTATTTCCATTTCTAGTGGTTCTCGAGGAGAAATGATATTTCAATTGGGGCAGCTAACGGAAGTGCGTCGCATCAGCATCCAACACATTCGTCCCGACACGGCGAAAAGTGCTCCGAAAAATTTTCTTGTACACGTGGGTAGTTCTGCTTCTGAATTCAAATATAAATTAACTTAAATTGTCCACACACAGAAGACGGAGACGGCGCGGAGGCGGGCGTATTGCCGTTACAATCGTAACTTACTCGTAACTCATTCTCCGAAAGGCCTGCTTCTCCCATAGTATAGTGGTGGTAGGACCCTGTGCAGGGTCCGTCCGGATCGCTACCACCATCTTATCCATTAACCATCCGCCAAGCAACAGTGTTCGCATTGTTGTGTTCCGGTGTGGGGATAAGACAACCGGTGAAATTACTAGCATAGAAGCATTCCATCTTAGTCCTCAGGGTTGGCAGCGCATTTGAGGTCTTAGGATTATGATCTTGAGATTCAAATGTCTATGGGTCTCAGATTTCACTTACCATCAGGTGGCCTGAGTGCTCGTGTGCCTTCTCCTTAACATAAAAAAAAAGAAAAAAAAGTGCAATGTGCAATATGCCCGCCTCCGCCCTCTGTGTGTCGACGGCTTAAATTTCCTTTTCAACGCTAAGTCAAAACAATGGCGAATGTCAACTTTGTCATTTTTGGCCTGTTTTTCGATGTCAAACATGACGGAAATATCCGTCAATGGCGGGTTTTACTTCTTATTCACTCGTTCTCATACGCTTTTATACTACTAGTGTAACCGACTAACAGAACCTAAAAGACTAAGAGCTGTTACACTGTAACTTTAAACTACTATATAGTGTATAATATACATATGTGACTTTTAGCCAATTTTGTTAGTTTCGTTGTTGCATTATTTACCTAATTGCTTTGTTTTTCAATGTCTATTGTGGAAAGCTAATACCTACTTAGGAAGAATTCTAATGAAATTGCAATAAAAAGTGATGAAACATAAATATCAACTGCTTACATAATCGTAAAAATCAACGAGTTTGCTATAAAAATTATATTTTTTCAGGGCGTTTTAGATAACGGCACTTGGATAAAGTCCATAGAAGCTGAGTACAAAGACCCTGGACCCGCGATACAATTCTTTGAGTTGACGCCAGAGATTACTCCCCTAAAGCGATTAGTAATACAAATTCTAACCAATCAAGGCAATCCGAATTATACCTGTGTTTACAGGGTTCATTTCTATAGAAAAACTGACTAGTGAGTTCACTGTTGGACACTGTTTCACTCATTTCATAGAACGTTTCACTTCGCAGAATTTTCATTTCATAGGAAGCTAATTTCTGTTGAAACCTTATTGTTTTTAGATTATTTTTTTGTAGTCACAGATCTTGCGGGTGGTAGGACCTTGTGCAGGGTCCGTCCGGATCGCTACCACCATCTTATCCATTAAACCTACCGCCAAACAGCAGTGTTCGCATTGTTGTGTTCTGGTTTGGGGATAAGACAGCCGGTGAAATAACTAGCATAGAGGCATTCCATCTTAGTCCTCGGGGTTGGCAATGCATTTGCAGTCTTAGGATTGCAGTCTTGTGAATGCGAAAGTCTATGGGTCACAGTTTCCACTTACCATCAGGTGGCCTGTGTGCTCGTTTGCCTTCTCAATGCCATAAAAAAAATACAACCCATAACCCATAAAACTACGTAACCCATGCTTAAGATAATCTGAAAAAATTAAGGTTTCGACAGAAATTGTCTTTCTACGAAATTAAAATTCTACAAAGTAATACGTTCTATGAAATGAGTGTCGGTGAAGCAAGGGGACATCTTTTGTGCAGGTGAACGTCGATTCACAAGAGCTGCCACGAATGGAGCGATACTAATATTATATCGTGTGGTTGTAGTGGAAGTGCCGTGCTTAAACGTAGTTCAAGTTGTAAACCAGGCAGGGCCCTTATTGTCTTTTCTCCTATTGACCCTATTGCTAACGTATTGTAAACAATGCGGACCCTGTATTTATTCACTTACATGTTTAAACTTCCTTACTCCCATTCAATCTAGCTGTTGTGAATTGTCTAGCACCGGCTGTTTTGTAATATTTTGTTTGCTTAGTCCTTAAATGATAGAATTATCAAGTTCGCCAGTTTGTATCTTTTATAGGTAGCAGTTTTTTTGTCAATTATTTTAATCGTCGACCTTTTGTTTAAGTAAAACGAAACAAATTTAAAAAATAAAATTATTTTCAAACTAAGTAGGGTACTTACTCACACCTAATTACTTCCAACCAAAATACCAATGATAGTAGAATTGTATTGTCACCTCCATACTCTTAAAATAAAGTTCATGGTGTCAATAATTGGCAAGTTGTTAGCAACTGGGATGTTTATCCTACTGTTTGAGCTTAATTAAGTGTAAACCCATAATCTGTCCTTTAACTTTGTGTTGTCTCAGAACTAAAGCGTTCACTACTATACTTTTATTATTGTAGGAAGTAAATTTATTAACGCTTTGCACGAGCTTAGATTTTCTCAATGGGACTTGTTACTCTTAATCAAGCCTTGTGAAAAGTGAGATGCCCGGGTGGGAACGTTTTTCCATGCTAACTGTGCCTCTATTCCACTCTAATCCACTGGACAAATCCATGAATGGATCTGTTTCTAAGTACTTTTTGTTCCAGCTCCATGTTCCATGCTCATTCATGGGTGGTTTGACCCTTCGGGCCTGATGCAAAACTAACATGACCTACACCTACCTCATCTCAAATTTATGATACTCACTATTACGCAGACCATCATTTGATTATAATGGAACAAAAAGTAGAAAAAGATCCATTCATGGATTTGTCCAGTGGATTAGAGTGGAATAGGGTACCTACTCTGTGCAGGTTTTTTTAGTAATAACATGACTTATTATATTTCGACGACTATAACAAAAAAAAAGTTAAAAGATATTTATTTTTGGTTTAATTAGTACGTCAATCTAATTTAACGGCATTTTTCTTGAAAATAAAATTAAATACAAATTAAAATAACTTATTAGTCTAAAATTCAAATATACGCACTAATTAAAGAAATATTAAATGTATTCGTCATGTTAATATCGATTTTGAACTAGTAAAAATAATGAAAAAACTTGCACTAAGTATGGAAGACAATTGCCCTACCCGTCGCCTTTAGTGAAACTATTTAACCTTTTCCACGGTATGTCAAATGCACGACGTCAGTTGACGTCACTCGCTCGCCAATGACAGCTTATCCAGAGCTAATGTCAACCTTTTTTTGCGCTGGCTACCATGACGGAAATATCCGCCGTTGGCGTTGAAAAGGTAAAAATCCCCGATATAATGGAGACTCCTTTCAGAGCTAATATCCCTTAACCCTTCGTATGCCTAGTGCCGTATCCGTCCCGACGCAGTAGTGCCTACTAGTACCGTATCCGTCCACAAGGGATTTAATCTTGTTATTTTAAATTGGACTATAATAGATACCTCCTTTAAGGTGATATCAGACAGTTCATTTTTTGTTGATTTTCTTATTTCATTTTGAATCTTTCACTCAAAGTGACACATCTGAATGCAAAGTGAAAGAAAAGTGCCGAATGAATTCAATAGTGAATTCATCAACCGATGTTAGATGTTTTCATTCGGCATTATTCATTCCCACTCCGAATGAACGAAAAATGAACAGTCTGAACACAAAGATAACGTTCACTCGAATTCGGCCATTTTGTCTCGTACCAAGACGCACGACTAAATTCGACGCCACAATGAAGGAAACTACGGATGAATGTTCTTTTACGTCATTCCAACTAAGCCGTGTGAACATGGAATGAAAGAAAAATTAAACATACACTCGAAAGAACATTCACTCGAGTGAACCGTCTGATATCACCTTTAGAGCTTGTTCACACTACCGTTTTTGTCGGCGGTTTCTCGGCGGCGCGGGAACGCGACCGGAATGCTGCGAGCACGCGACCGAAACGCGGCGTGATTATTATAATAACTGCACAACGCGTCGTGCACGTCGCGATGTTTTATCCGCTGCGGCACGGCCGCGTGCACGTCGCGTTTTGCAACACTTATCATAATCACACCGCGTTTCCGTCGCGTGTTCGCAACGTTCGGTCGCGTTCCCGCTCCGCCGAGAAACCGCCGACAAAAACACTAGTGTGAAAGGGCTCTTTAGATAGGGTTCCAATTTGCTTGTAGAAAAATAGAAAAAAGTTCCATAGATAACATTCATTGGTTCGAAACGTGGTACCAATTGAGAGCCAGGAGACATCATAGCCCGGTATACGACGGGTACAAGTGCACGAGCCCTTCCGGCATACGAAGGGTTAAACGGCCCAACATTGTTATGAAACTGAAAACATCCCTTTGAAACAAACCTCGTTTTTTAAATTACCGTGTCGATATCGTTTAGGAGCTACGACTACGCTACCTCTTTTTTGTCAGCGGTTAAAAAAACAACAGCAGCACGAGAACGTAGCTTTGAACATAGAGTATAGCTTGACAAAATAGTTTGAAAAATAAAAATGCTATTCAGAGTGAAATCGGAACATCCAATTTTTTAACAAAAAACCTGTTGCTGCCAGTGGTGGTTGCTACTGGAGAATATAAAGTTCTCTATACATACAATTGACCAAAACTAGATTTATTTAGTTACCAACTAAATGTAAATAAACCAAACCACGAGTTTTTTCGTACTGTTGTTCCTTTTCTATTGGCTGACGAAACAAATCACGTGGTTATTTCGCTTACACTTAGTTAATTACGTAGACAAAATTAAATGGATTAAGCAGATAAAATCTCGCGCATAACAATAATAGTACTGATGATGGTGACAACTAAGAATAAAATCAAGAAGATACTGTTCCATGTTTATTTAGTTATCCTTTAGGTACGCATTTAGGACGCGGTCCAGTCCTGGCCGGAGCCGCCCCACGAGGGCGTTGGGGCGGGTGCGGCGGGCGCGGGTGCTCCAGCTGCGGCAGGGCCCCACTCGTCTTGCACCTGAATAAAATAACGTTATTTTTGAAAGCATCTTTCTTTATTTCTGGTGCATCAGTTAACACTAATCTATATTAATGTTAACTGACGCGCCAGAGTAGCCCCCATGTACAAAAAAAAATATTTCACCTTAAATTGTTATCCGAGATACTGGATAGGTATCAGACAGTACAGAAAACCGTAAAAAAATTACCAAACAAAAATATCAACATTATTTTCGTGACTTAAAGGATCAGGTTATAATACTGTGATGCATCAATATTTCTGTGATACGTATCGCGATATGTAGTATCGCGTTATTATTGACAGTTTATCGGGCCCCCGAAGAGTCGTATTATGATAACCATAGTGTAGTTGTGAAGTTAAGTTTAAGTACTTCTTATAAATATATCGGTTTGACACTAAAGCTCTCCACACAAGGCAGAAGGCAGAAGCAGTGGTATAAAGATAGAATGGGACAAGCAAGAGCTGCTTGGAGCAACTAATGCATTACATAGTATTCTTAACAGTCCCAAAGCAATATGCAGCTTTCTTTCGATGCGTCCGATGCTCTAAGTTCCACATATGAGGCACATGTGCCTCATGCATGAACATGCCAGGAAGGTCAACCATGAGGCACGTGATCGGACTGTGATCCTGTTAAGTGTCCAAAGTAGAGATGTATTAACCTGAGCAGCCCAGTCCTCTTGGGCGGGTGCAGCGCCGAAGGCAGGCGCGGCGGCAGGGGCAGCGGCAGCGGCGGCGGCGGCGGGCGCGCTGTCGTCGGCCCAGGAAGTCACGGGCTCGGCGGGCTCGATCCAGTCCTCGTGCACGGGCGCTGGCACTTCAGGCTTGGCAGCAACCACAGCCTTTAAACAAAATGAGTAAAAATCAATGAAATTGGCCTTATTTATCTTCTCTTTTACCATTACTAACACATTCAGCTCAGACTACCCGCTACTCAGGAAATAGGAGAGCTTGGCGTTGAATGTATTAAGGTAACCAGCTCAAAGGTTAATGCTTAACATCTTTAAAGGTATATTATATTTTGTAAGATATAGCATACTTAAGAAAGTTGTCTTTATTTTAATCAGACTATGCCTGCAGCCATGACTTGGGACCTTATTACCGCCTTCGCTTAGGGGGACACTAGGTCAGCTATTTAGACATAGCACACTTTCTTGAGTTTCTAGTTCTTGTACAGTGCAAAATGTCTATGCAGTGCCCATTAAGTAAAAAGTAAGAACAGCC
This sequence comes from Acleris holmiana, assembly GCA_949316455.1. Lineage (NCBI taxonomy): Eukaryota > Metazoa > Arthropoda > Insecta > Lepidoptera > Tortricidae > Acleris > Acleris holmiana. The sequence continues at coordinate 7,830,648 of OX438770.1, read as the reverse complement.
AGCAAAAATGACAACTGAATTGAACATAAAGATCAGTGATCACCCAAAATAGATTTACTGCTTACTTGTTCCTTAGCCTGCTGCTCCTCCTTCTCGCTCTCTTCAGGGTCTCTGTAGAAGAAGAGATCCACCACAACATCCCAGCGCTGGTCACGAGCGAGAGCACCACGGAGACGCAGCACTTCACGGGCGAGCAGCCACCACATCAAACCGATGGAGTGGGAAGACTGTGTGACAATTTATTATTAGAATCCAAATAGTGCAATGTGCAATAGTCATACCTGTCCTCTTCCAGGGAGTGTTGTTTTTTTTTCAAAACAACAAAATAAAAAAAACTGTAATTTAGATTTGAGATAATTTATCCTAGTTAAAATTTTGGGAATGTTAGAAAATCATGTTTTTTTTCAGTTTTGGAAAATTTGTGTAGAAAGGGGGGACACAATTATTTTGTGACCCTGGTAAAGGACAGGTTAATTGCAACCAACAATAGTAAGCTACTAAATTTTGTTTAAAATTATTCACTAAATAACAAGTGGTGTATCAACCCTTCGTATGCGTAGTGCCATATCCGTTCTGACACAGTAGATTGCCTAGTACCGCATCTGTCCCCAAGGGATTTAATCTTGTTATTTTTAATTGGACTATACTTTAAGATTAGGTTCTAATTTGCTTGTAGAAAAATCAAAAAGAATCAATCTTTCATAGTTAATATTCAGTAGTTTGAAATGTGGAACCAATTCAGAGCCAGGAAGGTTTATACTCTGTCACGTGACACCAATGACATTATAACCTGGCATATGACAGGTACAAGTGTGAGAGCCCCTCTGGCATACGAAGGGTTTAATCTCACTAACAAATTGAATTTGGGTTAACAGTGATTGACAACATTATTCTGAAGTTTACTTAATCCCTCATATGCAGGAAAAAATACAAAAACATATCCAAATTTTGAGCACGGATCCGGGCCTAAGCATACAAAGGGTTAATGACTTACCTTGGTGTTGCATGGGATGGCAATGTCAACAAAACGCAATGGAGAATCCGTGTTGCAGAAAGCAATAACTGGAATGTTGACATAGGACGCCTCAGTGATGGGCTGGTGGTCCTGAGCAGGATCCAGCACAATCAGGAGGCGGGGCTCACGGAAAGCTGCTTGGATCTACAGAAACATAATTAAAGTCAATATAAGCAAGACAAACATTAAAATGCATTTTATATCAGAGAACTTAGTTTATCAGATAAAGTTTAATCATATCTGCTAATGCAGTCAGTGGTTCCTTAGTTAAGTTATCATCATTTAAAGAGATTTTCTTATTTTTACTTAAGTGGCCAAATGAAAATAGATAATATCTACTATGAACCATAAATTGTATGTAATAATGTGCTAGGCCTTCTAACCTGATTGGTAAATGCACCAGGGGTAAAACGTCCGGCAATGGGGGTAGCGCCAGTGTGCGCTGCGAACTTAAGGACAGCACGCTGTCCGAAAGGACGCGACGAGATAACGAACACGTCAGCAGGGTTCTCGATGGCAACCACAGCACGAGCCGCCAGCACCAGCTTCTCCCAGGTGCGGCGCAGGTTGATCACGTGCGTACCGTCAGCGCGGCGTTTGTACACATAGGTTTCCATCTGAAATATTGTAACAAGGCATGAGAGAAATGGTAACAACATAAGAAACAAGTGATTTGGGTGGATTTAAGTCAGTTGGGAGAATTAATCGTCAGTCTGCATCAGACAAAATTATGGAACGGATTCTTAAATCATCATAATAAAAATGAAGTACCAAGTTCAAATTCAAAGTTAGGTTATAATACCCGCTCTTACCTGGAAGTGTACATTGTCCGCCCCAAGATGGGTGGTAGCCGCCAACATCTTGGTGACATCCTCTTCGTTGAGGGCCAATATATCTAATCCTCCCGACATCGTTGCGTTTATTAGAGTTACGACTAAACCTGTAACGCAAATGAAATGGTTAGAAGGGATTCAAAACAAACGGATTTCCAACAAATATTATAAAATAGCCTTTGAGCAGTTACAATAGGACAGCAAGAAAACAATCTAACACACATTTCTGTAACTTTATCTTGAGATTCTTCAAATAATTACAGATGTTTTGGAGAAAAACTTACGCGTGTAATGCCACTGGGAGCGAAATGGACTTAAAAGAACTGTCAAGTTGACAGTAGTCGGCACATTATCCTTTGCGGTCCAATTTGTACATGCCGTACGTAAAGTAACCAGTGCAAAGTAGCAAGCGCGAAACACAAACATTCGCTTTCCGGAAAGATTTTTAAAGAATACTTTTGATAAAATGTCTAAAGATGTATTAAAGTCAGAGTCACATACCTACTCACACATGCATACATGCATTCACAAACTACACACACTACACACACTATCACATCGCATGGCACTTTTCTCTTTTTCTTTTTCTTTTAACTTCTTCAACCAAATGTTTTCATTTGTAATTGATTCCTTCTTTTATCTTTTTGAAGCATGAAGTGTTTATTGTACTTTTTTTTTTAAATATATTTACCTAGTTTACTGTATCATCAACACTTTGTATCAGTTTGCGACCGTCCCGCCTCTAGGGACCAGTCTGAAAACCAGCGCCGGGCGTATCTGCCTAGCACATGCTGAGATTGGGACCCTTTGCTCAACCTGGCTTAGATACTATACATTTTTATTTAATTTTTTTTCTCATGTACTAACTTTTTTTATTTATTATCGATTCCTTTATATTTGCTAATTTTAAGGTTGTGGCAATAAAGATTATTCTTATTCTTATTCTTCTTATTCTAAAACAATGAGATTGTTCCCTGATTGTGGCCTGAGGCTCTACTTTGAAATCCGCAATCGCACTTTTCGTTCCGTTTTTACCCTTTGGGTACGGAACCCTAAAAAGCCCGAATGTTTCATTAGTTTAAGTGTATCTCCTATGATTTCGGATTTACCCATAGGGTATCAGTTAAAAAAAAGTTTTAAGTTAATTAAGTAACATACCGGCAAATTTTTCTTAGGCAAAGTTGGTTTAAAAATAAATCCTGATAATTTTATAAATGTAAAAGTGGATGGATGGATGGGTGGATGGGTTTGTTACTCAAACACGCCAGAACAGCTGAATGTATTGGATGAAATTTGGTACACAGATAGATAGTCTGGAATAGGACATATGCTAATTTTATCCCGATAAATTGGCAATTCTGAATAGCGACCGGATGGAGTCACGCGCAAAATCTAGTATATTATTAATGTTCCTTTTTTCCGACTTCATGGCATAAATAGTAGCACAGAATAGACATTTTCATTCATAATGGAATAGTTCTTAAATAAATAAGCTTATACGCGAACGGGTCACAGGCGTAAGTTTAAGTGACCACATCACATCATACTTTTATTAAATTGGTGGAAAATCAAGTACTTAAGTATCAAGACCGTATTCTATTCGAGAGTGTACGTTGCGACATTGGTTAGAGTGAGATGGAATTAAATACATCGTGGAAATACAGTTGTGTCCTGCAGTGTTTGCGGCAAACACCAAGCATGTGGATGTGGCATGAGAAGCTTCTTACCACCTCACGCGTCAAAAACACACACCCCGAGGTAGAAAGAATGCAAATGTGTAAGGCCTACTCGTATTGTCTCAATCAGGTCAGAGTGGTTTTCACGAACCACTTTATTCGAAACTCCATTTGCCGTGTCCCTGTCATTCTTGACTCAAGACTAAATCAAGAGAAAGGGATAGCGCTAACGTAACTTTGAAATTCGGTTTTCAAAGTAGGGCCATTAGACGCCATGAAAACCTTTTTTTGCGTTGCAAGTGTGTAAAGCCGACAGAACAAACGTTTTTTTTATTAGCTTCCTAAATAGGTTCTAATTTAAAAATTGCATTAAAGATCAAACAATATTTATAAAACTGGCTTACCTTAAAATATATAATAAATAACAAATATATGTTTACAAATAATAATAAATTAAATCAATTTATTTAGTGTTGATTTTTACACTGCGGACACTGCGGTTCATCATGTTTTTTTATCCTAGTAACATTAGTTCTAGATGTGTGGCTGTGGGTGAAGAGCGACCGAAAGAATAAATAATTTTATCCTACGTATTTTTACAGTAACATATTATTTTTATATCATATTACAAGATAATTGATACATTATGATTACTCTACTTCCTTGACCCCGAGTATTGTTGGTATATCGTGTACTTGAGTTATTTTGGTAAACGGTGACATTTCAGTGAAGTGCCTAATTTGATCATGGAGGCTATAGCAAAACACGATTTCACTGCAACTGCTGATGATGAGTTGAGTTTTAGGAAAAACCAAGTCCTCAAAGTAAGTTTTACACCAGGCTTAATAATTGCCAAGTGATTATGTAAAATACCGACACAGATTCTATCTAGAATTCCGTTCTTGCAGATACTAAACATGGAGGAGGACATGAATTGGTACAGGGCAGAATTAGACGGCAGAGAAGGACTTATACCTAGCAACTATATTCAAATGAAAAACCATAGGTTAGTGCCTTTCTTCTTGTGTTTCTTCTTTACTTTAATTAATTCCATTACCAGTTTAAACTATTATTTCCACTTAACTTTTCTCACCTGTATCTGTCATCCCTCATCAGTTATAAACCATGTAAACTTTGTATAAACTTTGTTTTTTGATAATGTAGCATTCGTATTTTAAAGTATTTATCTAACTTGAAACTATGTGGTGTTAGAAATCCTATGTGAATTTAAAATCGGACTATTAAACAGGTACTTATCTATTTTTTCGTCAGGATAGTATTATAAATTTCATGACTAAAGATGTCATTTATTTATATTTTTTATAAATAATCTTAAATTATATTGTCAATTTTATGTATAGTGATACAACTAGTATTAAAATGCCAAGTACTTGTCTTGTTTTATACATTAGAATGAGCACCATGTATAAAATTGACACATAGTGATTCATGCTATAATTTAAAGTGATTTAGTCAACCCCAAGGTAGATTATTTAGCTCAGGGCTAAATGAAATTGCTGTGTACTCTGAGAAATAAAGTTACTTGTAAAAAAAATGCTATCAGTCTTAGAGAGATTAATTGTTACATTATCTTTAGACATTTTGTAAACTGGAGGTTTACTGCATCTTGCCCTTTTTTAAGATAACAGTGATTACCTAATTATAGTTTAGTTGATCTAGTGTAACCCCTGTAACAGCTGATATAATAGAAAAACTATAGTTATACCAACTTTAGCTATTTAATTGATTGATTACTTCTTACATGCCTTGCTTGCAAACATAGTATGTTCGAAACAACAAAATGTCTATCAAATACTGGAATAATCCTACACTGACCCAATTATAATCCAACTTGAGTGAGATTGCAAAGTGGACAGCTATTTCTCCTAATTTTCTTTGAAAGAAGTTAAGTGTCCTTTCACTAGCATAACTGTTTTTAGTAATTTATGTAAATAGACAATAAACTTGTTTTACTATGAACTAAATAGTTGTTAAGTAGAACTGCTATTCTGCTCATGTAGTAGTACCAGAGATTTAAGATAAAATGAACTTGACAGGTACTTCTGATGCCTTACTGTAATAATGTAAATTTGCAGGATTATAGATTTTCTATATATCATTAGTCTGGTTAATTTATGTATCATGTCAAATTGATAAACATTAATATTCCTTGATGGTATGTATAATTAAGAAGTGGGGCCTACTTAGAATTCTGGTATGAAACTAAAACTTAAGATTATTTTTTACATCTATACATTCTATTTCAGTTGGTATTACGGCAGGATCACAAGAGCAGATGCAGAGAGATTATTAGCAAATAAGCCAGAAGGTGGTTTTCTTATAAGAATCAGTGAATCAAGCCCTGGTGACTTCTCCTTATCTGTGAAGTAAGTTATTTTTGTCATTAACTGTATGTGCCATTTAACCCAAATATGTTAAATTTTAAATAGCTCCTCTTAGAAAAAAAACACAAAACAATTAAATGTCAAAAAATGTGGAGACCATCCAGCCATCACAATTTTGTATTGGCTTGAGGATAACTATGTAATATATTATTAATGACAGTTATTAAATTACCTATCAGTTTGTTGAATATCTGAGTCATGTTGTTTTTCCTGATATCTTGGTACTTTGTTTTAGGACAACTTTGTATTGTAGTACTACTTTCATTTATTAAGTCTAGTAATAAATTACAATTGGAATTGGAATATGTTGTATGGAAGTATAGAGATACAACAGGATTTTGAACATATTGAACACATTTAATATCACATAAGAACACTAGCATTTGCCCTGACTCAGCACAGAAGCCATTTATTGCTATTCCCTCAGGAACTATCTTGTTTCGGTATAAAAAGTACTGTATGTTCATCCCCAAGTGATAACCTTTCCCTGTAACTAATTTTTATAGCTATGGGTAGATGTAATGTGAGTGACTGTGTGTGGGTGACTAAAGATATAGCAGATATTCATATGTCGTCATAGAATTACAAACAATGCATTTCCCATGCAATTGCCTACAAGTATGACTTCTCGATTTTGGTATCCATTCAAAAGTTATCATTGGAAAAATTGCAAGTGTTCTACTTATGTGAACACCAATGTACATAAAAGAATATATAGAATATTCTAGTTTATACACGGTTACAGGTTAAGTCGACCTAGATCCTTTAAGGGGTTGTAGTTTCCATATTTTCTGAATGTGAAACACCCAAACTTAACCGCTTTCAAGATATTGTACTTTTAAGAAAATTATTTTTAAACACCAATTTTTTGTCTATTGTCATACTATTTTTGAATTCTTGCATCCAATTTATTTGTTTATACAATAATTGTATAGTAGATAAGTTGCTTCAATATTTGCAGCACCGGAATTGCCGTTAACTGAGCAAACTGAGTCATAGTAGATAAATGATAGCTAAAGAAGGAAATAAATTCTAACAAAATATTTTTTTCTAATAGAAATGTTTTTAAAAATGTCTATGGCAGTAATACTGCAGACGAACTTAAAAATATCTAGGTTTCTTCAGCTATCTAACAAGGTATAAGTCTTGGGTATTATCAGAATTCATAGAAAAAACTTAGTTGAAAGGCTCCTAGTTAATAGTAAAAATTAACAGTGTTTAATACGTGGTCAATTTATGACTTGGTCCTAGAAAACAAAATAAAACAACCCAAGGTACAAAATGACATTTATAAACAGAGGCGGACACATGAATTATAATCGTAAAATTTTGCCCACACCATACAAAAAAAAGAAGTTTTTGTGAATACTAAAGATATTTTAATTCAAATTGTTGTCAAATGAAAGGTAAATCTTCATCCCATAATAGTCTTTGACAAATTAGTTAGATAATGAGTTAACAATAAATGTATAACTAACAGTAAAATCTGTCAAGAACTTTTCAATTGGTTGTCAAAATGGATAGCTATTTCACATTTGTAGGCACATTTGTATGGGTTTCTAATTCTGTAACCACCTGTATGCATATGCATCATTTCATGTCGGCATTGTTTTATGCTATTAAGTGTCTTACAAAAGAGCAGATTTTTCACATGACCCACCAAGTAGTTAGTATAGTTAGTTTGTAGCCTTCTTTTTAGGGTTCCGTAAATGTTGCCAACGAGACCCTATTATTAGTAATAAAGGTCTCGTGTAGGCTTAGGCCTACACTAACTCTTCGTCCGTCTGTTTGTCAGCGGGTAACATTGTACCTAGTGAACCGTAATAGGTAGAGTTTAAATTTTCAGTGTACAAAGTTTAAAATTAAAGTGGTCCCAGAGGGGGAGGTTCAAGAATGGTCAGGAGTCGAACATGAAGGGCTAGCTTTCGAGTGCGACTCCAACTTGCAATTATTCGGATTTTTGCTTTAGTGAAATGTATCCTTTTTCAGTATTAATGTGCTAGTTTATTTCTACGTCTCTAATGTTAGTTTATTTCTACGTTATTTCGGAACCCACCAAGGGTTACATTTTGACTTCACCCTTTTTAGGGTTCCGTAGCCAAATGGCAAAAAACGGAACCCTTATAGATTCGTCATGTCTGTCCGTCTGTCCGTCCGTATGTCACAGCCACTTTATTCCGTAACTATAAGAGCTATACTGTGGAAACTTGGTAAGTAGATGTATTCGGTGAACCGCATTAAGATTTTCATACAAAAATAGAAAAAAAACAATAAATTTTTGGGGTTCCCCATACTTAGAACTGAAACTCAAAAATTTTTTTTTCATCAAACTCATACGTGTGGGGTATCTATGGATAGGTATTCAAAAATGATATTGAGGTTTCTATTATAATTTTTTTCTAAACTGAATAGTTTGCGCGAGAGACGCTTCCAAAGTGGAAAAATGTGTGTCCCCCCCCCCGTAACTTCTAAAATAAGGGAATGATAAATGTAAAAATAATATATGATGTACATTACCATGCAAACTTCCACCGAAAATTGGTTTGAACGAGATCTAGTAAGTAGTTTTTTTTTAATACGTCATAAAAACATTGATCAAAGCTACAACGAACTTTTATATTATGTTACTTGCTGCTACGGAACCCTTCATGGGCGAGTCCGACTCGCACTTGGCCGCTTTTTTTTGCTTAGTTTCCTTATTATTGGCAGCTGTGTCGTTTTCTTTTTGTGGTCACAAGTCTGCACAATTTCTTAAGGCCTTTTCCGGTTTCCCTGTTCCCGGTATATTTGTCTGTATGCGGTATTGAGTGTATGTGTGTGAATATGGCCTGTGTGCAGAAAAAGGCCCATGGGGAAACAAAAAATAATCACCTCCACAAAAGTATTGCTACTGACTGGGTTTGCTAATGCTAATGTGATTCACTAGGAAATGATCATGCAGGGTAGCAAGGTATCTCCATGCAGTGTTAAACTTCCTCTGAAACAAAACTAAGGAAAATCATCGTGAATGGTTACTAATATATTAGTAATGCGAATGTGTGTTGGTTTGTTCCGTTTTTAATGTTTATTGCCGTAACCGATCGACCTAATACCTCTGGTACAGGGATAGTGCATAGCCTGGAGACAAAGATATGGTACTTTTACGTACGTCCCGCGTTATGGTGGATGGACGGGCATATATACCCTTACCATGAGTTGCAATTACCATACTCGCTACCGAGTCGAATGGTCTGTCCCTCACAGTATTGTTATAGTGTGGGAGGGACAGAGCATTCGACTCGCTAGCGAATACGGTAATGGCAACTCATGGTAAGGGTACAGTGGGGACAATCTCACACAAATTGACCTAGTCCTAAACTAAGCTCTAGGCTTGTACCTACTATGGGTACTAGACAACGATAAACTTACTTAGGTATATAGAGAAATATTTACTTAAATACTTATAAAACATTCAACACTCAGGAACAAACACTTGCGCTCATCACACATAATATATCTGCCCTTACCAGGCTAACGTATCGTCGACATAATTATGTAGGTATAATGTGCAGTGATCGGAATAGGTAGTGCAATTTCGCGAGACTTCGGTGCGTAAGTTTAGTATGGATATAGCTTGTAACCCCGGGATTACATTTGCAAAGTGTTAAAGTTTGTGTTTAATTCAGGTATGTTATTAAAATATGATTTTAACGATTATTTTGCTAGCATAGAATATCGCATTGACGAAATATATACCTAGACACTTGCAATGACAAAAAGTAAAAAAGTATTTACAATAACATTTTTTTTTTCGCATGTTCCCATTTAACTTCAATTAAGGTCATGTCAAGAAAATATTCTGTAAAATAATACGAGTCCCGGAATCTGGGGTCTTATCCATATTAAGCATAATGTTTAAGGTCATTCACCCGAAATTGCACTACCTATTCCGATCACTGATAATGTGTCAATTGTCCCCTGATATGATTGTTACTTATTTATATCAATTTATATTCCCATATTGACATACAGGTAAGAACCAAAAACTGGGGCCATAGTTAAGGGTAGTTAACGATACACACAACAAAGGCGAGAAAAGTTCCTTTGTGCGACGAAAAGTATCCTTACAATTCTATGGCAAAGTTTTGGCAACTTTTCTTGTTCTTACTCTAAGGACCTAACTATGACTTATAGAAAGTTGAATTACAGAGGAGTTAAATTTAAATTGTCTCTAGGATTATAATAATTATAATAATGAGGTTATTTGGTTCCTGTCTCTGCAACCCTAACCACCGGTAGCTTGAGCCCTGCCCCGCTGCCGGCGGCAACCGTAGGTTAGGTTTTTATAAAATTTGTTTTTTTATATGAGTATTGTTATTTTACTTTATATCTTAGCATTTATTGTAAAAAGCTTAACGTACAGATTTTTAATAAATATCCATAATAATAATAATAATAAAAACGTTTATTTATTGCACATAACTTAAAATAGGTACATATTATTACGTGACATGCAAATTAAATGCACACACAATAAAAAATGGCACAAATGAACAGGGGTTCCCAAACTATGCTAAGCTGTATATTGGGTAAACATTAGAAAATAAAATGAGAACAGAATAAAATCTAAAATAATAATAATAAATAATAAATATCGTCGGTCAATGTCACACAAATTGACCTAGTCCCAAACTAAGCTCTAGGCTTGTACTATGGGGTACTAGACAACGATAAACTTACTTATATAAAGAAATATATACTTAAATACATAGAAAATATCCAAGACTCAGGAACAAATATTCTTGCTCATCACACAAATATCTGCCCTTATTGGGATTTGAACCCGGGCCCACTAGCTTCGTAGGCAGGGTCACTACTAAACAGTACATTTTAGTAAAAGTAGTCTCTACATAACCACCTCTAGTAATTCAATTCAATTCAAATTTTATTAATAATTTATTATTGTCCCTTATCACAATGGAATGCAGTATGATCGCATAGCTACTTGGAAAGTATAACAATATGTGAGACCTGTGACCTTTAATCGGCTTATTTGTGAACGTGTCAAAAATACTCACTGGATCCTTGGTGGTTCTCCAGAATCCGGTTATGCAACAATAGTCTTTTCTTACACAAACGAGATAAATGCTCACCATTGCCTGCTTTAGAATAATTACAACAATAGGAGTTATTGTGCTATGTGCTAGGGCGCATGATGATAAATATTACTGTATGGTACCTAAACATTACAATGACATTAATTTGTGTCGATATTAAATAACATTAATGTATGTATGTATATTTAGTTTTACGGCTGTGATGGACGTCGTGTTACGCAGATTTACACAAAACTTAACACATCTCTACATCCAAAAATTGGCCTAAGAAGGGCCTTATGCCGCCGTAATACCAAAGAATTGGAGGGGGGGGGGGGCTGCAATGTGGTAGTCGAAACATCCTATACTCTATTGGTAGCCACATTAAATTTAAAATGCTTATACTATTCTGCCTTGCTATAACACAAATGACAGTATCACAGATAAAACTCCTGTAGCAAATGCAACCTTATGACCAACATGATCGGATTGAATCTGCTTTGGCTCTTGAATTTGAGATACTGCTTATTGGCAGTATTACTATGCGGTTAGCTGCCTTCTTTGGTATCTCGGCAGATTGGGGCGTTCTTTACTTCACTAGTATCCTGCGAATTAACTTTTTTGCGGGCCGATCTATGGCCATTTATTTATTGGATTAATTAAAGCACTAAAGTGTAAGCATGAACAGTTCGATGACGAATAGCATCTGACGTTCAATCTTATACCACCACATTATGGGCGTGCGTAAATTGTGATCTGAATCATTGACGTGTTGGCTTTACCACTACCAAAGACCGCAATCCTTATGTAAATTACTTAACTAACTACTAACTGCAAACGTTTTGTACCTTGTCAGTCAAAGCCTTTGACAGATTAATGCAGCGGTTTAAACATGACGTTAATGTGATAATCTCTAGCGTGCAGCTACTTATGAGAACGACCGTACCACTAAAAGTATAGGGAACTAGAAAGAAAGAAATTAATATAGATTATTTGAAATACATCTGGACACATTTACAACAACTTAAACGTTAAAGAACAAGTTGTTGCTCGCGACGCGATCCGTCCGCGAAGATGTCGTTTATCGGAGTACAGTCAGCAGCAGAAGTAGCTACGCAAACGGAGAGCTCAAAATGATCTGCACTCGACTCTATTGTCAAGAGAATACGTCGTGTCTAGGACATTTCGAGCATGTTATTCTTATTAATGTTAAACGTAATGTGAAAACATCATGTTTCCAGCAGAAAATAGCGTTCGATGAAATGATACGATCGATAAAGTGAATTTCGAAAAAATGGTGGGTTACTCGTTTATCGCTATTCCCTCGCAAACTGACCTATTTTCCGGAATAAAACGTATCTTATATCCTTCTCCAAATTTCATAGTAAACTGCCGTGAACGCGTAACAAACAGACAGACAGATCGAACAAGTTACTTTCACATTAATAGCATTAGTATGGATTAGGGATAGGGATAGTATTGGATAAATAAGAATTATTTTAAACAAGATACGTCGACAAGTTTTTTTGTGATTAACTCTCAACTGTTATTTTTGGTGAAGCCATAATCGATACCTACTACTGTACCTATAAGGTGTGCCCGTCACGCACTTAGTCCGTTATAAGCACGTAGGCCTGCCCGCATTTACCATCGAACTGTAACTTTAGCGTCAAATTCTGCGTAATAAGTATGTAGTTGTAAAAATAATACATTGTTGCCGAGGGTGGAAAGTACGCGATTGATTGACGATTCACACAACGTGTCATCATCGAGAGACTAGGTACGTTAAACATAACGTCTTTAAAATATATTTTAAGCTGCGTTTGAATTACACGTTTCATTTAAAACCAGAAATAACATCAACACGAGAGAGAGTATCCATAAGGAAAAGACTGATTTACCTATGTTGTTCAGCCTGATCTAATTTTTTTAATCGCTTTTAGCATTTTTACTCCGTAAAATAACTGGGAAAAAGCGCTACGTCTAACGATTTAGGTGTCATTTCTTAATGTGAATTTTTGAAGGGAAAGAGACGAGTAAACAAAAAAGTAACTTATGTTGATGATACACCGGTTTGGATGGTTTAATTATTTATGGCTTTCTAGCCGCCCGTCCCGACTTCGCCCGTCGTGAATAATATACATAATATATTATAGTCTATGTGCATCTGGATAATGCACCTTTCAAATGGTGAAAATGGTTCTAAAGATTACCCTCCACTGACAGAATTTATTAAAGGGTTTTAGATATAATTGCAAAGGCACTTTATTAATTCAGGGCCATTTTACATTAACTTTTCCGATTCGACCGCCATTAGGCCATTACTGTCAAGTTAACAATAGCTTTAATAACTTTGATACGATAATAATAGTGGAAATGACAATCTTGAATAAGGCCCCAGTTTTAATACCAACTATCTATTTATCATGGAATGTAGGACGGATAGTCTAGTAGTGTGATGTAACGATGCACCACTTATTCTTTTGTCATAACTTCATAAGGACGGTGTGTGAGAATGTCGTTGTGAACCGACCACTTACCCTGGGTCCCTATATGCAAAAGGTCTCGTTAAAATGTAACGTCTCATTAAAAATTTACATTTGATACATACTAGGGAATGCAAATAACCGGTTAATAACCGAATTTTGTATGCAAAAGACGGTTAAAAACCGGTTTTAACCGGTTATTTGCGTTCCCTAATACATACAAAATGTGTCAAATTTTAACGAGACGTTTTGCATATAGGAACCCAGGGATAATTGGTTTTATTAGGGTTGAAATCGCCGGTAAAATTACTAGCATAGAGGCATTTCATCTACACTCCAGCGAGCCTTATAATGGTCGCTTTATCGCTGTTAATAAATGTGGATAAGGCATCCGTTACTCCGCACTAACATACTTATCGGCAAGTGACGGATGAGATTCGCAGGGTTGGCACTGTCTATGGGCATCAGAGACAATTTCCGCCCTCATAAGCGAATAGGCAGTATCTCAAATTCAATAGCCAAAGCCCTTAGTATTAAGGTTGCATTTGCCACAGGAGTTTTGAGTGAGATACTGCAATTTGTCTTAGCAAAAACAGGCGGCCGCGCGGCCGCGGCCCATGTGCTCGCTTCTCGATCTTCCCCTTGCCATAAAAAAGACAGTTTTTAGCGTTTCATAGCTATACTGTTTTTATGTGCCATATGACGCGCCTGTTATTTCATAACTGCTAATCGGCAACTTAAGCCGAGTGGTTTATTCAGTAGTTAACTGAACTAATGGTTAAAATTCTAAAAAAGAATCGAAAAATTTACACATTTCCTTGAGATTTAACCATGAGTTACGATTTTAAACTACTTACCCTGGGTTCCTATATACAAAGCGTCTCGTTAAAATTTGACACATTTTGTATGTAGCAAATGTTCACCCTGAGGGTAATCAAACAACAGGCCCTTACTGTTAATAAGTCGTCTCGTTATTTTCCTAGCAAGTCTAGCAACTATTTCGCCTTGCGGGGTCTGCTCTCCGAAATGCTCTCCTCTACTTAGCTCTGCGTCTTATAATGCACCTGTACACCAAGCCTTTCGTTTTCATTGAAATCATGCTAAACGTTCTTACTCTCGATTTTGTAGCACAAATATAGTAATTGACAGAGAAATAAAATCGAGTAAATGCGGGATCAAAAGCATTTATTTAAGTTGCCGTAGAAAAAAGTTAACGTGTGAGTCACGCGGTGTGCAGTTTTAGTAGCTTTATTTTGTTGTGGATTCGTCTCGGCACGCCGTGTTAGTCATCATAAATTATTCCCGGAGTATTCTTGATAACGCTTGTGCGTAAAATAGAGGGGACACCATGTTTATGTATAAATTAACCGCGTTTTACACACAGGCTACGTGAAATCTTGACAATATTATATTGTGACCAAGTTACCTGGATAAAAATCATAAAACAAAAAACTACCAGCTTGCTTTTCGACATTTACTCAAGTTTTTCTTTAATAGGTACAATCGTTTTGAACACATCGATATTTCCCTCGTTTCATTTAAACCTGTTCTATGGCGTATAGTGAGTCACACTTCATATGGAGATCGTTTTAAAACCAGTTTCAACTATTTCTCTCTAAACTGATTGGGCCTTTGCGAGAATTAGTCATTGACTTGTTAATTACATATTAGCCCATTCACACCGGGATGTTAAGTGCTTAAAATGAGATTAAAATTAAGAAAGGGCAGAGGTTTTTGATTTGTTAACCCGTGGAGCGCCATGGCATAATTATGTGCATTACAATATCAATCTTAATTCGAATCACTCTGATTTCCAAATTCAAATATCGTTACGAACACATGGTGTTCATAGGGCGCTCCTCGGGTTAATGATGAGATTGTAACGAGTATGTCTATGGGTCTCAGATCCGACTTACCATCAGGTGACCTCATGCTTCTCTTGGTGCTCTTTGCCTTCTCCGTACCATAAAACAGTACCTACAGTACAGACGACCTTTTTGTCTTTTCACTGTAGAACATAGGTATATTGCACAATATATCTGCATAGCATTAAAAACCGGGTTTAGTTTTTGCTATTCCCAGCAGATGTAGGGCAAATATCCGTTATATAATGGATTTGCATGGAATATCACGTCATTTATACAATTTAAACGCTATCAATTCGAGATTTGGCTTAGGTGTTTGTTACTGTTTGACATCTTAACTCAACCTACATTAATTTGTAATCTGAGAAAAGAGAGTGTACTTCGTTCACTTATAAAAATGCAAAATCGTACTTATGTACGCGAAAGAGCGGCCAAAATCTTGTACAACGTAATTTGAACTTGCTAACAAGCATCTCATTGATCGTGACAACTGTGACAAGTTATGTAAACAAGCACCATTCATTCTGGGAACGCGTGTTCCAACCCGATAAGTCGCCTTATGTGACGGTTTTAAAAAGAACTCTATGGAAGTAACATTAGGTTGAAATTGGAATTTCGGTTTGGACTTTTCTAGTTAAGTTCTGTTTGATGTTCATATTCTTCGTTTGTTATAGTCGCCATAGTACAAAACACCAAAAGAAATGTCCTACGGCTAGAGTAATTTCATCCGTTAGTTCATATAAACTGTCTTAACCTTGGCTGTACCTACGTAGACGTCACGTGGGTACTTGTTCCTAAAATCGCAGTTCGAAGTATCGTCTAGCCCTATCCCTTCCTCTTGATCACGTGCAATGTGTATAGTGAAAGGTATACAATTCCCAATCTCTTGCTTTTTTGTATTTCGACGCTTGAAAGGCGAAATGGGATAAGCGACATTTTTTGTGATATTGAGTTACATATATCGTTCAAATCAGCAGATTTTTCTGATTTCAACGATATATGTAACTCAATATCACAAAAAATGTCGCTTATCCCATTTCGCCTTTCAAGCGTAGATTTGTTTTTTGTATTAATGCTTTAGAGTAGTATCCCACAGACTAAAGCAAGGTTCTCCTTGATACAGTCGACTAAAAATATATGTAAGGATGCACTTTCGGCTCTAATTACAATAGTATAAGTTGAAAGAGTCGCCTATAAAGAGATGTATCTACTCTTTGTAGGCGACTCTACGTAACGCTTACGAGCTCGTGGTACCTATAACTTATGATTTTGAGGCGAAACCAGGGACGAAGTGATTGACGATGTTTTCTAAGATAAAATACCTACGCTGTGTACTGGTAAACTTCTCACGAAATTGTTAAAGGGTGAGTACTATTAAATTGTCGCCATTTGAATTAACGTTTACAAAATGAAATAATGTTATAATCACTCTTTTTTTTTATTATAAGAAAGTTCAAGAAGTAAAATAGATCAGCTAACACAAGACGAGAGAATTCGCGGACTTTACTCTTCACGCGACTCATAGAATTTTGCACGGATTCATTAGTGATCAGTTTTGTACATTTCATCCACTTTCTTTTAAAATCGGGCAATGATGTGGCCGGTTGGCATGTTTTCCGCAACTTTGTTTTAATATTAGCCCAGTATTTTTCAATCGGCCGTAGTTCTGGGCAATTTGGCGGATTCATATTCTTCGGCACTACATCGACAGACTTCTGATTATTCCAATCCAAAGCTCGCGACGAATAGTGACAACTTGCCAAATCTGGCCAAAACAATGTAGAAAAAGTATGTTTTTTTACAAGTGGTAATAACCGTTTTTTTAAGCATTCGGAAATATAAAATATCCGTGTTTATTGTGCCAGTGGTTACAAAAGGCGAACTTCTCATGCCGCACTGGCATATCGCTTGCCACACGAGGAACTTCTTGGCGAATTTCTCTACTGGAATCACTTTTTCTGATTCATGTAGACCCGAGACGTTGCGAGAAGAAAAGTACTGGTTTCCAGGTATTGATTTGAAATCAGCTTTCACATAGTTTCGTCATCAATAATTAAGCAACCTGTTTTTTGAACTAACAAGGTGTACAGAAATCTAGACCGTCTAATTGCTCGATTATACTGTTCTACAGTTCTTTTGGGGGCTTTTTGCTTCTTGTAAATAGAAATACCATACGTTATTTTTATTTTTTGTACATTTCTTTGACAAGTACCAACTTTTTTGGACACATCTCGAGAAGAGATTGCCGGATTCTGATCAAACAGCTTACACACTTTTAAATCCAATTTTTTGTTCCGTTTCCTTGTAGGATGGCCCTCTCGCTGCTTTCTTTCAATATTTCCATCTTGTTTTAGTTTTTTTAGGTTCCTTTGCACTGTTCTCCGACTTGTATTGCACGATTTCGCAAGATCCAAAGTGGACATATTGGGATTTATTGAAAATTCTCGCAAAATTAATTCACGAACGCTTTTTTCGTTTGACGACATCTTGACTGATAAAAACAACTGAATGTTCTTTTAAACAGTAAGACATGCAAATACGTTCTAAATTTGAAATATTATAAGTTTAATGAAAAAGGTTGCGTGGCCGAAAAAAAAATACGGGAAATGTTGGCGACAATTTAATAGTACTCACCCTTTATTAAGATTAATCTTTTGCGCAGCCCCAATCATTCTCAATTGTGTGAAACGGAACAAACAATTGGTTTACCGTTTCAATTCAAACTGAATTAGCAGATATGACAAAAAAAGAACTGTTTATAAATTATGACTCAGTTTGTTTGTATGATGTGAACTTGGGTCTTTAAGCACTTAAAGTTTAATCACTTCTACGTGCGCATACGTGTGCATGTCCACTCGACAAAATCTATCCCTGTGCCACCGGTTCTACCCTGACGCAATGAAGTGACTTATTTCATAAGCCCCATTTCTCAAGTTTATGTTATTTCATTGTGATAGGTTACTCCGGTGGTACACGAATGCATTATGTTGATCGCAAAGATGTGGAATTAAAAGTAATCAATTTGTTCTAAATCAGTAAAGTGTTGGTTAATTTGTAGAGTTACGGGTAAAATAAAAAACAAATTTTATCCTTAGTAGAAGGCGACTTGACTTAAGATGAAATGTAAAATATCTAAATGTCTCAGCTGAGGTCAAAATTTGTTGTTTTTGTTATTTGTTTTCGACGAGGGCTTATTAAAATGATTTCATAGGAGTGTGTAGAACTTAATGAGAACACATACTTCAAAATGGTTCATAACGGGATCTGTTTTGTGTTTATCTTAGCCCATGGTTTTTAAAAACTTGTTTTAGCTTATTAATAATAGATATTATGTTACGTGAACTGTTTACATACGTAAACAGGATTTATTTTAAACCGAAGTAATGAATAGAAAATTTGGTGAGTGTACAATTTAAAATGCAGTTGTGAATTGACTGTGAGGTTTGTTGGAGGTTGGAGGACTCTTAGAGCGGTGCGACTATAAGTGCTAAGAATGAATATTTTTTCTTACTAAATAATTAAACATCATCCTCTTTTATGTTCTAATAAACTCACTAAAGGCCGGCTTGCATGTATTACAAAAAACATGTTTCCATCTTCACCAGATGTCCAGATGGCGTCCAACACTTCAAGGTTCTGAGGGACGCGTCCAGTAAGTTCTTCCTCTGGGTGGTGAAGTTCAACTCTCTCAATGAACTGGTGGACTACCACCGCACCGCGTCCGTCAGCCGTCTGCAGGATGTCAAACTCAAGGACGTCGTTCCGGAAGAGGTAAGTTTCACAAATCTGGCTTTCACTGCCTGAAATTTGGCAGGTTTTGATCCCTCAAATGCGGTCGCAAATAAACAATATCGAGATAACCGAAGCATGGCAGGAGTCTCCGAGGTTATAAGGGGTTTGTAGACTCAAGTGTCAGTCAAATGAGTCAAGGCATCCCATAACTTGTAAAGCAAAAATATAGTATGCAACACTATAATACTGTTCTTATACTTAGTTTCGCCACGTCCGTCCGTCCGTATGTTATAGGGATTTCACTTTGTAACTAACGAACTGTATTGAAAAAGTTTTCTTCGATGTGTGGGTGTTCTAGTACTCTAACCGTAGTGGGTCTCAAAGAGTATTTTAATCCTTTGAAGAAATGGGACCGATTGGCATTTAAATAAAAACTCATTTTCTCGCTGACTGGACATCTAATCAAAAATCTATGAATGTCGATTGTCATCACTTTAAGGGATTTTCGAGTAGCAGCAAGGAATCTAGTAGCTGCCCTTAATGCCCCATCTCAAGTTTCCACCCTGTATATGCCCGATCCGTAACAGATGACACAAATGAAACAGGCGAACAAATAAAATGCGTCTAGAATAATAATTACATTTATTTAAACTAGCAAGGCTGATACATCCTTCAAGATTCTGCCTCGTTTTGTAATCGCTCTCAGAATACGGTAGACTGACACCCAAGCCATTCCAACCTAAGATTAATAATGAAATTTGAGATGGTATTCTCATTTATGCGTCTAAAAAAGTTTTAACTATCAATCTAGCTGTTCCAGAAAGTTCGATTCAATCAATATATTTGTCCATGGCTGAGGCGCGCCGGTGTCAGTGTAAATAGTGCGTTCGCGGTGACCCTGATATAGTAACGAAAATAACCGGTAGCTTTGTGTTGCTGTAATCTCTAGTTGCAGACCGAATGCTGCCTCTGAACACACGCTATACATGTTATTGTATATTTTGTTGTTAGGTGTTGTATGAGGAGCTCGTTATTTATTCCAGTTACGTGTTAGAGAAACAATTTGTTATACAATTTTTTTTCTCTGACTTACACAAGTTTCCAGGATATTAAATATAAGCGAGTTAAGGTTGTTCAGAAACATAAAAGACAAAAGCGTACATAGGATGAATAGTAATTAAAATAATCGGCGCGAAATCAGTCGGTAGACGTGAAAACTACAAAATAATAAAGTTTAAATTCAACAGAAACTAAGCTAACTAAGTTTTTTCATGGTAGAGTTTTATTTACTCGGGTTTCCTTAAATTGGTTATTTTATTTTCCTATTTACTACGTTAATGACTTTTATTAAATATGACATGGGCAATATGATTGTTTACCTACCATTAGGAACGCTTGGGGTTTTACGGAAATCTCTTTGTATGCGTATTAACGTAGACATTTACCCTGTTATTCATAAACGTACAATAAACTCGTTTTAGTTAACCTAGTAGGTAAAGCCCGCCATACTACAAACTGTTTTTTTTGTGAATCGGAATTTGTATCTAATCCACCAGTAAAGAGATAAAGTTGAAACATTTTACTCTATAATGCCATTTTTTAAACAAAAAGAAACCGGGCAAGAGCATGTCGGACCATGCTCAGTGTAGGGTTCCGAAGTCGTTAAGTACTACAAACTTAATAATATAGAATTGACGTAAGCTGATGACAGATCGCGTCGACCGCTTTTTGTGCACTTCATATATTTCGAGTCGATAGAAAACAGAATCGTTTAGTTTTTTGCATCTTGGCTAGGCCCACTTAATCTAAAAATTGTTCTTACAAACCCGTAATATTTTCGAAATACCTATCCAACCACATTATTGGGTAGACGAGAAAAAAAATACATCCCCATGTTACGTGTCATGTACCCTAAAAAAAATGTTTATTCAAGATTTTATTTTACCACTTTGTTGGCGTGACTAATAATGTATATTGGAAGGACATGGCGAAACTATAAGAGTTCGTAGTTTGACTGCGGAACCCTAAAAACAACAAGTGTGAACTAATGTTCCATTCAAAGTTATTTGGTGCGGTCTTAGATGATTTTAGTAGGTATAAAAACTTTAATGGACTGTAGAACGAATCAATCCTACTTAGTCGTGATATTTTTCCTTTTAAATTCGTTATATGCGCTTTCAATTAGATATTTTTCAGATTTTTTGGATGGAGGACACTTCACTCTAACAAAAATTATCCATAGGATAGACGAGAAAAAAAAACCATCCTCTGTATGTGTAGCGGACGTACCTACCCTTTTTTTTTTTCAAGGTTTTCTTTTCTCACTTTGTCGGCGTGACATGTATATTCATGCCAAATATTAGCCTTCTAGTACTAAAAGTCTCTGAGCTAAACTGCGGACGGACGGACGGACGGACATGGCAAAACTATAGGGGTTCTTAGTTAGACTACGGAACCCTAAAATGAACTTTAAAACCATTTAAATGTAATGTATGTTAATTACCTATTAGATTATGTACAGCATATTACGATTCGGACCTTACGAGATTAAAGTATGCTTTTTTCAGTTTCTGTCGAAGTCAAATAACACAATGAAAAATCAGGACAAATCATGTGCTAAGCATACTTTGGCTATTGTGCGTTTATGAATTAGAGGGTTACTTTAACCTTTTCAACACCTTACGTCAAATACAAATGCGTCACTCACACGCCAAACAAGTATTAAAAGTTATGCAAAATTTAACTTAATCGTATAATAAATTTAAAGGTGTCTTTTAAACTGTACTAACTGTAACTTAATGCGTACATAATATGTTTCTAGTCACAGTAGAGAAGTAGGCCAACTCAGTAACTAAACAATTGAGAAGATCTCATGTTACTGGCCATCGGTGGCCTAGTGGCTTAAAGATCGATCCCCCGCGGTCTCCAGGAACCAATGAGTTTTTCTAACTTAATTATCCTATGCTCATACAATGAAGGTAAAACACAGAAGATCCTAAAGGGTCGAGAAAGGGCCGATTTGTAAGATGAAATAAGATACGGCCATCAGATTTTGTTTGCAGACACCGTTATTAAAGCACTTGCAAAATGCTCAAGGTCAATACATAATAGTAACAAAAAAAAATACTTTGGGTTTATTGCGATTTACATTACAAATAGAAGATTGATATTATTCCAAATAATAATTATCATGTTTTGATCTTCTCTATTTACCTCAGGTTTTCTGTTCTATGTCTGTCACTCGTCCAGTAATGAAACAAGCTCATGAATAATTGATCCACACCTACGAGATATTATAAATAAAAAAGTGAGTGTGTCTGTCTGTCTGTTATGCGTTTACAGTTAAAACTCTAAAACAAATTTAAAGAAGTTTATGAAAAATTACATAGAAATAGCTTATTACATACTTTTAACTACAAGAAGTTAATTGTTAACGAAACAAGTTTTATGCGGTCGATGACACTGGAAAAATCTAGTCTGCGAAGAAGCAACTAATTTGTAAAAAAACACATAATTATATTAGGAATGTATAGAAGTGTGGTGTAAGTTCGTAACACCTGCGAAACTTGATTCATGGACGGTCTAGTAATGACTTTAGAAGAGTTTTAAGTATTCAAACGAGAATCTACATTAAATGTAATAATAATAATAATAATAAATGCTTTATTCAGTAACTAAAAACTAGGTTACAATAATGGTAGATGCCTCTTTTTAAGTAAAAAATATACTTGTGTTAAGAGAACATCGCTCTTCCAAGTGCAGTTGGCTCAAAACATGACAAATAGTAGGTAATATTTTATACTATATTGTACAATAATTTAGGATAAAATTACTTTAAAAACATTTTTTTTTTATGACTGTTATGTTTGTGTGTGTGTGTGTGTGTGTGTGTGTGTGTGTGTGTGTATGTGTGTGTACGTGCGTGATCAGCGCAAGCATTATTTCTCATCATAGCCATTTAGACCTGATTGTTTTCTATGCGTTTAGCATGAAGTTATTTTAATAAAAGTTCAGTGTCACTGTAGTTTAGGGAATTTAGCCATTTCGTAACTACATATTTACATTCACGAAAACTAAAAGAGTAGATATTTAGGTTTTTATCAATGCAATTGAAAAGCATGGCTGATTGTACTACATATTGAATCTTCGCAAAGGCTGACCTCGCCCTCGGAATTTTGATTACACTTCTAGCAACAGCAGTAACGGGTTTGTATGGTGTGGTTTTATGTCTTCTCAAGACTACGTACAATATATATAACTTCCTGACACTAAGTAGATCGCAGGCAGCGTATAGGTCACTAGTTGGAAATGTGAATGGCTTGAAGAGCATTACCTTAAGAAGGGACCTTTGAGCCCTCTCCAGTTCAAGAAATTTTAAATGTTAACCCTTAATAGGGCAGTGGCCATATATTTACCACATTACAATAAGCTGAAATTAAACTTTACTACCTACGTTTTATGATGCAATTTCAATTGTATTTTCCTCAAATATAACATCATCTATTATTACTCTTTAGAGACTTGCGATTCCATCACTGTATTTAATTTTGGTCTAGATTTTTTACTTCTACGGGGCCCTATTAAGGGTTAAACATGAATAATTCGTGGTAATAGTAAGCTGTTCCTGGCGAAGAAAAGGAAATCAATAATGATATTCATGAAAATAAAACGGTATCATTTTTCTCATTCTTACTTGTATTATAAATGCGAAAGTATGTTTGGTCGTTTGTTTCGTTTTTTCCGGTCCAACGGCTAAAGATCGATGAGATGTTTAAAGCACGTAGACTTACTAACATATTATTATTCATGAAAATTGAACAGTTCCAAAGGAAATAGTAATAAACAACTTTTACATTCATAAATAGAGAAACTTTCAAAATTATCTTATAGTTGCGTTTATTGAGTCCTTTCTACACGTGACAGCTACTGCCCACCAATAAAAGGCTATTTTCTTCGGTGAAGATTCTATTTCTCGAAATATATGACTGCTTACAGTCAGGAGAAACTTTGAACATTTAAATATATCGAAGTCTATGATATTTTAATTACCGCCTTCAATTCAGACAACATGATGGTCACCGTTGGATTTGCCTGGCGTTTTAAGATGCGGAATCAAGTTATCTACTTTACCTTTTAAACGTCCTTGAAATACTTCAGCGGAATTTGGAGCCGCGGACGCCCAATTGTCTCCTTGTTTTTCTAACCTTCATACATTTTGTGTCGGCAAGTAACGTGTTAGTTTCGTTATTTTTTACCTACAATGGCCAAACAAATTGTTGAAACATCGTTGTAATATATTTAGTTTTGAATTCTGCAACATAAGGAGGTACCTACTTACTTATAATTTTACGCATTGATAAGCAAAAGTTCGCATTGCGTGTATTTCAGGGATTATCTCCCTCAGAGACAAGCCATTGTCAGTAACTTAAAAGGCAAAAAATAACATCGTAATAAAAAGAAGCCTCCCGGCGTCTAGGTCCTGTATATTTTGCAATCAGCTGTGGTGCTCAATGTTCTCGGTTATAACGTTTTGTTCTCGTTTGCAGACGCTCGTGCAAGCACTGTACGATTTCACGCCGCAAGAAGCGGGCGAGCTGGAGTTCCGGCGCGGCGACGTAATCACCGTCACCGACCGCTCCGACCAGCACTGGTGGCAGGTAACAATTTTACATTAATTACTTTCCGTCAAAGAAACCCTTTTGAGACAAGCTCTTGTTGCAGACTGACCTTTTTTAGATAGTCATCATTTGCTTAACCAAAAAGACTAATCTTTGAAACAGCGAAGATCCTTTTGCCACCTTCCGACGGCATCATCTACTCTGAGACAGCATAATATGGCATTGCCCTTGGAATTTTCCTTTGTATTCCAAAACAGCCCATTACAATAATGCTAAGTGGTTCATATATTATGTTTATAATACGTGAGGGCGCCGAGCGTCCAGTGGCGCCCTCATTATTATTATTATTATTTCTAAAAAACGATTGTCTTGGAATCAAGGATGGTTTTTGTTGTACAAATGAATACCTACACAATTTATGGGGTATATCACATAACTTAATACTACTTAATAAAAAGCTTGTAAAAAATAGTAAATTATTGTAGAGGCCGGAAATCTATCAGCGGTCAGAGATAATGAAGCTTGGTGTCTTCGTTTTTTTATTGAGAGTAATACTTATATGATCACTCTAAAATCGATCATTTTCTTAACAGACGTTTCTACTATTATTTAAAACGTTGTGTGGGTTTCACTTATTGTTTTATTTATTTGTTTAATAATTCACTTTTTCGTCCCGCCAGTTAGGTCCTTTTTGTATGGAAGTAAGAGCGCTTGGCGGTTAAAGTGTTAACAGATGATGGCTCTGGTTGCACAGACTCGGCAAAGCGCCCCTGAGAATATATCCAAGCTTGGCCACTTGAAATCGATGTCGCATTCCTAGTTAATATCGTATCACATTCCATAGCACTCACGCGGCACTTCATTGCATTCTTCTCAAAACAAAGAAACGAGAACTTTAACCTTTTGAACGCCGTACAGCGTTAAATAGACCTAAGTGTCTTTGAGTAAGGTTGAGATTAGCTCTGGTTTCTACCCACAAATGGGCGCTCAAAAGCGCTGGCGATAGCGCGACCAGCGCTTGCTATTTCACGTAGATTCTCGCTTCTCCGGAATACAATCATCCTCCCTACTTATTACCTGTTTACTAATAAGTATGCAACGTGCGATAAAATTACTTTTTTAACACAGTTGCTCAAAAAGTGGTACTTTTCGTAGCTGTATATCGTGCGGAAAGCTGGATATTACGCACTAGTGCGTTATACTTTTCCATTTTTTTTAAATATAATTTTGTTTCAACTTCCAAGCCATGCATCCAACCAAAGAGTTTGCATGTTCAACCACTTTTTGATTACGTCATTTAGCATTGAGACTATACATAGGTAAAATATTAAAATTAAATACAAACATACATACACACATAAAATGTATCTAGGTAATATTAAAAAAAACAGCTCTCATCAAGATGGCTGAATCTGAATTAGTATTACTGTACAGTCTCACTGTACATTTTTCCGTTTACGTTGCGACCTACTTTGGGCCGCCCGATAGCATTCAATATAAGGTAACGTTTTAGGTAATAATTTAGTGCATAACTAACTGGCTTACAATACGCATCAACTATTAACTATTTTACTGTAACTTTTATTACGTCAATAAATTAACATAAAGTGATCAATCTTTCTCTGCACTCCAACAACTATCTACATAACTGAAACAGCAGTGTACAGTATCAACTGGACTGTACATTTTATGGTCCTTCGAACTAACACGGTATTTTGGACGTTTGTGTCTCTGTTGCGGTAGCGATCGGTTTGCTGGCCTCCCACAAGCGGGTCTCACCAGTGAATTGAGAAGGCGCAATATCGTGATAGAGTGCAGGCGTGCTGAATACCTCCAACGACCATCCCACTCGGGCGCACATGAGTAACAGTAGTGTCAAGTTGCAAACGTGAAGAAGGATTGGGAAGAAGACTCTACGACCCTGTGTCGTAAACCAACCAACTGAACAACTATCGACGGAACTACTGGGGAAAACTCTCCGAACTATATCTACTAATCAAACTTATAAGAAGACTTACCGTTCAACATGAGCAAGCTTCAACAACAACAAGAAAACTTTGAAAGCATCAAAATCTTTTGTGCCAACTACAAAAAGGACGGCGCGTCTAGAAAAACTCCAGATTATCTAAACAGCCGGCTGACAACTCTCGATGCCCTTTGGGCGGATTTTGAAAATCTTCATGTGGCTCTCCACAAGGAGGTTGAAGATAAGAGCATCAACTACTTTACAGAAGAGATATACGAGAAAACAAAAATGATGTATGAGTCAACTAAATCTCATATACTGGGCTTACTGCATAAACTACCCGAACAAAATAGCTCCGTAAAATTTGATTTGACGGGATTGTTGGACGCCACAGTCACAACTGAACTAGGCGACGATGTTCAACTTTTACTTGGCAAACAAGAGTGCAACTTCAAAGCTCTAGATCGTGCAATGTCAAAAATAACTATTCTGGCCACAAACGAAAAATGGGAGTTAGAAGACAATCTCAACATCTTAAAGCTGAAATGGGAACCTATTGACAAGCTCCATTGGGAAATAGATGGATTACTTAAAGGCTCTTATGAAAAATATTACACCATGTTCGTTAACATCGAAAGTAAATACGATAAAATGCGTAGACAACTTAGCAGCAAGATTTGGTCAACTATACACTACCAGCAAGCTGCGCCGAGAATGCAGATTCCAGAATTCTCAGGCAATTATAAGCAATGGATTTCTTTCAAAGATCTTTTCATAGAGGTTATTCACAACAATCCAACTATCAACAAGGCTCAAAAGATGCAGCATCTCAAAACCAAGCTGACAGGAGAGGCAGAACGATTGGTCCAACATTTGACCATAAGCGCCGAAAACTACAACGCATGCTTGGACATACTTAACCAACGCTACGATAATCGACGCTTACAATTTATTTCCTTCATGAACACCATGCTGCAACAACCGAACATACAACAACCCGATGCCTACAACCTGAAGAAAATGCATGACGTAATAACTGAATGTTTGAGCGGACTGTCCAACATTGGGCTAGATACATCTACGTGGGGTCCGATCATTGTGTATTTAATGACACAAAAACTTGACTCAAACACTCACAACGAGTACGTGAAGGAACTTCATGACCACAGAGAGGTTCCGGTCTTGAACGATTTTTTGTTCTTCTTAGAAGGCAAATTCATGGCATACGAAACCATGAAACGCCCCAAAAAAGACGCCGTCATGCAGCAAAAACCAACTTTTGGTAAAACCTTTAACCAGGAATACGCAACAAAGAAAAACCATTTTAACTACAACAAGACGTTCCCGAAAACTCATCATACAACTTATGGCCAATGTCCTTTCTGCGACGGAAGTCACGTGTTGATGCAATGCCAGAAGTTCGTTGCCCTAGATGTGACCCAAAGAAACAACACAGTTGCGAAACTGCGGATTTGCAAAAACTGTTTATTTAGTCACGGCGACAAAGAATGCAAATCTAACAAATCGTGCAAGGAATGTAATATGAAACATCATTCATTATTGCACAATAACGCGTTGAAAATAGCACCGACTAATAACGCAAATAACAACTCAAGGCAACGACCGACGACTTCAACTCAACCTCAGGCTTCTAATCATCATTTAGCTACAAAAGAGATGGAAGTCCTTTTAACTACAGTTCAACTGAAGGTGCAGAAACTCGACGGTACTCTTGTCACTCTTCGAGCGCTACTGGATCAAGGCTCGCAAGTGAATTTGATTACTCAAAACGCAGCACAACTATTGGGTCTTCCTAGAAAGAAACTTACTGCTACAATATCTGGAATAGGAGAACTTTCCGGAAACTGTAAAGGAAAAATACAACTGACGTGCAAGTCTTTACACTCAGACTTTACGTTCAAAACGGAAGCGTTAATTTTGACAAAGCTAACAAACAACCTACCTAACACCACGTTCGAGAAGGCTAACTGGCCGCATCTAGAAAACTTGAAGCTGGCTGATGCAGATTTCAATGTGTCCCGTCCGGTCGACCTGCTGCTCGGGGCGGACGTCTACGCTGATATTATCATGGACGGGGTACTGAAAGGCGAAAACCAATCTCCAATTGCTCAACAAACCCACCTAGGGTGGATTCTTTGTGGAAAACTAATAACTCTCAACTGTCACGTAACTTTAATCAACATGAACGAACTAACTAAGTTTTGGGAAAATGGAGACATCGCCCAAAGCAGTGACGAAATCTCCAAGGACGAGCAATGCGAACAACATTATACCAACACAGTCAAACGAGATGAGGATGGAAAGTACATCGTAACAATGCCTTTATGCACAAATTTTGAAGAAAATCTTGGAAAATCGAAGCAAGTCGCCATCTCTCAGTTTTTACAACTTGAAAAAAGACTGGAAAGGCAGAAAAAGCTAGCACAAATGTATAAAGACTTCATGAACGAATACATTGAGCTACAACACATGAAGCCTTCAACATCGTCTTCAACCACTGAATGTTTTCTACCCCACCACGGCGTTCTCAGAGAAAACGCTACTACTACTAAGCTGAGAGTTGTTTTTAATGCCTCTCAAAAAACTTCTAGCGGCCACAGCTTGAACAGCCTACAAAAAAAAGGTCCTAACCTACAAAAGGACATCCAAGCTTTAATCCTTAAGTGGAGGTCTTATAAATACGCCTTCACCGCTGATATAGAGAAAATGTATCGGTGCATTTGGATTTCAGAAGATCAACAACCGCTCCAAAAGATTATATGGCGCAATTCACCATCCGATATGTTAAAAGAATATCAACTTTGCACCGTAACCTACGGAACTAAAAGCGCACCCTGGCTCGCGATGAGAACTCTCAAACAACTAGCAATGGATGATGAACCAAAATATCCAGAAGCGGCTAAAATACTGCAAAACGAGTTCTACGTCGATGACCTCATTAGCGGTCATAACTCAATCGAAGAAGCTCGACGTTTACAACAAGCACTGATAAACTTACTTCGCGGCGGTGGAATGAATCTAAGAAAATGGTCATCAAACCACCCTGCTTTACTTGATTCACTAACTCAAGATCAGGTATCCACTAGAAAAATATTCGACTTCAAGCACGAAGACTCCATGAAAACGCTCGGACTCGGCTGGAACCCTAACATTGACACCTTTACATTCAACTGGCATTTTAATGAAAAAGAGAATAATCCCCTAACAAAGAGGGTGCTACTCTCCGAAATATCTAAACTATATGATCCGTTGGGCTGGATGTCTCCCGTAACGGTTATAGCAAAACTTATGTTCCAAAAAGTCTGGCTAAGTAAACTATCCTGGGATGAAGCTCTACCCAGTGACATCAAAAACGAGTGGCTGAAACTAAAAACTGAACTACCACAAGTAAACAACATGAAGTTAAACCGATGGGTTGGAACCTCAGAGAAGGAGATAGAATTCCTAGGGTTCTGTGACGCGAGTGAGAAAGCATTCTCTTGCGTCATTTATACCCGCACAAATAATGAACTCGGCAAGCCAGTAATAACTCTTTTAACAGCCAAGACTAGGGTTGCCCCCTTAGCACAAAAAACATCACTACCAAGATTGGAACTGGCCGGTGCTTTATTATTGTCTAAACTTATGAAAAAGGCAATAGAGGCGTATAAAGATTATAACATCACTCTAAAAGCTTGGTGCGACTCCCAAGTAGTCTTGGCATGGCTACAAGGAAATACAACAAGATGGGAAAAATACGTAGCAAATCGAGTTACAGCGATCAAACAAGTTATTCCCGCTGAAAAATGGCAGTATGTAAAGTCCGAACAAAATCCAGCAGATTGTGGTTCAAGAGGGCTTTATCCGAGCAAGCTGATCAACTTTGAACTCTGGTGGCAAGGACCTGCGTTCCTGAAAACCTACAAGAAAAACGAAGAAGCCCTTGACTTAACTTGTCATTTTACAAAAGATAAGGGCACTTTAACTACGACGCAGGCAACCCTAGCTGCAAAACAAAACGAAAACTTTATAAATGAACTATTACAAAAGCATAGTTCATTTACACGAGTAATCAGGGTCACGGCGTGGATAATGCGATTTAGTGCAAATGCACGCAATAACAAGAAATGCGACGCTAGCTACCTAACGACAAGCGAACTCACTGCAGCAAACAAACACGTGATACAACACGCGCAGAAAACGGCGTTTGCGCAAGAATACAAATTGTTATTGAAGAAAGAAACTGTCACGAAAAACAGCTCTATTTATAAGTTAAACCCTTACTTGGACGAAAAGGGAATTATTCGTGTCGGCGGACGACTCAACAAATCAAACTTGCCACCTGGAACGAAGAATCCTATAATACTTCCTAAAAAAGGGAGAATAACTCAACTTATTATTCTTCATGGGCACCTGCAGACTCTCCATGGGGGAGCGCGTCTAACATTAAGCTACATAAGGCAGCGATACTGGATCGTCAGCGGCAACAGAGCTGTAAAAGATCAACTACGTCACTGCGTACGCTGCCTACGCTTCAAGCCGACAGACAATTATCAACTAATGGCTGACTTGCCACCGCAGAGAATTACCCCATCAAGGCCATTTACACATACCGGGGTTGACTTTACCGGCAACGTAGAGGTCAAGCTAAACAAAGGCAGGGGTGTCAAAACTTCTAAGGGCTACATAGCAGTCTTTGTGTGCATGGCCACAAAAGCTGTGCACATTGAGCTCGCATCTGACATGAGCACAGAAACATTTATTGCCGCGTTCCAACGTATGTGTGCCAGGCGCGGTACACCCAAACATATGTACTCAGACTGCGGAACTAACTTTATCGGCGCGTCAAAGGTTCTGCGAAGCGAGTTTGAAGAGTTCAAAAAAATTCTGTCACCAAGCTTCTTCGACGAAATTGGGAAGATGGAAGTGGAATGGCACTTCAACGCTCCTGCGTGGCCTACAGCAGGAGGGTTGTGGGAAGGAGCTGTAAAAGCCCTGAAATATTATTTACGACGGGTACTCGGAGATCAGAAGCTAACTTACGAAGAGTTCACAACATTACTAGCAAAAATCGAGGCCTGCATGAACTCCAGACCGCTCTGCGCACTCACCGAAGACTTAGATGAATTCTACAACTATCTAACTCCAGGTCATTTTTTAACCGGCACGCCTTTGATGTCATTACCACTCTCAGATCACAGTGACGTAAGAGACATTGACTTACGTCGACGATGGCAACTCACTGAGCATATGATGCAACAATTCTGGAAAAAATGGTCAAGCGATTACCTATCTCAAATACAAGTCCGTAGCAAGTGGAATAAACCAACGAAAAATATCAAGAAAGACGACATCGTACTTGTAAAGGAAGATAATTTGCCACCGGGAAAATGGGCGCTGGCTCGAGTACTGGAACTCCACCCTGGGGCCGACGGTTACGTACGAGTGACTACATTAAAAACTAAAAATGGCATCATCAAACGTCCCGTCGTGAAACTAGCTCCGCTACACGTGGAGCCCGACATTGATGACGATTCAGAAGAAAAACAAATAAATAAAAACGAAGTACGTCAAACAAACGTGAAGAAACCTGCGCGCTCTGCGAAAAGAAACATAACTGGGAAACAATGCTATCTATCGTTATTTACAGCATTGATAACTATAGGCACATTAATAACTGGGTCAAACGCCGCCGCTACCGCGCGCGTCACAACAATGGCTCAAATTACAAGTCTCGAACCTGAGCGGCCTGTCTACTATGACTCAATGGGCAAGATACAAGTAATTCACAATGAATGGACTTTACTTATGTATTACAACTTAACTAACTATTGGGATGGAATTCGTCGCATCGAGGCTTATCTTGTTGGAATAAACGACTGGTGCCAAAAAACTGATCCGAGATACTGCAAGACTACTCAAGAACAGTTTTACCATGAGATGGAATTACTAAAGTATTACAACAGTATTCTTCTCGCTCCACACAAACATCTATCTAGCCGGAAAAAACGTGGATTAATCGACGGAGTAGGCTACCTAAGCAACAGTTTATTCGGCATCCTGGATCAACGCTTTGCAGATAAATATAAAGAAGATATTCAATCAGTTCAAAACAACGAAAACTATTTACTTGAACTTATAAAAAACCAAACGTCAATAGTAGAACTCGAAAACAACGTCTTGAAGAAAAATGAAGATAATATCAAGCGACAATTTGACGTCATAGAAAACTTCATGGACCAGACCAACGTCCAATTTACGAAGATAGAATCAGAAATAGAGATAGCTATGGCTACCTCCTACTTTGCCTCAGTATCTTTATCAGCTTATTTACTTATGAACAACTTAAAGGACATTCAAGAAATGCTCTTCAATACACTAACTGATGTTTATAAAGGACACATCGACGTGCACCTAGTTACACCAGTCAACTTCATCAAACAGCTGAGTGACATCTCTGGAAAACTGCCGAGAACTTTATCTTTACCCGTCAACATTAGAGAAGATATCAAGGATGTCTATAAGTTACTGTACGTCAAAGCCAGAGTAACAGAAAACTTTTTCCTGTTCGAGGTACATATACCATTGATTTCGGACGAGGACTTTACATTGCATCGTGTCATCCCTTTACCACTCAAAACTAACTCAGAAGCTGTCATCGTACGAACTAACTCGAAATACATCGCTATAAACTTTCAGAAAAACACTTATATTCCATTGATGGAGGAAGACTTGAAGCAATGCGCTCAACTTAAACCGAATTTTTTTATATGCAACAAAAATCTGCCAGTCTTCAATCTTCATAACAACAACATTCCATGCGAAGCGAAATTATTAAGTCATCGCACGACGTCGCCTTGTGATGTCACAACTACGACATGCAAGGAGGCTTGGATCGAGTTGCATTCACCAAACGCATGGCTTGCAGTTTGCTGCGGATCATGCCCACTACGTACTATCTGCGAGAATGATGTTACGTCACACACATTGACGTCATCGAGTATCGTCACATTACCCCAGGGATGCATGCTGCAATCGAAGTACTTAACTATTTACTCGCATAATCAATACAATAGCAAAGTGACGATGGAATACAACTTCAACATACCGTCGTTTAACTCATCAGTAAACAAAATTGTGGATTTATCATTTCACAATATGTCACACTTATATTCATCTGATGACCAAGAAACAGCGGAGATCAGCAGCAGATTACGTTCACAAAAGGAAAACGAGAACAAACTCCCATCTGCGCTCACGAGCCACGATGTGCATCAATATGCTGTCAGTTATTCTCTCCTGGCAGCAGCCGTCTTTGCTGTCATTCTGTGGGGAGTGGGAAAGCATTACCCACAACTCTGTAAGAAGCGCAAACAACGCAGTCAATGTTCACTACGATCGGTGAAGCCACATTACGAAGATATCGAACTACAACCGATACCTCAAGCAAGAAGCTCCCGCCAAGAGAAGACACCGAGGGTGCTGACCAGCGAGGCGCAGCACACGCAACAAAATCCCGCATCGAATGATAACGTCGCGTTCAACTTTGATCAATCTGATTAATTTTGTATTTTTATTCTAATAATTTTCTTTCTCTTGTGCTGTATTCCTGTTTCTTCTTGTAGGGGTTGCCAATATGTACAGTCTCACTGTACATTTTTCCGTTTACGTTGCGACCTACTTTGGGCCGCCCGATAGCATTCAATATAAGGTAACGTTTTAGGTAATAATTTAGTGCATAACTAACTGGCTTACAATACGCATCAACTATTAACTATTTTACTGTAACTTTTATTACGTCAATAAATTAACATAAAGTGATCAATCTTTCTCTGCACTCCAACAACTATCTACATAACTGAAACAGCAGTGTACAGTATCAACTGGACTGTACAATTACGAATGATTAGATTGTTGCGTATTGAGGTGAATTCACATTACACCATGCCGAAACCGGGCCGAGCCCAGTACGGCGTAATGTGAATCCACCTTTATGCATTACCGCTGGTTAATAGAGAATTATACTTTTTGATTTTTAAATATAGGTAATTAAATTACTGTGACTTTTTTTTTTACTTGGCTGAATGGTCACAACCGTTGCCATTTCATAAAGTCTGTGTCAATTAAAAGTAAAATTGTCTCTTGTAATAGTTTTATTTACTGATTTATTATTGTTTCATGGATATTTTTTCGCAAATGTATTAAAAAACGTCGTTTGATACACGTGCGGAACTGTCATTTTAACTCGTCCCAACTCTTGTCCCTCGCTTGCAGCTCGGGCCAAGATACTTCGGGACTCGTGTAAAATGACATACTTTCCGCACTTGTATCAAAATATACTATTGTAATGCAAATATTGTTAAATTGTATTGCATTTTCTCAGGGAGAAATCGCACATCGCCGCGGCCTGTTCCCGGCTTCGTACGTAACCGCGTACCACTCATAGTGCAGCCCCAACTCGCGCCGGCCGCGCGCAGCTCCGCCGGACCCCCGCCCGCCTGCCCACCCGCGGCGCCGCACACTGCCACCGGCGGGACCTGAGGTACACCTGACCCTGGCAGGCTATAAGCCTACGTCTAACCTCAGAGTCACCTCAGAAATATCATTTTCTCTTGTCGCTTCAAGTGTCCCCTTTCGTTTTGAACACGGGGTTTGGATAGTCCAGGAGAGGGGATCAATCGTTTCCAGACTTCTTATATTGACAAATAACGAAATCGATCATTTCACAAATATCCTAACTGAAATAGTGTGCGTGTGACTTGTAATTTTTGAAATAATCGATTCATTTGGAAACTTTGCTCTTGTTATAAGTTGATTCTTCGTCTGTATTTGAAGAGAGGTAAAGTGTGTTGAATAACGCGTAAATATCGACGCGGTTGTGCTCGTACGAGAGTTTGTGTGTTGCTTACTGATGTCAGACAAGAACTGACCGTCGCCTCGTTAGATAACTTACAATTGGTTTTATCTGCTCTGCCATTTACCCGCGTGTGGTGGTTTGAGCCAAATGTATTTCAAATTATATGTATTACTTGACAATAGTAAAGGGTGAACAGAACTTGTTACGATTGCTGGGTAATACGCTTGACTTTAAATTTGGCTTTATAAATTATACCTTATAAAGAGAAAGAGGCGTAAAAGAATATATCTGATATATACTATCTAGTTCTATATCTATCACTTCTATCTTTTGTGAGCCTGTCATCTATACTTAAATACCCGTATCTCTTTTTGTCTTGATTCAGAAACCTTTAAAAGGTCTATTGGGTTTGATACATGATTCACAGTGGACTGAAGTGATATTTATCGTAAAACCTTGCCATATGCAAACGTAATGTTCGAAAATTTAGGACATGTTAGGCTCTCGCATAAGGTTAGATTGTCAGTAAGTAGAGTTGTTTCGCATGTACTGTGCTAATGTTTTACTAAGCTTAGCGGGCAAGGAGTCCAGTTGAAGCGTTGATGTAACGTTTCATCATGGTGCTCCGTCCCATTTGCTCGAAGAGCAGGTAATAATAATTAATTCCTATAACGACTCCGTATTGCCTGTCTGTCCTTTAAAAATCGCCTTGTGTTCGGCAATACTTCGTAGTACGAATTTTAATCGCCAGTACAAACTTCGTTTCGTGTCGTATTTTTAAACCATGTACAGTTTCTTCTGTGTGACGAATTTATTATTTCTTTCCATTTTAACTGTGACATCTCAAAGGATAAATTACTTTTTTGTCCTCAAACACGTGCCAGAATGTTATTGTAGTATTTTAATGCCTGTGTTTAGTAATATAAAGGTAAAGGGATCAACTCGGCTATTGCTGAATTCTCCCGGCATATGATTATATTATTTGATTATAAAGTACATGTGAAGATTATTTATCCTTTTATAGTATATTGCTCATTTTAATTTTTTACCATTTACGTTTTAAGTAATAGCATTTAAGTTCTTTTTTACATGTTTTGATTTTATTTTTATCTTATCATTATCTATACGAAAAATATAATCTGGTACCATAGTCATGTAGGATATAAAATGGTAGCGTCCTCCAAAAGCTAAGCTCTCCTTAGGTATATAGATAGGTTCAGTATAGCTTGTGTTGCGCACAACTGGTAACGCCCGCATATTTTATATTATCCACGAATTAGTTTTACGAAGTGACGATGTTTTGATAGACGGATGTACAGCGAGGATTTTATAACAATTTACAATAAATGTGTAACACTACGCTTGTAATCGCTTTTGATGTGTTTATTTGAATAAAATTTTGTTACCCATCTTTATAGTGAATAAAAAAGAGATGTAAACTAAATTTTAATGGTGTCTAAATTAATGGTAAATAAATGAAAATAAAAGTAAATAGCTTATCGACGTAGCTGCTGTGGGGAGGCGATACGTTTTGTCCGGGCGGGTGGAGTGGCACTCGGGGGTGTCATTGTACTTACTTAGCGATAATTTTAGTCAACACTTTGAAATTACTCAAGCTTTGAGTGCTCGTTGATCCAATGTAGATATTTATTTTTGTTGAGATATACCCGAAATAACTATATTTATGGAAGCGTACTTGGTAGAATTATATCGTGTTTGAAGGAGGTACGGCCCGATCATAGGCGTATGGACGTCGCTACGTTAGCATTTTGATTTCCCCTGCTTGTTTTATGTTTCGGAGTTTCCCCTTGAGCATTTAAACTGTGTGTATGATAAGTAGGTACAGGTCGCAGCGTGGCGGTCGGTCCGACGCGGGTCCGACGCGGGCCGGCACGAGCCCGGCACGACCCCGGCGCGAGCCGAGCATGCTTCTCGCTGTAGTACTAGTACCTAAGTGCATGACGGCAAATTAAGAGATCGGAAGTGCTATAATCTACTATAATCAAATATTTAATTAATTAAGTTATGATTCTCCAATATTGTGGAAGATGTATAATATTTTTACTAATAAATTTAATATTGTAATCTGTGTTTTATTAAGTCAAAGGTAGCCTTAGGGTAACAGGTGAAATTGAAACAATAATTAATTCAACAATTTAATAATTTACTAAATTACTTCATATTAAGGCGACGGGGCGGGCAATTGACCTTGCTCATTCGGGCAGACGAGTAAAATTTTAATTCGCGCGCCATCTAACGAGTAAGCTCTGCGATCGACCACATATTGCTATTTGTCCAAGAGTCAGGCATGGATTTACTGTTAGATGGCGCTTCATTAGGCCGAGCAATATAATAAATTTGCGTTTTTCTATATACTATCTCAAATTCAGGAACGAATGTCAAAAATAGCTT
>OX438770.1:5104077-5288549 GCA_949316455.1 Acleris holmiana | reverse complement strand
GTAACTACCTACGTCGATCGAAGTTATAATTTATAAAATAATATTAATAATAATCTTACCTTTCGATATCTTTTGGCAGTGTAAATAATGATAGATCGCCATTCCTGTCATTATTTAAGCACCCGTATGCTATACAGTACCTTTTGGCTTTTAGAGGAGCCATGTACATTTATACAAAAACTCGAATTATTTTCGCAGCGGCGTACGGGCGGCGCGCTTCAAGACGAGCGCTCGCGTGACACTCAACTGATTAGCCTTGTATAAAAGGCCGCACATTGAGTAGGCAATAGCGCGGAGTGTCACCGGCCTGATCGAGGTAGGTAGTTACGAGTAGCTGTACTTAATTACTGACACAATGATTACAGTTTTGAATCCTCGACACAAAAAGAGCGGAATAATATTATTTATTTTATTAACTACCTACCTCAGTTTCGCAGTTTTCGACTTACCTTACTTAAAGAGCGTTCCGCGTAAGTAGATCTCCCAGTAATAGTGACTACCTACTAAAGCAAGGTCAGCATATACTGGTTACCTACCTTCTTACTTGAGTAACGGAATAGGTAATAATAGTGCTCGAGTTTATAATTTTGTCGTGTTATACGAGTTGTATAGTCCAAGAGCCTGATGTAAGATTAGTTTTTAATTTGATATATAAGTACCAACGTTTAAATTAGGTTTTTCTTTCTTTCTTTCTTTTCTTTTAGTTTCTGATTTTGAACATTTTTTTGATTTGTTAGCCCTGTTAGGGTATACCTACTCCCGAGGTTGACGGAAATTGAAGTCGGTTTATTTTTTGTTTAAGACTTGTAATTATTATAACAATATGTAGATGGATATTTTCGCTAAAACATGACCCTAGTAATGAGTTACCTATATAATATATAAGAAAAAGTTAAGAAGGTCCGCTTTGTGACTATTTTCAATAAAATTAAAATTATAATTAACTTTTGTTAAAAAACTGTAATTTTTATTTTACCTTTTACTTAACTATAAATAAATAAATAAATAATATCAAATATATGAAAAAGGAGTTAAAAATATGTAAAAATTAAACATTTGTAATTGTTATTAATCAGTCACAGTTACAAATAATTATAATGAAAATTTTATTATTAAGTATTGCAAGGACAAATTTATCTGCCATTAAAAATTGGCTCTCTCCTTGTATATTTTTAAGTGTAAGAAAGAGTAAATTTATGTCTCACATAAGCTTTACTTGTCGATTGTGAAACAGGCAATAAGACTAATGGGCTTTCCATCTCGGGTTGCAAAGGTTGATTAAATGTTATTGATGAAACATAAATATTGTTATAAGATATTAATAATTATTGTTTTAAAATCAAAAATATATTAAACGTTTTTTTGAAATTTCACCAATCCGATTTTTTTTAACGTTTTTTCATGTACTAACGATGTAATGTTAACATCTGTGGTGCATCAACACAATACAGGGGGCCTAATATGGCTGCGTTTGACGCGTGACAACATGTGGATAAAACATCCTTCACTTTTTGACACGTGTATAAGTATGAGAGTGACGGAAGCTTTATCCATATTTTGTCTTGCAATAAACGCCGCCATACTAAGCATGCAGGT
The DNA here is from genome assembly GCA_949316455.1 of Acleris holmiana. NCBI lineage: Eukaryota > Metazoa > Arthropoda > Insecta > Lepidoptera > Tortricidae > Acleris > Acleris holmiana. The sequence continues at coordinate 5,286,953 of OX438770.1, read as the reverse complement.
ATTTTGCGATTTTTCTGCTATCCCCTTTCTTATCTATCTGTATTCTATATACCTATTTCATATTGTTATAGATAAACAAAATGTTTTAAGGTCTATATCGAAGCTATTATAGTATGTTAACAACAAATATTTAGTAATACAACTATTACAAAATGAACCTTCAAAGTCCTTAAAATAAATGATTGTTTATCGAAAACGTGCGTCAGCTCCTAGACTAACATTAACCTACCTATACGGGTAGCACAAGTTGTATTTTCTCGCTTGTCTCGCTTAGTGCATCTCTAGTTACAAACTAGATTTATTTATAAATTTCATTTATTTATTCAATTAGACACACTAACAGTTGCACAAACGAATACAAATATAAAAGATAGGTACAAAGAAAATAGTCCTGTTTGTGTACCAAATGCAACAGTATTAGCACAGTTAGGGATGAATAAAACTAAAACTACATAAGAAAACTACAATTAATAACAAGTTTAATGCAATTTGTTTTCTTACAACTGCCACGGAATAAGTATTAACGTATTAATTAGTACAAGTAACTGCCAGCCCTGCGGAGTGGGCTGAGTCAGTAAAGCTCATGGCGGGCAACATAATACATATTCTAGCGGCGCAGATTTAAGCTGCATTTTGCCTCGTTAGGGGCGCCCCCACTATCGATCGCAGAAATGTAACCAAGGTCACTTCCGGCCGTGCACTTGTTTTATTATCGTTAACGCGTTCTGTTTAGGTTTAAATTCGCATGTTTGCTGTCACGGAGTGTCGCTTCTGTACTTGTACTATTACTTATTCTGTGGTATGGTGGGTCTCAAGAGGCTATATAATAGTTCAGTTTTCACATCTTAAGATAAACGAGGACGATGACTATTATGTAGCCAGTTAACATAAATTACTCTGCTCAAGCGATGATATAAACTTCTCGTAAATAGATCAAATACCTGAGAAAGCTGAGTGGTGGTAGGACCCTGTGCAGGTCCGTCCGGATCGCTACCACCATGTTATCCATTAACCACCCGCCAAGCAACAGTGTTCGCATTGTTGTGTTCCGGTGTGGGGATAAGACAACCGGGGAAATTACTAGCATAGAGGCATTCCATCTTAGTCCTCAGGGTTGGCATCGCATTTGAGGTCTTAGGATTATAATAGTCTTGAGAATTCAAATGTCTATGGGTCTCAGATTCCACTTACCATCAGGTGGCCTGAGTGCTTGTGTGCCTTCTCCTTACCATACATACAAAAAAAACGATGTATAAGAAAAAAAAATCTATAGAGAAGGAGATTTAACGGTATAAATGCTACAGAACTCCATATTGGCTATCTGATTTGACATGACAGTCAGCTAGCCTGTTGTAAGCGAAACATAGTAGATTGATGCACAAGGGATAAAAGTAAGCCATTATGATACGAGATATTATTGAGCAAAGCGCGGGTGGATGAAGTTCGTGTGTTATTATGGCTTTTTAGTCTCGAGTCAAACACTCCCCTTTTCACTCCGATATCGGGAAAAATAAATATTAAATTATAATCGTTTTAAAATAAACACGTAAAAAATTACAAATTAATAGCGCTATCTGCAATATTCTCAACCCGTCACCGTAATGCAGAAAGAGAGAACAATAAGATTGTTTTTGGGGTTAGAACATAAGAATTGTCCATAGACAACATTTCCAAAACGAAGACTGAGACGGTAGAGGTTGTATGTCCAGCCGATGTCTGCTCTCCACTGGCTCCACTCCACCGACTCAACCGCGCACTCCGACGACAAGGGCAACACCATCGAAAGGCAATATAATATCTGTTTTTTTTTGTGTTTTGTCCAAGGCTTTTACCTATAAGGAAATTAAAAAGAAAAACTAGTTTAACCCCTAGGGAGTAAAATGTGACTTTAGTCCCTAGGGATTAAATGCATCACTTTAGTCCACATGACTATTAATTGTTACTCTCATACTCTTAATTGTTTTTCTGTGGTCTTCGTGTACCAGCGCAAAAGCCTGTCGCAATATGACATGCGGAACAAACGTATGATGGAGTTAAAAAATATAACCTATACTTTACTAATATCGTCACGTATGTTTCGCACCATTCCTTAGAAACAAAGAAGGAGATGCAATGCATTCTCTACATAATAATTAAGCTTCTTCATTGAACAATTCATTCACGCCGTCCACAAATCCATTTGGTCGACGCTCAAAGTACAGTTTTTTTATGATGATGATATGGCAGATATTTGTGTGATGAGCGCGAATATTTGTTCCTGAGTCTTGGATGTTTTCTATGTATTTAAGTATTTATTTCTCTATATAAGTATGTTTATCGTTGTCTAGTACCCATAGTACAAGCCTAGAGCTTAGTTTGGGACTAGGTCAATTTGTGTGACATTGTCCCCTGATATTTATTTATTATTTATTTATTTATTTTACCAAAAGAATTCATGTAAACAAAGAAGCAGTACTCGTAAACCTTTTTCATTTGGGTATTAAGTAAGTATATATTAGTAATATAATATGGTATTGGGGTTCAGGATTATCTGTTTGCAACCACTTTCATCAACAACAATAACTGACAACCAAAACACAATAACACTAATAACTGGAAACAATTAACGACTTAACTGAAAACAAACAACAAAACTACGGAAAATATATCGGTAATTCGATAGGTGAGTAATATAAGAGACGATTAAGATTTAGAATAGACATTTGACATAAGCAACATGAAGCTTTTTAATTTAACTCCTCATACAAACTTTCCGATTTCTTACTGCCTCTGCAACTTTGGGTATTTTATTGTGCAACAATAAGAAACATTATAAACGACAAATAAAAAAAACAACTCATATTATTAATTTGCCTATATTTTGTATGCATATAAAATTAGATTGTTTAACAACCACACAATGTATTCGTGAAATAAAATGAAGAAAGGATGATTTTCGAATTAGTACATTATTTAGCAAACCGTGCCTGATAAAAACCTTATAAATACTTCTGCGAAGATCTTGTTTTGATAAAAAGTGTAGTATACACAACACACATGCAAAAGCAAAGCCAAAGCGAATCACCACACTACAACTAGAAGCTGCCCGCGGCTATGTCCGCGAATTTATTTTCTGTTGTTTCTCCTAGGTATTAGAAATGTAGGTTTTTCAAAAAAAAAACTACTTCTTTAGGTATCCACTACTGCATTAATAATAAAATAAGGCATTAATGATTTAGACAATTATGATATTTAAGTAACAGTTTTTAGTCATTCAGCAACAGTATTGGGTTGTAAAAAACTTCAAAAGACGTTTATATTTGAAATTATTTTGTTTCGGATTTTATGGCGTGTAATTTGTCACCGTGTGGATGCCGGGTTAGAATAGTACCTGCCACTCCATGTCCTCCCGTGGATGTCGTAAGAGGCGACTAAGGGAATAAAGGCCTGTACATAGTACTGTTAGGCGATGGGCTTGCAACCTGTCACTAATACACTGGTAAACATCTTAGCCTGATGTGAAATAAGTTGGTAAAACTTTTGGGGACATGCATAAAGGGGATCTAGCCTCCATACCCCTCAACTTTGACCATACACCCAGTATGTTAGGTATAAGTAAACCAGATGTTTGGTAATTTAAGACGTCTGTTATAATAACTTCGCTTTTTTAAGATGAGAATTAAGTGACCGTTATTTTGCACACGGTTTTGCCTTTAACGAAGTCAAAATTAGAAATTAAAAACAATTGTCTCTACTGTAACTACAGAAGTAATTAATAACAAGAATTAGGATTTTTGCCCAAATATTAGAGGAAGGAGGCTACGTTATTAGAGGAAACGTGCGAATTTGACCGTTAATATTCACATCTTAAAAAAAAGAAGTACTTATAGCTACAGTACCTACACTACAGGAATGTGTCCTTTTTGTATAATACCACAGAAAAGATAATACTTGAATTGGCACTAAAGCAACTAAAGTGCATAGGGTTTAATATATTCGGCAAAATGCCGTCATTCGATGCAATTTCACTCGTCTGCTATCGATTTGCGCCACCCCATAAACCGCTGCCAGGGGCGCTGCGTGACTCATCTACCTATTCTACCGACCCCATGCAAGGGCGAGCCACTCAGAATGGACAGTCTGGAAATTACAAGTGATTAAAGTTACAAATCGACGGTTCTGTGACTCGACCTCGTATAAAGAATATTGTCCAGTATAAACTGACACTCACTAAGTACGCGAGTACATACTTAGTGCGTGTCAGTTTATACTGGACAATATTAAATATACGAGGTTGATTCACAGAACCGTCGAAATGAGACGTCGATTCGGTTCTCAACAAAACCGGATATGGAGGAAAACTTTATCATTGTAATCTAAGCTGAGGCTGCATCGGCTCGGACAGCTTGGGGGAAGGCGTAATCGTAAGTATGAATAGTAAAAAAACCTTGTAAAAAAAAAATAGGGCGCATTTTGAAGCGAAATTGAAACTGCTGCTTAATGTCACATTACCACAGCGGTAATTAGTATTTGTATAATAAATGATGTGGGTATTAGTACATTCAATGAACCTCCCAAAAAAATCTTAAGCGGAAGTTCATTTCTTTGGTTGCAAAAATAGTAGATTGTTCAACAAAGGACTTAAGTATGCCATTATGACACGAGATATTTATCCACCCAAGCAAAGCGAGGGTGGGTGATATTTGAGTGTCTCATGGCTTTATAGTCTCGAGTTAAACACTCTGCTTTTCACTTCAATTGCGTGAAAAATAACTCTTAAATTATAATGATGTTATTACAAAAACTTAAACAACCGTTGAAAATTTGTTTAGTAAATATGAATTAAAAAAAACTACCTATCACTTTAAACATGTCTAAGGCATGTCTAAGTTTTTTGTAATAACAGCGTAATAGTTTTAACATAGACACCTTAAAAATTACAATTTAATAGCGCTTTCATTTTCACTCTCAACCCGTCACTACACCGTGTTTTTTTTGATTTACGATAACTTTAAGGGCATGTTCTTCAAGTCAAATTAAGCTAATTTCCCGAAGACAGACATATGATAACTCGTACGGTTATAAAGATATTCAATTATTAAAATTAATCAGTTAATCACGTTAAACTAATGTAAAAGGCTCTTAATTGATACTTAACAATTTTCTTTTAATTACCTATTATGAGTAAAGAGTTTTCAATTGTTAGGTCGTGCACCTGTCAAGTGTTATCTTTACTTGTGTGTGTGTATGTCACGCTGACTTGACGTATTTGACACTAACTATGAGTTAACTCTAAAGACCCTTTTAGAATAATTGAAGACACAACATTTAATTACTTTGTTCTAAATATTTTTTTTTAATTTTTTTTGCAATATTTTAAAATCTAATGTACCACGTAGTTTCTATACGTGTACCTAACAATATGCCGAAGTTATCGTAAATCAAAAAAAACACGGTGTATAATGCAGAACGAGACAGCAACAAGGTTTTTTTGGGGTTAGAAGGTTAGAACATACAAATAGTCCATAGACAACATTTCCGAAACGATCGAAGACTGAGGAGGTGAGTATGCCCAGCCCTAGCCTGCCGTGCCCTCCACCGGCTCCACCGCGCACTCCGACGTCAAGGGCAATATGACCAACATTATCAAAATGGCAACATGTATCTGGCTGTTTGTAGTTTTCCAAGGCTTTTTATAAGGAAATTAAATAAGATAAAGGACTTTAGTTTCTAGGGATTAAAATGTCACTTTAGTCCCTAGGGATACATTTGATCTCTTTAGTCCGCTTATACCTACACGGCTATTATGTATGAGTCATTTTAGAGATAGAGAAGCGAAAAAGTGATTTTATTTAATCAAAGAATGACTGACATCTCTGTTAAATAATTAATTGGTACTTAAGTTCCATGCGTAGCAAATTTAATTAAATTTAGCTATGGGTGAAAGTGTTTGTTTCTTCCGGTTGGTTTGTTTTTCTTTTTGCATGTCATTTTATGAAAAAACCTGTGACACTCACATACTTGCTAGTATTAAGAAACTTGTAATGTTTTCAAGCAAACAAATATATTCAGAATCAGAATCAGAATAATCTTTATTCAAGTAGGTTTACAAATAATAAACTCTTTTGAAACGTCATAGTAGCGACTTAGCCTAAATTGACTGCAGGTTCAAATCGCGACCGATCAGAGAAGAACCTGTAAGAAACTCTGTCGGATGTCTTTTTTTTTTTTTTCGACGTTCGCAACCTTTTGTCGTAAGGACTAAACATTTTATTACAAGCAATTCAGTCCCAAGCATTGTTATCATTAATATAGTCTTTAATACTATAATATGCTTTAGAAATTAGTTTACGCTTAACGTAACTCTTAAATTTATTTACTGATAGTTCAGTAACATTACTTGGGAGCTTATTATAGAACCTAATACAATTACCCATAAAAGAGTTTTTTATTTTATGGAGCCGCGTGAAGGGCACTGCGAGCTTATATTTATTTCTGGTATTAACATTATGTATGTCACAGTTCTTTCTAAATTTAGCGATGTTTTTATGAACATAAATAATGTTTTCATAAATGTATTGACTGTGCATGGTCAATATATTAATTTCTTTAAACTTATCTCTAAGCGAGTCTCTCTGGCCCATCTTGTAGACAGCACGAATAGCCCTCTTCTGCAGAACAAAGATGCTATTTACATCAGCAGCACTACCCCACAGTAAAATACCATATGACATAATACTATGGAAGTAACTAAAATAAACTAATCGAGCGGTATCTAAGTCTATTAATTGCCGAATCTTATTAACTGCAAAAACTGCTGAACTGAGTCTACCCGCCAATCCAGCAAGATGAGGACCCCATTGGAGCTTGGAGTCTAACGTTATACCAAGAAACACTGTATCATTAACTAGGTCTAGTTTGTCATTTTTAATAGTTACAGTAGTTTGACTATTTTTCACATTAGTAGTCATGAACTTTATACATTTCGTCTTTTTTTCATTCAGTAATAAATTATTAACACTAAACCAATCGACTACTTTTGATATAGCATTGTTTACATCGACATTAAACTGCTGTTGTCGTTTAACTTTGAACACAAGTGACGTATCATCAGCAAACAAGACTATATCATGGTTATCCTTTATAAGGTAAGGTAAGTCATTTATGTAGATGAGGAATAAAAATGGACCCAATATTGAGCCCTGTGGTACGCCCATTGAGACCAATGACCCAGGTGATCGTACTCCATTCACGTCTACCCTTTGTATTCTCCCGTATAAGTACGTTTTTATTAAGTTTAGCGCAGTACCTCTAACTCCATAGTGGTGTAGTTTCCTGATCAATGTGTCATGGTTAACGCAATCGAAGGCCTTGGACAAATCACAAAAAATACCTAAAGCATCCTGTGACCCTTCCCAGGCATTAAAAATGTTTTTAATCAACTCAACACCAGCTTCGGTTGTCGAGCGACCCCGAGTAAAACCAAATTGTTTATTGTGTAATAAATTATTATACCGAAAATGTTCCGCTAACTGTGACAAAATCAATTTCTCAAATATTTTACTGAAAGTGGGTAGTATGGATATTGGTCTAAAATTTGTGGGGTCAAAAGTACTACCCGTTTTGAATAATGGAATTATCTTACTATGTTTCATAAGATCAGGAAACTCACCACAATCAACACAGTGATTAAATACGACCATTAAGTCAGATGCTATGACTTCAATTAAGGATTTGAGTACATGGGCCGACACTCCCCAATATATATATATTCTATCGTTAATGGCTTTATCTTATATTACATCACTCCGTTTATCAGTAGATAAGGGTTTAGGTAATTCATCAAGAAATCACTAGATGGCGCTAGGAGAACAAATTGATTCGTTTTGTTACTTTTAATATTTTCAACAAATATAAAAATTACCTATTCTTACTCCATATTATATTTTAAATGTGAAAGATGTCTGTCTGTCTAAACCGCTGAACCGATTTAGATGAAATTTGGTATGGAGATAGTTTGAGTCCCGGGGAAGGGCATAGGCTACTTTTTATACCGAAAACTGGACGGTTCCTCTGGAAATAGCGATAAACGACTTCTACGCGGGCAAAGTCGCGGGAAACGATTAGAGGAGAAATAGTTACGTTGCTTAAAACTTAGAGAACTCGACACTATTACTTGCTCTTAACAGACACGTTTTTAAGTCCCGGAATTGGAATACACCAACTGTACTTTTTTTTGCACCGTCATCATCTGCTTATCGGTTCTTTCACTTCTAACCTAACGAGTACAAACTTGTGGGTCTACCTACATTTATTACACCGGAGATACAGTTGCCACCTTTTGAATTCAGATCATACTGTATTTTCTTTACCAATATAACGATTTTGTAACGTGCATTCCACAAAAAAACCTTTTCAAATTCAATCAATTTTTTCACTTTGATATGATCGAAATTAAACTCAATCGGTTCTCTGAAAAACAGATGACGTGACTTCAGTACTTCACTAGGAAAAGCTCATCCTGGGGGGTGATTCTCTCAGCACAGCGCTGCGTCGATCTCAAAGGTGACACGCGTGCCTTCTTAATGACGACACTGAACTCGACTCACCTGCCTGCTGCCTAATTGAGAAGGCACGAGCTAAAATGTGTTTTGTACGCTCCGACGGGACTTCTTAAACTTGCCGGATAAAACTTCACCTTTGAGATCGACGCAGCGCTGTGTTGAGAGAATCACCACTACCTGGGCTGGGATTCTACGAGGGTGACACTGAAAGTTTTTAGAACTGGCCACTTTTAAACAAAATAATTAAAACCATAAGTTTAAATTTTGAAAATGGAACTCTTTGTCAATATTATTGAATATGAATTTTATTCATTTGTCATTTGTTTTACGATTTGGTGGCAAGTTGAAAATTGTCTGTGTCACGTAAGCATGAATTTAACGCGAGAAAATTTTCGTGCAATGATTTTTTATGACTTTCGATATAATTTAAGTCAACAAGAAAGTTATGATAGACTACGATTGGCCTTTTCCGATGAAGCCCCATCTCGTGCCACTGTTTACAACTGGTTTTAGCTCATTAGAGTTTAAACGTGGTCGCACTTTTCTCACCGATGATTTGCGTAGTAAGGGACGGCCTTCTACGGCGACGACTGAAGATAACATCAGTTTTGTGCGGCGTATGATAGAGACTGATAAAAGAGTGACCTATCAGCAGATTCGGACAAGCTTAGGCATCGGTATGAGTCAAGTGCACAAAATCCTACATGAACATTTAGCGGTCAGGAAGCTTTGTGCCCGGTGGATACCTCATAATTTGACCGAGGCCCAAAAACTCCATCGTGTTGATTGGTGCCGTGAAATGATTGAAATTGTGTTTTAGAGGATCGAAAAACAGTTACTGAAGAGTGGTACACTAACAATTGTTTGCCACTTGAGTTGGAATAAGTTCGGGAGAAACGACCTCGCAGTAGAATCCTCCTTCACCAGGACAACGCCGTCAATTCAAGAAGTCGATATTTCGACGAGTCGTCACTTTTAAGAAGTCGTCTATTCAATAAGTCGTCATTTTAAGAAGTCGTCATTGACCGCCGAAAGGGTTTTGTGGACGCCGAGCAAGCTGTGGCTGCGTTTCAAAAGGCCGTCGAAGTGACCCCTAAGGACGAGTGGGCAAAGTGCTTTTCTTAGTGGTTTCATCGGATGCAGCGATGTATTGACATGAATGGAGACTATTTTGATAAAATATTATAAAACTAATAACTTGCTAGTTAACCCAGTTTTTGATTTTCTTTGAACTTTCAGTGTGACCCTTGTATACGGTAATAACGATATCGTCTTTGACGTGTTTCCGTATTGTCAACGTTTTGATAACTCTTATGTCATTTACAATAACGGCGACTGTGACATTAACGATTCTAAAACACGTCAAACGCGATATCGTTATAACGTAGTAGAATAGAGGCCCAGATTTTTTCATCGGCCCTTTATACCAGTCTAGTCTCCAGACTTCGTCTTAAAGGGCCTGGGGAGTTCATTATCTTCCAAATTCACAACCAGACCAACTTATTTCTGTGCAAACATGACTCGATATGGATGTAAATGACCCTGAACGAAAAAGACAATATTATATTTCTGTTGCTATACTTAACCACAATAAAACGGGAGACGTCAAAGTCAAAGGGCTAATTACTTACCATACAACTTTAAAACAGTATTTGTAGGGTATTGCCGCTTGATTCACCTGATCAATTCTTGTTATTTTGTGGTTTTACTATGAATTAGGAAGTGGGTACTTAATAGCATTTCCAGTTTGTGACATGACAGCAGAGCTTATTTATTACACCTTTCTGAATTAGTCACTAAGAAGAAGGACGCCGCAATACGTTAGATACGTATGGAGATATCTCCATCTCTCCAACGTATTGCTTCGTCCTTCTTGTAAGTGACTAATTTAGGAAGGTATCATATTGACCACTTCCCTTACTATTTTGTGCGGATAATATAATTTTACCGCTATTTATTATTTGTTAATTTATTTGTATCTGATTGAATACCTTAAGCACCTGCTAAATGAGAGCACCCGCAAAATTTCCTAATTTTAATCGTCACCAAAAATGGACCCCTGGTAATGGATAAGAAAGAAGCAAGAAGCCGTTGTCAGAGACGTTAATTATAATTGATTGTTGATTTTATTACTTTTATTAATAAAACATGACACGAGTGATAATAATCAAGAAATATCCGTCAAACTTATAAAGATAAACTACTTACAGGGCCGGGTAGTGACTCACAAACTTCGGTAGTTATTCATCGAACGCGCATGAGTCACCGAGATCAAACAAACGATGTGTTGGAATATCGATCGTCTTATTTGTTAATCGGTCACGTTGCTCTGTCTGCCCACCATAATTTAATGCTTACTTATGTTACGTGTTGAGTAAACAAAACGAATCTCTTAAATTCGATCATTTTGGATTTGGGACGAAAAAGTAAATTTTATCTTATCTTGGCTTTCTTATCTTTTATGTCATTTTATAAACTACTTAAACCCAATTGCACATGGGGTATATGGGCTCCATTAACTGGCAACAGCAGAGTGGGTTATACACCTAGCTCTCAAAATAACTTTCGGGCAATTTCGGGTTTTTACCCAGATCTTCAAATAGCATTTATAATATTTTACGGTAACGCGTTATACTTAATTGTATCATTATTCTCGCGCTATTACTCGGATCCACATTCACCATAAATATAAACCTCATATCGATATAATATCATACCGACATTTCCTGGATCATCGGTTGCTATGGGAGTGCCTCAAGGCTCAATTACAGGCCCATTCTTGTTTTTGATTTATATGAACGACCTCCCATATGTTGTTAGCGATAAACATGAAATATATTTTTTTATTTTATTTATTATTTAGTTTGCCAACAGATATAACACCATTAACTTAATTTAAAAATAACACGGGTATGGAAAAGTGACAGGGTGTTTACCCAATTACAGGCAAACACAGATTGCGTAAAACAATCGCTTTTGTACCGATGTGACCCAATAACTCAGTTAGTTACTAAGATTAATGCTAAATCCTACAAACTATTAAATAAAAGGATTTCTAATGTCGCAACTCGCAAGTAACCCTTAACAACATAATTACATACCCGGGCGTTTTAAAAAAAAAGTGTATTGTCGTTTGCCAGTTATACTTAACTTTTATTCAAACTAATTAGGAAACAGGCTTAAGTATTTCAATGACATTCGTTGTTACAGCCATCTGAGAACACCCAAGACTCAGAATCAAATACTCGCGCTCATCACACAAACATTTGCCCTGACTAAGAATCGAATGCGGAACCCTACGAAGCTAGCGGTTCCGCATTCGATTCTTAGTCAGGGCAAATATTTGTCAGTGAGGGTCACTGACAGCTAAGTTAACTTGCGTTATCAAAATCGCACTGCTAGATGAAAACAGCATCAACAGAAAATAAAACTGTATTTTAAAATCAACTTTAATACCAATGTGTTTGGACTTGAAACAAATCTAACAGTTTTTTTGATTTGATACTGTTTTGATCTAGCAGTGCGAAATGTTTATACTCGTATCATCTGGTAACTTCGATTATTACGTCTTAATATACGAGTAACATTAGGAGCGTAACAACGGTTCACATTTCCGATGGCAATAGGTGCCTAGGTATATCAAATTGATATACCTAGGCACCTATTATTTATTGATATTATCAATACCGAATATTGTGCAATATTAGTATGTTGTATGTTGGATTTGACATCCAACTACAACAATAAAACAATTAATTGCTCACCAATTTGCAAATTGTAAACTCGAACGAACATTAAAAAAAACTGTTTTTTTAGTATAACGAGGAAACAATTTAATATTAAACGTTAAACTATAAACGACTAGGTAGGTACCTGTTGAAACTCAATATGTAAACGAATTTCCTTTAATTTAATTTATTAAGAAGCAAAAACGTATTACATCCGACGCGCAAATTACTAAGAGAGTTTAAGTTGTCCAGTCTGGCCGTACAAACAACATCTAAGGCGTGCATTCTTAATTCGGTAGCTTTACCCGTCGAGTGATCCCGCTCGTAGGACTTCGCTCGCTCGATCGACCGTTTCGCAGTTTATCTTTACGAGAATAACACCTCTGTTTACCTACCATGCATGGTCATATTCTAAATTATATGTACGTTAGTGAGCGAAACTAATAACGGGTGTCCCAAACCAAAAAAACATAGTATTACCTAGTATGGTAAATCATGCTTACATTTTGGGACACCCTTTAATACACTCGGCGTCAAAAATATCGCCCCTCCGCGAAAATCAGATTCAAGCTAATCTAGACCTTAGCGAAATTATGTTACATAATTAATATTAGTATCAATTAAAAGCACGTTTAATGTGTTTTAAATTAATAATGTTTAATTTAAACAAAACGTAATGGCTTGTGAATCAGAGCGTTTCGAAAAAAAAGTGCACAAATACTCGTTTGAAGGGTCGCGAGTTGTGCCCTTTTCCAGGGGTATAAAATGCCTGTACAAGGTCAAATGTCAATCATTCACTATCCAGACGTCGAAGAGAACACATCTAAGGAACTCAAGCAAGAAAACAACCCTCGAACATGGAGACCACCGCTGCTGAATCAGCTCAAGTGGTTGCACTACTGCAAGCAGGAGTTCGGCAGTGTGATGTCGCTCGGCAACTCAATTTAAGCCGTCATGCTGTCCGCCGAGTATTTCAGCGGTTCCATGAGACTGGGGGCTACATCAGAAGACGTGGGGCTGGTCGGCGACGCTGCACATCCGAAAGAGATGATCGCTTCAACGTGACATCATCTCTACGCAATCGCTTCGCTAGTGCTGTTGAGGTGCAACAACGCCTCAGAGAAGCTCGGACAAGATCAGTTAGCATCTCTACGGTTAGAAGAAGACTGCGGGAGAAGGATATCGTGGCTCACAGGGCTGCTACAGGCCCAATGTTGACCGCACAGCATCGCAGAGATCGCTTGCAATTTGCCCGCGACCACGTCGATTGGACGTTTGAGCAATGGAGGCAGGTTCTCTTTACCGATGAGACGAGAGTCTGTCTTTATTGCAACGACAGGCAGGCCAGAGTCTACAGAAGGTCGGGCGAACGATTTGCTCAAGCCTGTATTGAAGAGACAGTGGGCTACGGAGGTGGCTCTTGCATGTTCTGGGGGGGCATGTCTATAGACGGCAAAACCGACCTTGTCTGCGTCTCCAGGACTGGAGGCACTCGCGGCCAAGGGTCCCTGAATGCTCGCCGATACATTGCCGAGATCCTGGAAGAGCATGTGATGCCATATGCGGGTAACGTCGGCTCTGGGTTCACATTAATGCACGACAACGCTCGCTCCCACACTGCATTAATTGTTCGGGATTATCTGGAGGAGGTCAGGATTCCCGTTTTGCCGTGGCCAGCCAGGAGTCCTGACTTAAACCCGATTGAACACCTTTGGGACGAGCTGAAGCGACGGGTTCGTTCATGAGATGCCGCCCCTACCACCCTGCAAGATCTCCAGGACGCAGTCATCGAAGAATGGGGCAACATTCCACAAGAGGACATCGTAAAGTTGGTGCGATCACTGAAAGACCGTTTAGAGGCAGTGATAAGGGCAAGGGGGGGTAACACTAGTTTTAAGTTAATTTTAGGCACTTTTTGTAAAATTTTGTTATCCATTTATTGTTGTAAATTTAAACTTGAATAAACATTTTTCAACTGTTCGCAATGTCATTTCCTTTAATTTTTGACCCCAAGGAAAAATTTTTTTTTTTTTTTTTTTTCCTAAAAAAACACTTTATTACCTTTCAAATGATACCTAACAATCATATTGTTGTCCTTGATCAAATAGGGTTTAAAGTCGGTTGTAATTATTTTCCGAGGAGGGGCGATATTTTTGACGCCGAGTGTAGAAGAGAGCCTTGGGGGGTCTTAATTTCTCACAAAGACGGGGTTTGATTTTTAGTATTTTGTTTGTTTCTTTCTGACTTAATAAAAGTTTTGAAAACTTATTTGTGCTGTATGCTTCCATGTAAAATCTCAAGGTTCTAGGTGATTGGGAAGTGCTATAGGTATTTTTTTTTTATTTCATGTATGTCTGCACCGCCAAGGGTAGGTATAAAAATTCTCATTTTATTTATTTGCTCTTTTATTTATTACAAGTTTCGACATGTTTCCTGCTTAACTATGCATGATTTATTTTTATTTGTTTTTTTATTGTTTTATAAAGTGCTGGGTTAAGTTCTATCATTGTCATAAGCTATATTTATGTAAAAAATGACTGACTGTTGAGTTTCTCATGGCGCTTCTTCTCAGCAGTGGTCTCCTCTTGGGTAGCGCTGGTAGAATTTTTACGTGAAAAAGTGCCCGTGCTGTGCGGCCTACTTACGTAATGAACAACTTTTATCTTTTTTTTAATGAATGGGTCAGTCAGTACAAAATAAGTACTTTTTGATAAAGAATAACTTTTTATTGGATAATGATTGAACCCTTAATTTCCACACTAGGCTGTTAACAATAACATAATTATTAACAATAATATTTACCTTCCTCTAATCCGATGCTAATTCAGTTGAAGATTGATGTGCTGCTTCCCTATTGAGGATGTCTACATATCCATATATACATATTATATTTACAGGAAAACTGACGGTGAATCACAGTGAAGTGGTCGGTGACACATTATCGGTGACTTCCCTTTTGCGTTCCGATTTTATTATTAGTTTAAACTTGCATGTATCATTAAGTTTGAATTGGTATGATATTGTAGTCACCATTGTAAGTTTTTAATATTATTGACATTTATTATTTATCTTATTATTATTATTATTTTTCCGTGTGGTTGCCGGGTTAGAATAGTGCCACTCCATGTCTTCTCGTGGAAGTCGTGAGAGGCGACCAAGGGAATAAAGGCTTGTATAATGCGCGGCATGTAAGTAAAAACTGCGCAGAAGTCGATTTTACGGTCTCACCTGTGGTGAGAGCGGGGCGGGAGTCGCTTCTCACCTCCCCGCCACCCCGCGCACGCGTCGCTTTCGCCTGGGAGTACAGTCGAAACTACCTACCTGCGCAGTAGCGGCCATGTTGGTTTTTACTTACGTGCCGTGGATTATAGTACTATTAGGCCTGACTGTGCAAAATGTGGTTACAGAATTGTCAACAAGTTAGAGTTGTTGGTATTCTGTAGCTCTACCTATCCCATTCTGGGAATGAAGGCGTGACGTTATGTATGTATTACATTTATATATCTATATCTACACTTCTACACTAATATTATAAAGAGGAATGATTTGTGTTTCTGTATGCTTGCAACGAATAAAATCAAAAACTACTGGGGGTGATTCTCTCAACACAGCGCTGCGTCGATCTCAAAGGTGAAGTTTTATCCGGCAAGTTTAAGGCATCTTTATACGACACTGAACTCGACTCTCCTGCCTGCTGCCTTATTATATTACCCCCTGCCAGGCCGGTGACACTCCGCGTTATTGCCTACTCAATGTGCGGCCTTTTATACAAGGCTAATCAGTTGAGTGTCACGCAAGCGCTCGTCTTGAAGCTCGCCGCCCGTACGCCGCTGCGAAAATAATTCGAGTTTTTGTTTAAATAAATGTACCTATGGCTCCTCGAAAAGCCAAAAGGTACTGTATAGCATAAGGGTGCTTAAATAATGACAGGAATGGCGACCTATCATTATTTACACTGCCAAAAGATATCGAAAGTTAAGATTATTATTAATATTATTTTATAAATTATAACTTCGATCGAGGTAGGTAGTTACGAGTAGCTGTACTTAATTACTGACACAATGATTACAGTTTTGAATCCTCGTCACAAAAAGAGCGGAATAATATTATTTATTTTATTAACTACCTACCTCAGTTTCGCAGTTTTCGACTTATTCGCATCAAAAATCTATTACCTACCTTACTTAAAGAGCGTTCCGCGTAAGTAGATCTTCCAGTAATAGTGACTACCTACTAAAGCAAGGTCAGCATATACCGGTTACCTACCTTCTTACTTGAGTAACGGAATAGGTAATAATAGTGCTCGAGTTTATAATTTTGTCGTGTTATACGAGTTGCATAGTCCAAGAGCCTGATGTAAGATTAGTTTTTAATTTGATATATAAGTACTAACGTTTAAATTAGGTTTTTCTTTCTTTCTTTCTTTTCTTTTAGTTTCTGATTTTGATTTTTTTTTTGATTTGTTAGCCCTGTTAGGATATACCCACTCCCGAGGTTGACGGAAATTGAAGTCGGTTTATTTTTTGTTCTATGACTTGTAATTATTATAACAATATGTAGATGGATATTTTCGCTAAAACATGACCCTAGAAATGAGTTACCTATATAATATATAAGAAAAAGTTAAAAAGGTCCGCTTTGCGACTATTTTCAAAAAATTAATATTATAATTAACTTTTGTTAAAAAACTGTAATTTTTATTTTACCTTTTACTTACCTATAAATAAATAAATAATAAATATCAAATACATGAAAAAGGAGTTAAAAAAATATGTAAAAATTAAACATTTGTAATTGTAATCAATCAGTCACAGTTACAAATAATTATAATGTAATTTTTTTTATTAAGTATTGCAAGGACAAATTTATCTGCCATTAAAAATTGGCTCTCTCCTTATATATTTTTAAGTGTAAGAAAGAGTAAATTTATGTCTCACATAAGCTTTACTTGTCGATTGTGAAACAGGCAATAAGACTAATAGGCTTTCCATCGCGGGTTGCAAATGTTGATTAAATGTTATTGATGAAACATAAATATTGTTATAAGATATTAATAATTATTGTTTTTAAATCAAAAATATATTAAACGTTTTTTTGAAATTTCACCTTACCGACTTTTTTTTAACGTTTTTTCATGTAGGTACTAACGATGTAATGTTAACATCTGTGGTGCATCAACACAATACAGGGGGCCTAATATGGCTGCGTTTGTCGCTGTATTCTATATACCTATTTCATCTTGTTATAGATAAACAAAATGTTTTAAGGTCTATATCGAAGCTATTATAATATGTTAACAACAAATATTTAGTAATACAACTATTACAAAATGAACTTTCAAAGTCCTTAAAATAAATGATTGTTTATCGAAAACGTGCGTCAGCTCCTAGACTAACATTAACCTACCTATTCCAGTACGGGTAGCACAAGTTGTATTTTCTCGCTTGTCTCGCTTAGTGCGTCTCTGGTTACAAACTAGATTTATTTATTTCATTTATTTATTCAATAAGACACACTAACAGTTGCACAAACAAATACAAATATAAAAGATAGGTACAAAGAAAATAGTCCTGTTTGTGTACTAAATGCAACAGTATTAGCACAGTTAGGATGAATAAAACTAAAACTACATAAGAAAACTACAATTAATAATAAGTTTAATGCAATTTGTTTGCTTACAACTGCCACGGAATAAGTATGTATTAACGTATTAATTAGTACAAGTAACTGCCAGCCCTGCGGAGTGGGCGGAGTCAGTAAAGCTCATCGCGGGCGAAATGATACATACTCTCGCGGCGCAGATTTAAGCTGCATTTTGCCTCGTTAGGGGCTCCCCCACTATCGATCGCAGAAATGTAACCAAGGGCACTTCCGGCCGTGCACTTGTTTTATTATCGTTAACGCGTTCTGTTTAGGTTTAAATTCGCATGTTTGCTGTCACGGAGTGTCGCTTCTGTACTTGTACTATTACTTATTCTGTGCCCCTGCACCGATTTCAAAGATTCTTTCAACAGTAGAAAGCTATCGTATCGGCGAGTAACATAGGCTTAATTTTGTTTTTCTACGCGGACAGAGTCGCGGGCAATAGCTAGTAAAATATAAAAGGAGAAACGGTCAAAGATAATGTAAATTATATATCTTAATGGAAGTTAAAACCCTCCCCAGACGAAGTCGAGGGCGGGGCTCTAGTAAATTTATAAAGAAAATCTGGGGGAATTATTTCAGCTGTAGGTACCTATACCAATTCATCATCCTTATCAGCAGTGTAAAAACGCATTCGGAACTCTGAAGAAAACACAAACTTAATCAATTCAAATCAATTGAAAAAATAGGTTGATTTCAATCAGTTTAGACAAGCTGACACGGATTTTTAACAGTGTTTTGACCTGATACTCGTATTTTTTGTCTGGAGGTTGATGGTCCTTCGAACCGTAATATGGAAGATAACCATCATTGAATTTGATATCACAAATTTTGATTTAATATTGCAACTTGCAACTTGCTTGTCAGTGAATTCAAGTTTCGAACGTTTATAGTACGAGTATGTATAGTAGCGACCTGCCCCGCACTTCTTCGCTCCGGTTTAACAGATTTAATATTCTGTAGCTTCCTATGTAGTGAAGTTTAGTAGTTCCAGAGATTACCTCTATACATACATACAAACAGTAACACAATTTTACTTAATTTCTTACTTTTTAACAAATTGAAGAATATCCAAACTACTTACTAATATTATAAATGTGAAAGTAACTAAGTCGGTTTGTTATGCTTTCACGGCTAAACCGCTGGAATGATTTCGGTGAGTGAAAATTGGAGCCTGAACCCCAAGGGACGTGGGGTCCTGTTTACCGCGAAAAGCGATAAACGATTTCCATGCGGAGGAGTCCCGGGCAACAGCTACAGTTAGGTATATCACAATCACAATATAGATATAACAAATTTAAAATTAAATGTTGATAGATATCAATATAGATGGTATAGACATAGAAATGTAGTAGTGTATTATATAAATGTATGTATGTAATTATATTACCCAACACTATTATACAGGGAACAGGGTTGAAATGAGTATATTAATTATTGCATTTTGATTTAAATATAATACTCTCAGTATGCTCACCGTAAATCTTTCAAGAATTGACCGCTGGATTACCGCTTTGACTGCACGTAGCGTAGTTTATGTAGACCTATTTATAAATTGTTCTCAGTCACACACAACAACAAACGAGTCATAACAAGTTAAAAATAGTTCTTACTCATATATTCAAAGATCCGTAATTTATTACATTGTTCGCGATTAGATCAAAGATAGTGCTGATGTCGAGACACAAATGAAATCAAAGCTGTATCCTGAACAGGTTTAGACTTTCGTTTTGAGCACTTGATTATCAAGATCGAGCTGATTAGTTAACGAACGATAATATTTTATATGTATATAAGCAGTAGTCACTGCTCCTCTTCACTACTTGTTTAATCATCACCATGTATATTTTGATTAGTTGTTTATGTGTCATCGTCACCTTGCTGTATAGGTACAGCACAAGAACCTTCAGGTACTGGGGAGACAGAGGAGTGAAACATGACCTTCCTATACCGGGATTCGGAAATAATGCCTCCAATTTCTTCGTAAAGAAAAGCATGGCAAAAGTCGCCGAAGACCTGTACTGGAAGTATCCCGACGAGAAAATTGTAGGATTCTACAGATTGACCCAGCCAGAGCTGCTCATCAGGGACACTGATGTGATTAAACGTGTTCTGTCTACCGATTTTCCACATTTTTACGCACGATCATTGCATGGGGATAGCGGGACCGCGGAACATTTGGAGCCGTTACGGAAGAACCTGTTAGTAGTGGAAGGCGATTTGTGGCGGTTGTTGAGACAAAGCTGCACACCAGCATTTACAAGTGGCAAGTTAAAAGCAATGTTCCCTCTAGTCGTGGACCGCGCCGAGCGGCTGCAGGAGCGGGCGCTGACGCTGTCTGCGGGCGGGGCGCCGATAGATGCGCGCGAACTCATGGCTCGCTTCTCCACCGATTTCATCGGCGCGTGCGGCTTTGGAGTCGAAGCAGACTCTCTAAACGATGAAGATTGTGCATTCAGAAAGCTAGGAGAAAGTATATTCCATATAGGCATCAGAGAAATCGTTATATTCCTACTTAAAGGTCTTTTCCCCGGAAAATTCACTAATCTTAAAGTTTTTGGCAAATTCGAAAAGGAGTTCTATCACTTAGTGAGGGAAATTCAGAAGCAGAGGAATTACAAGCCATCATCGAGGCACGATTTTATTGACTTGTTGATGGAGATCAAAAGCAAGGGCGTGGTAGAGTGTGAGTCGATGGAGAGGCAGAAGCCGGACGGTACACCAGAGCGCGCGTCTCTCGAGTTCGACGACGCGCTGATGGCCGCGCAAGTGTTCGTGTTCTTTGCCGCGGGCTTCGAGACTTCCTCCTCGTCGACTAGCATTACTCTCCACGAGCTCGCGTACAACCAGGACAAACAGAGGAAAGCACAAGAGGATATTGACAGGGTGCTCGCTAAATACGACAACAAGCTCAGTTGGGATGCGATAAAAGAGATGCACTATTTGGAATGGACTTTGAAGGAGGGCATGAGAATGCTACCTGCCGTAGGAGCACTGAGCCGAGCTTGCCGTCGGAAATACACATTCCCGGATCTGAACGTAACTATTGACCCTGGTACAAGGATCACAATATGCACGCAGGCACTACACAATGACCCTCTCTATTGGGACAAACCTGAAGAGTTTCGGCCGGAGCGATTCAGCCCTGCAGAGTACGATGAAGCCAGGACAAAGTACGCCTACTTACCTTTCGGTACCGGTCCTCGCGCTTGCATCGGTAAGTTGAGACCATTTTGCTTAGATCTTTAATATGGTATTTATTACTTTCATGCTGAATGATAAGCTCGGTTAATTTTAGTTATTTTAAATGGTTAAATTCAGCTCGTGTGACTCTAAAATAAGCATAGAACGTGTATGGAATTACCCGAATTTATCTTATACACACGAGATGCGTGACTGATCGAACTTAACTCACCTTTCGTGGAGCTATCGTCTGTTTCATAAGCTTTATTTTGACAGATGCGCTACGTAAAATGCAAATCTCATCGTTAGTTATACTTTCAAACTTTCCACATTTGCTTATTACCTAAATATGAGATTTCACGCAACATTAATTTTAGTGAATGAATCCGAATGTATGTTCAAAATGTTCAAATAATACATTATGTAGGGGAAAATTACCCTATTGTTGGAAACTTGGAAGTCTAGTTATTATTGGCAACCGAACTTTATTTCGTTATTTAGTAGTTAATAATATAGAGGAAGGATAGAGGCGATAATTCTACGAACACCAGGTACCCAATAACTGGTATTTTGTAAGCCAATAAGTTGATGTTTTACCCTTTGTTTACCCTAGCTTGATTATTGGGCCTTATTTTATTTTTATTTGTTCTAGGCGAGCGTCTGGGCCTGATGCAATCCCTAGCTGGAATGGCGGTCATCTTATCCCGGTTCACGGTAGAGCCCGCACCCAACTCGCTGCGACATCCCACGGTCGACCCAAAGTATAACATCATTCAAGCAATCGTCGGCGGACTACCACTCATGTTTAGAGACAGAAAGAAAGTATAGATAAGTTCAGGTTTAAGCGGGCTGAATTTCCGCAACATCAAAATAAGGATAGGAGGTTTAGTTGACACGCAAGATACCGTCGACCGTGCAAAGTATTAAACTGTGGTCTGTGTATGAACGTGCACTACATAATAATAATTATATTATTATGGTGGGAACAACAGGGCCTCAATTCTACTGTGTTATAACGATATCGCGTTTGACGTGTTTTAGAGTCGTTTATGTCACAGTCGCCATTATTGTATATGAAATAAGCAAAACGTTGACAATACGGAAACACGTCAAAGACGATATCGTTACTACCGTGTGGAATCCCAGCCCAGGGCCTAGCCAAGATGCAAACGCTCCTAACGTTTTTCTTTTCTATCGCTCAAAATGTATGGGATGACAGTCGGCCACGTGCTTTATCGAAACGCACGAGAATGTCATCCCATACATATTGAGCGATAGAAAAAAAAACGTTAGGAGCGTTTGCATCTTGGCTAGGGCCCCAGGGCCTCTAATGTACTGCGTTATAACAAACAATATCGCGTTTGACATGTTTTAGAATCTTTTATGTCACAGTCGCCATTTTTGTAAATGACATAAGGGTTATCAAAACGTTGACAATACGGTAGCACGTCAAAGACGATATCGTTATTACCGTGTAGAATCCCAGCCCTGGTTGCATGACTTTGTATTTGCGAGTTAGATAAGTTAGAATTTGTTGGCGCTAAGATCAGACTGATAATAAGTACCGCAAATTGTGATTTTGATTTTATTAAGTGCATTTACTTATGATATATGTGATTTTAAGTAGGATAAGAATAAGTATAACATAAACACGTACGATTTACAAACTTTTGAGACCAAATCTTTCGTTTAAACATGTCAAAAGCATAGTTGTACTTACTGAGAATGTATTATGTTCTATATTGTGTTTTATAATATTTGTTATCGTCCATTGTCAAGTCTTCGCAGCTAATTAAGCAAGCAAGAGAAGAATAGAGCCTCGGAGCACAGACCGTATAATTCAAAGTAATTTTGATTAAAAAGATTTTTCGACAGCTTTTTCTCTGTCTGGCTGTAGGGCGTTAGGGTCAGGCCTTAATACTCGTAGTCTTAGAAAGGAAACAGATTTTTGCTCCTGATGATAAAAAACCTATATATACTTCCGCCTGCACCCAGCATATACTCAAGCACTTTACGGCTTCTTCGCGCACGGGCATGAGAAGTGGAAACGATGATTTAAATAATTGGAGTTTTTCTCTCGTAATTGATTCCAATTATTTAATATAATAAAAATAAACGCCCTGAGTGGTGCGTAAAGGGTTTTTAATTCAAGATAGTTTATACAATTCTGTGTTATTTTTATAAATGTTCTATACTATGTTTTTTCGTTAATAAAAAACTTAAAGGTTAATAAATAAACTTTCTCATATTACAACCTGGGCCTCTATTCAGGTGTGTTAAAACGATATCGTGTTTGACACGTTTAAGAATCGTTTATGTCACAGTCGCCATTATTGTAAATGACATAAGAGTTATCAAAACGTTGACAATACGGAAACACTTTTAACGCACCTGAATAGAGGCCCAGGGCCTATATTCAGGTGCGTTAAAACGATATCGTGTTTGACTCGTTTAAGTATCGTTTATATCACAGTCGCCATTATTGTAAATGACATAAGAGTTATCAGAACGTTGACAATACGGAAACAGGTCAAAAACGATATCGTTATAACGCATTTGAATAGAGGCCCTGGGCAGCACTCATCAAGGCTTTTTTGTCTGTGGTAACGCACGGATTAAATGACGTTTGCAAAATACAATCGATAAAAAGAAGATAAAATTGATTTAATTAGTTTACAGACAGTAGGTAGTTATCTTTTGTTACTGATAGATCAGATAGAGATTTTCAGAGAGTTCAAACTGTAAATGGGGTAAAGTATGGGGTAGACTTTAGTATGGACATTTTATAATTTTTAAAGTAGGAAACGTGAAAATTCGCCTTTTGGATTCCTACTTAAAAAAAGTATAATATTTATTTAAGATCCATTTGATAACGATTTTTGGTATATTGTGTACCTATTACATACATACATAACATCACGCCTTCATTCCCAGAGTGGGGTAGGCAGAGCTACAGAAATACCAACAACTCTAAAATACGTTGATAATTCTATAATCGCTTGTTGCATAATCAGGCCAAGAAGTTTATTGTGTATTGTACCTACATATTGCAAGTAGGGCTTTTGTTGGCGGTTTTCTAGAAAAAACTTTTTCCGCCCCTAGGTACGCTTTGAGTTTAGCGGTCACTAATCTTTGTTATTATTTTGTCTGTGTCTGTGTACTAATATTTTATCAAAATTACATCAAATAATATCATCGATTGAGTGATCTGATGATAGATAGCACGAATGATGACAAAAAAAAACATTATGGATATTTATCTACTGCAAGTTTTAAACCAAACAATGCAGTAAGTATCCATGAGTCAGTGGCGTAACTACTTATAGGGTGGCAATGCTGGCAAAATGCCACGGGCCCCCGACCCGGGAGGGCCCCGGCCCAAGAGGCAGCCAGCTCAGAAATAACAAAAAAAAAATGTAGCTATGGTCTGGGGCCCCATCCAAAGACATTGCCACGGGCCTCAGAAGGTACCTATAGTTACGCCACTGCCATGAGTATCCAAAGTTTTGGGACATATGAAATAATTCAGGGGCACTGACGTTTCGCACAAAAACTTTTCCCAAACTGATTCATTTCCCAAAAACATTATTTGGCGAAACACTATTTTTTCCGAAACTGTAAATATTTTAGGATTTATTTCAGGACCATCGGTTAGAACCCTATAGGTTAGGTTAGGTTAGTTTTATAAAAAATCTGAAACGTTTACAGTTTTGGAAAAGTAAGCGTTTGCCCAAATGATATGTTTGGGAAATGACTCAGTTTGGGAAACGTTCTTTGACCAAACATTAGTAAACCAAGGTGTACTGCCTTTTTGCCGAATTATGTTTCGTCAAATTTCATTTGGCAATCAACTTTTCGCCGAAGTTTTATTTGGCAAATCAATCTTTGGCATAATTTTACTTCGTAATTTTTTTATTTCGCTACATTTTTATATTGCATAATTTTATTATGTCAAATTTTATGTGGTAAATGATTGTGTAGCAAATGATTTGCTAAGGCAAATAACATGTTGTCAAATTTTATGGGTTAAATTCATAAATTTGAAAGTTATATCAGCTGCGTACCTTTGAGCTTGAACTTGTCGAATGAATTAAAAATGAAACTGCTCCCAGAGATAGGTAGGTTAAGGTTATTTTTTTTATGACCCTAAAAACGAAACTGCTCCTAGAGATAGGTAGGTTATGGTTATTTTTTTTATGACCCTAAAAATGAATCGGCTCCCAGATATCTAGGTAGGTTAGGGTTCTTTTTTTTATGACCCTTAAAACGGACAGACTCCGATTGATAGATGTATTTTTACATTTATAACTTTAAGAAGACTTCATAATGCATTTCAATATGTTGCTAAATTAAGGTATGCCAAACAACACATTTGACGAAAACATAATTGACATCTTAAAAAAATCCCACGTAATAATTTGTCTAACAATAATTTATCAAATCATTAGTTGGGAATAGATATCAGTGCGAAACGTTGAGTTGGGAAATAAAAATTTGACGAAATGAAAATATGGGATACGTAGTTTGGCGAGTTAAGAATTTGCTAAATAATTTTCGGCGAAACATTAGTAAACCGTAAACCAATTATTAAACATTTGCGTAGTTTCATGCAATGTCTTTTTTTTGATAATTATTATATTATTTGAACATAAATACAGTTTTTTTTGTCCTGTAATATTTATTTATTTTGATAGAGGAGGCATGTATGTATGTACCTACATGACGGTGTTAAGGAGGTGCGGTGCGTAACTTTAGTGATAACTGCAACTGCTGCAGGAGAGGAGTCGCAAATGCGTTGCAGCCGGCTGTCGGGTCTGTTCACGTTTGCAAGGACTGGTTCTTCAGTTTATTATTCTAGTTATGGCTTTTGACGTAGAGACCTCGTCGCGTTGTTCTCCTAGACTCATTATTTTTAGTTTAATAGTTTAATGTTATTAGCCTTACATTTGTGATGATTTAATTTGTTCTAGCTTTAATAACTATTATTTATTACTTTATTAAGTAGGTGTATATGTAACTTACTTTTTAGTATCATTGTACTGTAAGATTGAAAGAATGACCTGCTGGAGTTTCTTGGGCGCTTCTTCTCCGCAATGATGGTCTTATCCGAAGAGCTAGTAGATTCACTGCATATTACCGACGTGTAAAAGAGCCCTATGGTGGCCTATTTACTGAATAAACATTTTGATTTTGATTTTATCTAGAGAAGAATGCTTTGTCTCTTGCTTAAGTCGTATCATAGCAGCCTGTAGCCCGTTTCAAGAAGCTACAAGTTACAAATGATCGGCAGTCTTCTTTCTAACTCCTTTTGCTAGAAAGAGAGTTTCGCTTGTAAATTGTAACTTGTGGCTTTGTGAAACGGGCCACTGGAGTACGGCCGCAATGAGCTGTGAAAAGTTTAGCGAAAACGGACAGTGTATGGCCATTCATCGAGGTGATTTAAAGGGATGGAAAGAGTCGTTGGTGAATAGTACGGTACGGTAAGAAACCTGGCTGTTTGATTTGAAGTAACAGTTACCCACACAGTTCCTGGGAACACTCCCCATGATAGGTTCACTGCCATCAACGGATAAATCCTCAAAGTTGACAGTGCAAACTGTATACCTATTCCTTATGTTATGAGCTTATTGCTCTTCAGTGGAAATTCTCAAGGTATTCCATAAAAAATGCACATATTGTTCTCGATAATTCTCGAGGACTGCTAATCTCTAGATAGCCCAGTCTGTATAGGTAATCAAAAGTCAAAAGTCTTGATTTTGTTTTTGTACGAGGTCCGAAACAACATGCATTACATAGGTATGTCAAAAAGTGTTCTTTTTACACCTTTTGTAACGCAGAGGTTTATTTAGGTGCATTTATATGTGAGTGGAAATTTTTGTATGTGAGTTGGCGTATTTGGGAAATGTTTATAAAATAATTGTTAATCAGTCGCTGTCATAAATAAGCCGTAAACTACGCCATAAATCATTTGAAACAAACGCAAAGGTTGTTATTCTCATGATACAAGGAAACTTGTACAAGTTATAAACAATAATATCCTCATTCGAAAAATACAAATGGCTAAACACAATTGGAACAAGTAGGTACCTAACTAATTGCGTCATATGCGGATAGGCTTGCACCTCCTAACTGGGTGCATAACGCTAATAAGTTAGCGATTTTCGAAAATCGATAAAACGTATAGGTTTGACGTTTGATGACAGATCGGTCGACCGCTATGTCAACTCCATATTTCGAGCCGCTAGAAAACAGAAACGTTAGTGACGTTAGCAGCGTAAGTTTGCATCTTGGCTACGCCTACTGTACTTAGTTGGATCTGTTCGTCAAATCCAACTCAGGTCTTTTCCGTCAATTAATTTATACCTAGTTAATGTTTTTGCTTTTGACTTTAACTTGATCTTAGGTTTTTTTCTAGCAAAGGATATCAACGCGTCCGAACGTCATAAATCGCTTCTTGATTTTATAGTTGTACTGAATGATATTATATTTTAGGTTTTAAATATTTCTTTACGTACTTTTTTCTGATTTAAGGCCTAGGCGTCATCGGCACATCATCCAAGAGGCCTTTAAGTGTTTCACTTTGAAATGGCGTACCTAATAATAATGAATAAGGATCTAGGTATGTATCAAATGCTACACCGATAAAATGAATTACCTGTAGGTACCTACTTAAAATGATTTTTACATAATCTTTTAAAAATACATATGGAATGTTTTTAACGTGCATTCTAGAAGGGTACTACGAGTACTAACATCACCGTAGTAAATTAGCGTTGTCCCTTTCGCGGAGACGTTAGGCTCAGTGGAATTTTTCTTGTCATCAAGATCACCTTCACATGACCGCTTCCAGCCCGTGCCATCTGCAGGCGGTAAAGAAACCATAAAAGGCCCACTGCGAGCGGCGAATAACCGACCATTTTTGGTTGAATCGCAACCGAGTTACCATATCCAGCCGTTCTTGGGCTAACGGACGATCAAACATGGTTGGGCGGAGGTTGGTATTGGCATTCGCAACGGATGGATTTGGCCGGCCATTTTGCTATATTCTATCTCTTTCCAACGTAAATTAAAATCAAAGAATTTTAACGAAGGGGCACAGGCATATATGTTTTTTAAGCGGAGGTCGAGTATGGTCTACTGTTGGTTTACCAACCATTCCGACAGGTCACGTTTCTCTATTCTGCCATCTCAAACAGTTGCAAGTCTAGTAGGGGGTAAAGATAACATATAATTGTATAATAATATATAAGCAAGCGTTACCGTGTAACCGTGTGGTTGCCGGGTTAGAATAGTGCCACTCCATGTCTTCCCGTGGATGTCGTAAGAGGCGATTAAGGGAATAAAGGCTTCTAGTATTGTTAGGCGATGGGCTTGCAACCTGTCACTAATACACTAGTAAACATCTCAGCCTACTTGTGCAAAATGTGGTTACAGAATTATTAACATGTCTTTTTAGAGTTGTTGGTATTTCTGTAGCTCTGCCTACCCCACTCTGGGAATGAGGGCGTGATGTTATGTATGTATGTAAGCAAGCGTTAGTTAGTCGATAAACTCAATGCTTAGTACCAATTTCACTATACGATATTAAATTGAATCAATGTTAATCAACTGTTAGTTCATACATTTTGACAACTGTTAACGCTCTAATCGTCTGTTAAGTGGTTAACATCGTATGGTGAAATTGGTAATTCATATAAGACAGCAATTACAACCACAAAAGGACCAAACGAGGGCGGCCAGGACTATCAAAATACGGGCTTGCTTTTATGCGGGCTTGCACCAACATTTTAACCTATAGAGTTAAGATTTAACCTAGAGTTACGAGTAATCTGACAGTCCTGGTTATGATTTTGACAGGAGTTAAAATCTAACTCTTCAGTTAATGATGATAACCCAGTGTGGTGCAAGTGGGCCTTAGGGTGTTAATTAAATTAAACAGAATCAGTATAAACAGCCCTGTGTGGTTGCCGGGTTAGAATAGTGCCACTCCATGTCTTCCCGTGGATGTCGTAAGAGGCGACTAAGGGAATAAGGGCTTGTAGTACTGTTAGGCGATGGGCTTGCAACCTGTCACTAATACACTAGTAAACTTCTTGGCCTGATTGTGCAAAATGTGGTTATAGAATTATCAACATGTCTTTTTAGAGTTGTTGGTATTTCTGTAGCTCTGCCTACCCCACTCTGGGAATAAAGGCGTGATGTTATGTATGTATGCAGTATAAACATATTTTATCCCCATTCGCAATGTACAATAAATCGAGTCCATGTAGGCAAACAATAGTTAGTTTACCTTCCTGTTGTGGTACGGACCGTACTCTATGTTCCCTAATGAATACGAAATACTCACGAAATTCTCGATACTAAGTTAAGGAAAGCGAGCGTTAATTTAACTGTGTACAGTACGGTCGACCTTATAAGTAGCCACACTTAAGTGCTTTGTCACTTTAACGTCATGTTTGAACTGCGGTACTAATCTATCAAAGACATAAGAGCGACAAGGTACCAAAGTGGATACTGCTTCTTTTAAATGTTTTTGCCGTTTTTGGACACTGCCGGGCTAGCCTTTTATAAATAATAATAAATAAATGTCGGGGTACAACCTCACACAAATTGACCTAGTCCTAAACTAAGCGTTAGTGCGATATAGTACTAACGCAACAATACTGCGACAGTTGGAATGTGGCAAAGTAGTGAAAGTGACAAGGTACTAAAATGATAACCTACTTTTGCTTATTATTCTTATTAAATATACTTGGCTACTAAACATTGATAAACAGACTTATTCATATAGAGAAAAAATACTTAAATATGTAGGTACATAGAAAACAACCGACACTTAGGAACAAATACCCGTGCTCTGGCTCATCAGTCAACACATAATTGCCCGTTTGCCCTGACCGGGAATTGAGCCCGTTTACCGCTAGCTTCGTAAGTCAACCGTAACGTCAACGTTTTAAGTTTAAAAACAATAATAATTAAAATACGATTGTTATAAAGCAGCAAACTGAACAAAACGTGAAAATAATTAATTAACTCATGGTTATAGTACTTAAAGTAAAGACGTGGACAAAAACAACACAAAAACATCCTCAAAGAGCTACTTGGATTTTTTTATAAATACAGATATTCTTACAATACAATGTTCAATTGAACTTATGAACATGGCAGCGGAAGGAAGGAAACAAGGAAACTGATAACATGGCGGTTCTGTGTCAAGGCACGCTGCTGCGGACTCAATAACATGCTCATATAAGGACAGACAATTTATACTTTGGTACTATTTATTGCTGCACTAAATGTTACACCACCATCATCATGTTGTGTTTTACCACCATCTTATCCATTAACCACCCGCCAAGCAACAGTTTTCGCATTGTTGTGTTCCGGTGTGGGGATAAGACAACCGGTGAAATTACTAGCATAGAGGCATTCCATCTTCTTAGGATCATAGTCTAGAGAATTCAAATGTCTACGGGTCTCAGATTCCACTTACTATCAGGTGGCATGAGCGCTCGTGTGCCTTCTACTTAAAAAAAAGAAAAAAACACTACATGTGCTAGGTACATCTTATAAATAAACTGTTGCCGCGTTCGAAGTCGTTTAGTTATCGCTGCTCGCGGATAGAAAGTACTCTTATGTCCTTCCTCGGAGCTCAATCTATCTCCACTCCATACCAAAATTCATCGAAATCGGTTCAGTGGTTTAGCCGTGCAGAAAGCGTAGGAAATTGTACTTTTTATCCACAAGTAGCGATAAACGACTTCTATCTACGGCCCGGCGGATTCCACACGGATGCTGTGGCGGGCAACAGCTAGTCATAGTATAAATACGATAGCAACTGTGTGTGTGTTTGTTTTTTACGCTTTCACAGCTAAATGTTAGAGCCAAAGTTGATATGGAGATAGAAGTAACTTAGGGAAAGGACATAGCTTAACATAGGGTAGTATTTACTTCGGAAAATTGGTTATTGCCGGAGGAAATAGCGATAAAAGTCTTCTAAGGGGACGTCTCGAGAGCGGAGTCGCGGGCAACAGCTACTTCTTATGATGACGATGTTATTGGATGTCACCTAATATTTCCTTCTAATAGGTACCTTACCTACGTACCTATAGTTTATTTATTGTATCGCAGGTGATGAACAAATCAGCCACTAAACAAGCGAGTAAACAGCAAAAACTACGTAATCACGTCGCCATGTAAAAAACTCAATTTGGACATGACCATTGGAGGTGGGCCGTGGGTTTTGCGAAATAACTAACCCAAAAGCGTAAACTTGAGCAAATTCTTTACCAAAAAGTTTCTTATTTTACATGTTTGAAAAGAATTTGATCTCAATAAGCAAATGATCTAATCGTCTAAGCATCTTACAACTGTTACGGTCCCACCCACGCAAAAGGGTGCATTCATTTAAGAAATAAATAAAAAAGTTCACCTAACCGGTTAAAGCGGTCACATCGTAAAAATAACGCGCCAAATTCAACGATCACATCGACTCACGAAATTGCAAATGGCGTCGAGTCTTTGGCCTCTGTTCGTTCCACGTCCGTTGAGATTCGAATTTAAACTTTGAATTCAATGTGCTTTGTTTTCGGCTAACGGTCGTTAACTAAATAAATATATTGTGCAATGATCTGCTTCCACACGCATAACAAACGTGTCTGGATGGTGACTTCACTAGGTATCAAGATGGTGCTAATGAAAAGGTTAATTCTCCATTTGATCCTTAGGCCATTTAGGCAAGACATTTGGAAACTATCTCTACGCATAGCTCAAACCGCTGGACCTAGAGACTAAAAATGTGGGGGGAATATGTCCTGGATATCCCTTCTTAGTGCACCTCTAGGATACTAGAGGTGCACTAAGAAGGGATTTTTTGGAATCGCATCCCCTAAGGGGGGTTAAAAGTGGAGTAGTGGAAAAATATTCCACGCGTACGAAACTACGAAGTCGCGGGCGTTCTCTACTTTATGTATCTAATAATTAGGACCTTACGAGGCTTTCTAAAGGTTTCATTATTAATCACCAACGAATAGGCTCCCGACTTGCTCTCTCCAGATGCTAACGCAGACCTATGGGTAGGTACCTAAAGCAGTCTACCTAGTTTCATAATAATTATTATAAGTGAAGATTTGTAAGCGACTCCGTATACCATAATGTGCCAAATGATTAAATTTAAAATGGGTCGATTTCCCTTATCTTCATTTCATTTTAACCTAATACCTACTCGTAATTTGTAGTTTTACGAAAGACATGAGAGAAATATAAAGCAATCCTTAGCCAAAAAAGACCCGCCTTTGTTATAAAACTGCTGACACAATAATATAGTTTGTATTTAAGTAGATAATGACTACATACCTACTTACTTATACCCATTTCAGTATGATTTACTTTTATTAAAACCCGGAGTGCGTCCACTCAGCAAGGCCCATGATACCTGTCAAATTTTAAATAGGAAGGGAGATTGTCATGTTTGTTACTCTTAACTTAACCCTTTTGGAAGGTTGAAGAAATATGACTTAAGCACATTGCAGATCAAAGCAAATCCATGAGACTAGCATTGACCTTGACTTAACACCGAGTGTCGTTCAAACTTCATACGTTATCCGTTTATTATCAAGTCGCACGTCAGAATTACATCATCAAGACAATCAACCAGTCATTCACAACGTCAGGCTTGGAACAGGATTCAAAATAAATTCGTTACGGCAACAGTGATGCCAGCAACGCGTGACTATCATCTGAATTAGATGGTTACCGACCAATCAATGCACGTTTTACAGGCATGTAAATGGGGATTCTGACTCATCTTTAAATATAGTGATTTCTAGTGGTATAATTAAAGAAATGTTTAACAAAATTGACAGCAAAATAAGTATAGTAGATCAACTAAATTGAAGCAAACAGAATACTTTAGTAAATAAGTCAAGGGGCAGTAGTTAGGTATTTATTGAACCAGCGATTGCTTAGGCCACGGCCACGCTGTCTTGGACATGCAATGTCAATACTATAAAACGTTGTTATTGATAGAGACCTACAGATAGTATTTATGCATGTTCAGTGATCTTAATCGCATCAGTTCATAATTATTATAAATACCTATTTTAAATCTAGACATTTAACAAAGACCGTCCAACCGGTATTAATGTAATGACCCATAGCACAAGTATCAGGTACTTCACGCATACCAAGCTTTGGTTGTGATAATAGCTCTATGGTACATAAATTTAACTAAAATACTAGCACTTTAATTACAAAGCTTCTTAATTATCAATTTCGTAGGTACTAGTAAGAAGTAATTATCTTCAAAATAAGACTTTAAAAACAGTATAAACTCATCGGCCTTCAATTAGCAGCTGTTAACATTAGTTTTCTTCAAAATATCCGGTGCACGCTTTCCTTTACGTGCTATTGCGACGCGCGTGCGCACAGAATCCATGCCAGTAATGTTACCATTTTTTCTAGCGCTTTACACAACCAACAACAATGCAACGTTACATTCAATTATCCGAGTTTGCGAACAATCTCGCGGTTCTCATTAAAGAAGACCCGGCCGCCTATTGCCTCGTGAAAGTGACGAGAGTATATATGAATAGAGAAAGTATTAAAAACTGTATGTGAACAGCTCTGAACAGTCCAATACGAAAGTAACTAGACACCCATCTCCATATTTCTGCACTAATTAACATCAAAAAAGAGTGATCGTAAATTTCGGACGTCTATAGAAGTTTGAACGTGATTTAATATACTAATGGCCATGTAGCCGTGATATCTTATGTACCGCAATTACCTTGAATGCCAACGAGCTTTATTGGAACTTTGACCGCCCAACTTGTCCTAATTTGCCTGAAATTGTCTCATAAATTCTCATCGATTGTGCCCATTTGAGACCAATCAAATTGGCTATTCATTATTTTGCTTTGGTCCCTGTTTGGACAAATCCATTGAGTTAATAGTCAATTGTAAGGACGGTGAAATATGGGTCATGTTGGTTAATTTCCCACGCCTGCCCATTTTATCTGTCGACTATTGTTATGCAGGAGGCGTGGGTCTGAGCGTGTGCTATTGCCATATATGGCGCGAATTCCTTCTATAAAGCAGCGAAGCAGATAAAAGTCTGCACATCGATGCGCTCGCTGAACACGCTTCATGATTCTGAGCGACATCGCAGTCGAAACACTTTAATACCACTCGGATATTACCACCAAATGTTTTATAAGCTACTAGAACCGCCAAGGCGAGATGAAGGCCTTTAATTAGCAAGCAATTTGGCTCAAGTTGCATAGCAGCTACGCGAGGCTGCTCGGTCGGTGACGACTCACTTTGCCTTAATTTGGTGGACACACGTACCGGATGACCTATGTATTCAACAATAAACTTAAGGAAGCAACCTTCTGTAGCTTATAAGGTAAGGTCTTACCTTACTGCAACAGCAGCAGCTATGATCTAAACATCTCAGGCGTGCCACGGGCATTAGACCTAAATTTGGCAACCGAAAAATAGCTTAAGTAAGAAATTGAAAGCAATCTTTGTGTATGAAGGAGCCTATTAAACAAATAAATCTGTTACTGACTATAAATGATCACTTATTTAAATTAAGCCGCTTTAAATAAATAAAACCATCATCTTTTACAGTATACTTACCTACTGAAATTAGTTAAACTAACGGGAAACATCTTGCCACCACTGTAAGCACACATACGCTGTGTTGCAAACGTATATTGGTTTATATCATACCGTTACCTACTTAAGGTTGTAGAACTAGCCAACATGCATTCTTAAGTTAATCCTTTACATTATTTGATTTTTGAGTCCTTAAGAATGTAATTAAGCCCTGATACGGCAAAATTTGTCAAAAGTACAAAACCGACGATACATCTCATCTTAGTCAATTTCTTATAAAGGCCGTGTCTTCTAATAAGCCAACTAAAATTTTTACTTTCCGTATCTTGATAATGGCAATAAATTCCATGCTATGTGTTATTCGGGGATTGTATCCAAACGCCTGCCATAAGCCATAACGGCATCTCGTTAATTTGATATCCGTCGACTGCTCTCTCTGCATTAGCATTAAGTTCAACATCCGTTTTTGGACACAAATTACTTGCAATATAATTGGCTGCACCTATGCATTCCAAAATTAAGTCAGAACAGAACGTTAATTAGATATGTAGGACGAAAATGTAGCTTAGTTGCCACAGCTACCCAGCAACAGCTTTGAAATGTTAATGATAAAAGCGGTTAGAATAACTAAGGTGCTGCCCTGCACTATCGGTTTGATTTTTTATTAATGAATTAGTTTCTGACTCTTCAACTGAGTAAACAAAGTCGCTAACGTAACTAATGACGTAATGACACAGTTTTTTTTTATTATTTGCGCAAGGATCGACTCTCCACTTACGCATCACATCCATCCTTCAATCAAACAGCTCTCGTGAGTCCACTCAGGCACTCTGTCCAGTAACTAATCTCATTTTATAACAAATCGGACAACAAATGCAAGCCAGAGGTCTCCTCGTTATCGTACACACAACTGACCGGTGACAGTCATTGATCTGGGATCACCTTTGGGAGGACTCAGGTGTCACTCCTCATAACAGCTATATTCACCGCGAGCTTTCCTGCTTTTATTTTTGTCTGTCACCAATATACTATACGTAATTTAGAAATTACCTGCATTGACTGATTCCGACGGGATCTTCAGTAATTT
The DNA here is from genome assembly GCA_949316455.1 of Acleris holmiana. Classification (NCBI taxonomy): domain Eukaryota; kingdom Metazoa; phylum Arthropoda; class Insecta; order Lepidoptera; family Tortricidae; genus Acleris; species Acleris holmiana. Next base: position 5,251,149 of record OX438770.1, on the reverse strand, counting down.
GTTTAAAAAAATCTAATTTTAGCTCTATCAGAATTTACAAATTCACGTTAATGCCCGTTAATAACCTATACTCACATTAAAATACTGACAGTTCCATTTTTAAACCTTATGTCTAAGCATATACAAGCAAGTCAATATACAATAGTGGTATTTCTTTGGTCCTAACCGTCACGAAAACCATCAATAAGGCTTGCCATGTCCCGCGATAAACAAATCATCTAGCACACAAAACGCAGATAGCCTCGTGACCGCTCTTGTTGACCATAAAAAGAGCAGCGTGTCGCCTTGCAGCTCGCAATCCTTGTTGGGTAACAACGTTGTTGTACCCTTTTAAATCTGTCTCACGAAAATACTCTTGAGGACCCGCTGAATTGGCGAACACTGTTCGAAATTTAAATTCCTCGAAGAGATTTAAAAAGTTGTTTTGGCCATGCTCGATTTAAAACACTTTCTACAATAAAATTACGTATACATCATACATACCTAATTTGAATTACGTCACCTTAAATTATTCCATACGATAACACAATAAGTACAAGTCAGCCTTAAAAACGTTCCCAAAGCGCAAAATGTATGGAAACATTAAAATTGTTGCGTAAACTTTTACATGTAAAATGTAGTCATTAATTTATTTAGCTACATACTTTGAGAATTGTTCTCATGACTTTTACCATGAGAGTACCTGATCTAATTATTCAGTTAGGTATATGTAGATACCTACTTATACGCACCTACTCATAACGTATCTATCTATATGTGTACATATCTATAATGTCACGTGTACGGCGCAGCGTTGGAGTAACAATAGTATTTCCAGCTTAGATGCCCATTGAATTCGTCACATTGCGGTTCAACTTTCGATCAATCAGTACGTCAATGGGTTCGACATTATGTATTTTTTCACAACCCATGTCTTATTATGGGTCTAGTAAAAAGAGTTGCTACACTTGCCATAACAGAATAATCCGCTGAACAATACCTACATGCAAAAATGCATTTGAACAGGGCTCCGATACCGGTAAAATATTCAAACCGTTATTATGTACTTGACGCAAAATCTTTTCATTTCGATTCCGTTCACATAAACCGGATTTGAAGAAACCTTTTAATAAAGTTATTTCTGATTTAACCGGTTTCTAGCTTAAAAGACCAGTTAATCCATACGCACGTCACGCAAGATAAACAAGCGCCGCTTAGTGTTTTTATTCAGTACAAAATTTTTGGTTTCTTGACTCACCGCCCGTAGAATAAACCGGTTAATTAAGGTTAAAATAAAGTACTCAATACGTTCGCGTTCCCTAAAAAAGTTCGGAGCAAAACCGAAATTAACCGGTATTAACCGGTATTTTCTAAACCGGTTCCGAGCCCTGTTCTTGAACGCATTTTGTGTTTGTGGAGCTTAGGCGTTAACATGGAGGCAGACTGAACGCCTGTTTCATAATCGTCAACAGTCAATACATTTAGCCCTTTCTCACAGAACTACCTATATCGAGTTCTGTGCCTTTTCCTTTCTTACAAATGAAGATAAACAAAGAGAGGGCTATTTTGACAGATGAATTTACATGTCGACTGTTAAACAGACACGTAGAATAATAACACCGAACAAATTGTGTTATTACTTAAATGTAATAATATAATAATGTTATTATTCTAATTCTAAAGGACTAGAAAAGTGATATTCTGTGAAGGACAACGATTTAAAAAACCTTACGGGAATCAAAACCCGGAACTAACCCAAGCTAACAGCGTCGTCGTTAAATAATAATGCGAATCAATACCTTAAATTATCTGACCGATGTAAACAGGTGTTAATTTCGCAGAATGTAATTAATTAGGTAATTGATTGTATTATGAGTATGTAGGTACTCCTGCGCGGTATACACCACGGGAGTTATTTCGTAGCATAACATAAGAACACGGCGATTAGAAGTTTTAATGTTTATTATTATTAGGTTAACAAACGGTACAATTTAAATAATAGCTAAGAACGTTATTAACATTAACCACTTGTGAAGAAACATCCGTTATTAGGGTTCTGTAGTCAATCTAGGAACCCTTATAGTTTCGCCATGTCCGTCCGTCCGCAGCGTAGCGCAGAGACTCTTAGGTATTAGAAAGCTGTAATTTGGCATGAATATTCATATTAGTCACGCCAACAAAGTGGTACCTACCTCCCCTACACGTAACGTGGGGATGTTTATTTTTTTCTCGTCTACCCTATAGTGTGGGGTGTCGTTGGATAGGCCTTTAAAAAATGTTACGGCTTTGTAAAACAGTTTTTCGATTAGGTCATCCGTTTATGAAATATTAAGCTTAGATCGCTATTTTTTGTTAGACTCGAGTGCCTCCCCCCCTACAGACAAAAATACAAATACAAAAAAATCAGAAAAAAAACTTTAATGAAAGAGCATAATAATATTATAACGAATTTTAAAGGAAAACTATCACGACTAAGTAGACATCACTGGTTCTTGAGATACAGGCGATCAAAGTGTTTAAACCTACTAAAATCATCTCAGACGGCACCAATTGACTTTAAATAGAAAATTAGTTATTACTAATTGATTTTTATGTTTGTAGTACTTAACGGCTTCGGAACTCTACACTGAGCATGGTCCGACATGCTCTTGCCTTGTTTTTTTTATAAATTATACTTACACTTTTGCTCAATAACGCCATCTATGAGCAGCTGTTGGCATTTCTGTTTGAAGTGACCAACTATAGGTGATTTCCATATTTCTTGAACACCACTAATATAGTAAAAATCCTTACCTACGAGACTAACAAAGGGAAAAAAATGGTTTGAGGCAAGCTTTTCAAATAAGTGTTTTGAAAAAATGCAGGCCCTGCTGTCCAACATGACTCAATTTTTATTCCAAAAACTGTTGCGCTGTGGTGGTGGTTGGGTTGCCACTTGAGAATAATGCCGTTCAATCTGTGACCATATCAGTCTTTTTAGCCAAGATACACCACTATTTAATAAAATAGAAACTAATTTTTTTAAATCAATTTTCGCATTAAATTATTTATATTTTGCCTCTAATTGAAATAGCATGTGATGACTGATGTATAATTTTCAACAGATGTCGCTGCAACCATCAATTTATTAAAAAAAAAGCTGCCAATGCCATGAGTGAGTTCATTTGACAATTTAGTCATTCATAAGACATCAAATATAATTTAAATCAGCTGTTTGTTGATAATTTATTTGCTGAATTGATAAGCTTAAGGGCCTATGACTTTTGGAAAGGGATCGAATTTAAATTGGAACATCTGTATTGGAGTAAACAATGGAAATTATGTCTTCAGAAACATGACAGAAAATAGGTATGTGGTGTATCAGACAATAACATTGAACATTAGTGACATTAGCGTGGCTATAGATACCTTTTACAACAGCGACTTACAATTAGTAAAGATTACTGTTTATATTTTTCAGAAAAAGACCCAGGGAGGATGATACGTGTGAATTTATGCCATTGTCAAAAAGGATTAATAACCTGCATATTAACAACAACATAGCCAGTACAAGTGCTCCTCAAACCCAAGAAATTAATATGGTCAATAACATTAATTTGGAAAATGGAATCTCTTCACCTAGTTCTTCTTCAGATTCTGAAAGACTGCCTAGTTATGATCCTGGAATAAGTTCTGCTCAGAGCAACTACTATTATGAAAATAAACTGTTATTTGAATTGCATTTGGAAAGATCACAGAGAACTTGTCAACAGTATCCATTTTAACTATTGTACATTAGTTTTGTGTGTATTTATTTTCATGCATGCCATTGATTATATGTTACTTTATTTAAAATAGTTATTTAATTAAAGCTGATTACTGTTTGTAAGAAGAATTCCTTTTTTTATTACGTATCAATTACGTGATGTCACAACAAACACCATTCCGTTTATCATCTCGAAAAACACCTTATTGACAACTACGTTCCTCTGCACGAACTTAGTAATTCTGGCCAATGGCGTCACAGGACTGCATGCGCCATCTAGCGTTGTTTTTTATAATCTAAATAACCGTAATGGCGGACTTCTATTCTTATTCATTCATTTGAGAGAAAGGAAAGGTATCATCGTTGTTTACATACACTGTTTAAATGAAATAATAAAATAAAACGTTACATCGACTTATAATTAAAACTAAGGAGTTTTAGATATAAATGTTAAAGGTGAGTGTTTGCGTTTGAGTATTTTTATTACGTGTGAATATCCGTGACCTTATTTTCGCTATAAGGTACCGTTAACCGAGGTGCGTGGCTACGGGAGTGCCGTTGAGTGAGTGCCGCTCGGAGCAACCCCTCCTCTCGCGATTTCCCTGGCGGTCGGTGGAGGAAGGAGTCGGGTCGGGAGCGGGAGTGATTTGGTGTTCGGAGGTATATGGAGGGGATCCCGCACCTTGGTGGGGATGCGTCGCGTGCGTGATGGACATTCGGCCGGCGGCGAGGAGTTGGTAGGGGTGAATCACCTTTCGCTAACTTTCCTACACCCGCTCGCGTTGAAAACTTCGTAAACTTTATTTTTACACTAATACTTTATAATCGCTAATTGCGTAACGAAAAATCCTAGGACGGCCATATTTGTTACAAGTTCTTTGTCCCGAGTTCCGTCTCGATCTCAACTCAAAAGAATATTTATGTTTTCCAGAATTCAGATACGCTGATTCAAGTAATAGTACTTACTTACTTATCTTGGTTTTGCCATCTGAAACGTAAACAATAATGTGTTATCGATTTCATTATTTACAATAGATGCCTAACTGTAAATTTGTATTGAGGTCAATAACACCTCCACGTAGATCCGACCTTTTGTAATCTTTCCACTAATGGTATTATTTCTCTATGGGTAATTACCTCTGACTTAACTACATACGTTAAAGCGTAGGTACCTAGGTAGGTATATCATATCTGTAAAAAGGAATGTATTCTGCAAAGTGGGTTTTTTTTCTGCGTAAAACTAATTTTAGCGTCAAGCAAGACTGTTACCCAACATTCCCAAGCAAGTTTTGCACTCAGTGAACCAAAGCCGCACCTTGTATTTCTTGTGAAAGTACAGCAAAGAGAAAGTGAGGATCATGTTAGACACACGCACACACGACCAGGTCGGCGTGTGGAGGCAGCTTGCCCGTCTAGTAAACTTTCCTTTAACCCACTTTCTTATTCGTAGTCATTCGCGATCATCTTGGTGAATTAATTTTAGTGTTGTGTCGCGTTCGGTGGCCGGTAGTGGTATGCCGCAGCTTTACCCGTCCCAGTGCACTCCAGTGGTACCCCAGTGGTGGGATGGGATAGTGGGACGTGGGGATCGTGAATGAGTTAAGTGGGACAGTGTTTTTTGTGGAGAGGGCGCCATGTGTGACATGCAAGCGTTGCCGACTAGAGAGGATGCCTCTTGGTATTTGCATTTGGTTTTACACCTTTTTTTCTAGCAGAAAAGACTATTATGAAATGCTCTTTTGGGATGGCTATTATTGAACCCAAATATTTCCTGCTAGGTACTAGAGAACTTTAAATTTATATTGTACCCCACTAGTTTTAACTCTGATCAAGTGATTCACATAGCATAGATATGGGTATTTCCTGCTTTCACTTAAATGTTACATACACATTCATGAAGCAGGCAGATTCATTACTATCTGGTTTTCGCCTTAAGACTGCTAAAATAGCATATAAATTTGAATGTATAAAAGTGTCAAAGATTAATATTACACGTCATGATATACTTATCTTTAATTTTATTCTTGAATTAAATACTAAAAAGTATAATTTTCATCCATTTTAATATCTTGTATCGGTATAACTTTCAAGAAGTTGGTTTCCTATTCATATGATATTGTTTTTTTACAGTGACGAAGACGAGATGAATTTTGCTGCATTTTCAGCGGCAAATGCTACGGGCACTCATTTTGTGACCACCAGTAGTCAGTTACCTGTCACCAAGTTACAGCAGAATATTTCTAACAATGGAAATCTTCCGCAAGTATGTTTAATACTTAGAACAATATTAAAGGAAAATAAATTTAATCTTAACTTCTATGGACACTTTTTCAATCTCTTAATAAATAATATTGTTGTTCTGTGTCTACATGTTGATATTTCAGTTGAGCTGAAAACTCTGAAAAGTCTTCATTACATTCATTATAAAAAATGCTCATTGTTTACTTTTATATCCTGCTTTAAGATCCAGTTTCAAATACTTGAGCCCATCACACAAATATTTGCCCGTACCGGGAATTGTAACTGGGACCGATGGCTTCTTAGGCAGGGTTACTACCAACTAGACCAATGCATCGCATAAATCCAGATCCTTTAGTGCGCGAGTCTGAGGCGCACTCTACCGGTTTTTATTTGGAAGTGAAGTAAGCAATACTGGGCTCAATGCCCCGTAAGGATATACATATAAGCATGAATATTTGAGATTGAGTAAAGCTCAGTTTGGGGAAGATTTAGTATACAACTGCCCTGTAATATTAATCAATTGATTCTCAGGTAGTAAGTATGGTCGGGAGTGATGGCATGCAATACGTGCGGGCTATGGATGGCAGCGGAACCCTACAGGCCACGCCGCAGCTCATCACGCTGCCCATCGCGCTGCCTGGAGCCAAGCCTGGTTGGTACAACAATCAATCTATAAAGCATAGGTAACAAAGATTGAACAATTGAAAAATAATTGTACAAAATTAATACATAATAATATGATATCGCAGGTGAAGACCTGGGTAGCTACCCTGAACTATTTGCCAACGCTCTCTGCCAAACTAGTCTGTCTACATACAAGAATTTTTGGCCATTTCCATAGATTTGTTGTTTACCACTGCAACAAATTCTACAATAAACAAAACTATAAATGTACACTGCAGAGGAGCATTTCGTTTTTTTTTAACTAAGACTAATTTCACACATACTAAAACTAACAAACCACACAGTTGAAAAGTCTAGGTAAATGATTATTTGATTATGCGATAAAGTTCTGATTTATAGTCATTATGATGTTTACTTTATTTTATTTTTAAAAAGATCCTTATAATCATGGAAGATAATAAGATAACCAAAGCCAGGTCATATTATTTACCATGTGGTGCTATAATAACGGAACTAATTTTTTGTAGCAGGACTCCTTAAAGTTTTCCTATTAAATATCACCCCTTTTTTATTCTCGTATCCCCTCAGACTATTTCACCAACTTCGCAGCGACAGTTGACAAGGGACGTTTTGATTCATATAAGCTATGCCATGCTCATTAAAACCTGAGTATTCATTGTATTTGGCTCTCTATCACATTCACATTCTCTCTCTCCGGCATAACAAATATACTTACCAAACTATCCCATCGGAGGGTTACGCAAGGATCTATGCTCAAAATTTGGATATCTATTTGTATTTTTTTAAGCTTCATTTTATGGACTATATTGTAATCAGAAGACTAGAACTTGGTACTGTTTTGACCTCCCGTATATGAGCGGTTATAACGTAACGAGAAATGCTTCATCACATCACAATGTAGCAAGAAATTAACATTATTGCCATGTGTACTGAGAGACTGCCAGAGAGAGTATGACAGCGAATGATAGACTGCCTAGTACAAGTAGTAAGTTTGAATTTTTAAAGATTTGACGGTACTCTAAATCGTCATCCAACACTTGTCATCGTCAGGTTGATTAGTTTAATTTCAATTTATAACAATATTTTTCTCAATATAGGTGATCCGCAGCAAACAGTGCAAATCCAAGTGCTAAATCCCAACCTCCTACAGCAGCAACAGCCCAAGTATCAGATGCAGATACCGATCCAGGGCTTTCAACAAGGTAACAGCTTGCTGGCACAATACCTCAGTGAGTACTGCACACAGTGGTTCATTCCAGTTCTGGTGGCATTTAACACCTGGCACTGAGGGATGTGGTACTTACACAGTTAAGTTAAGGACTAAATATGGTAGCATGAGGATACCTAGAAGATATTTCCACGCTATTGTTAATTTGAGACGCTACTTACTTAGACTAAAGCAAAAGGGGAAGACATGTTGTCGCCGTACAAAACACTAAAATAATGTGTGAAACGTCACCTACATTTGCAAACACCACACACACAGCTGTAAAATAATGGCATATGTTACACTAGGGAGTAATATAGTAAAATTGATGGCTGGCATCATTGCGTAAGTGTCGGAAATATATCTCGCAATAACGAGGCGAAAGATGACAGCACGGCTAGCACATGACGGCGCGCAAGTTATATCGCCCGCGAGATAGACTACCGACAATGACTAAACTCGCGAGCCGTCATGTGCTAGCCATGCAGGACACGTATATGCAATCGTGTTACTCGCGTTTACTTTATATTACGCTATCTCGTTTAAACACGTGTTGACTGATCGATGGCAGCCGAACAACTGACTTGGGTTAGGCGCTCAGCGCCTATATTGAGGCGCTCAAGCCCGCGCGGCCAGTCACATGTCTTCCTCGTTTTGTTTTCATCTAAGGCTACTTCTCCTTTGATTGCCGTGTGAAACTACCAGCCTACCAGGTAACAAGGTGTATTTTAGTACAACCCTATTTTTCCATATCACTTTTTCTGTTATATATATATGCAATGGAATTTACTTGGTGCCCATACTTCTGTAAACATTGAAGGAACATGTAAAAGCCTATTTAACGATCTGACATTCAGCTCTTCCTCGTCCTCTTTCCACCGACGCCTTATAATTGAGACGGAACTATATCTTTTTCGCAAGATAATTTTATTTTGGCAGTGCCTACCCCAAGTACGGCAAGTACTAAGCACAAAATGTAGAATAGTGCAAGTACTGGAAGAGCCCTTAACAAAACCGCGTTTACGTAGGTCGTTTCGCTCTTGTAAGTATGTTTGTATGCAGGATTAAAAGAGCAGAGTTGTGTATAACATTATGCTCTAGTATAAGTCACAGCGGTGGCATTTTCAGTTTCATCTGTTTTTATTAATAAAAAAAACACACTTAACAATACGATAACCTCTGGTCATACGTTTTTCGCTAGGAAGCCGCTTATTGGTTAACTTTGGTTTGTTCCCTATCTCATTTCAGTCCACGAAGCCGCCCCCCACTACTTAATTTAATGTACATTGCATAATATGCTTGGCGGGCCGCGCCTCCCTGGATTGTAAACACTGTATTCTAGCCGCCGTCATTGTTGTCTTTGCCATAACTATTAATTATTATCCCAAAAAAAGAAGTTTTTATTAAATGGAAACTACCCTCGGTTCTGCTTCTTTTACCACCACGAGTTACTGGTAGTAACTATAATTTGTCATCATAATATTTAAAACAACAATTATGGCGGATGGTACGCTCGTACATAAACCCTGTACCACTTCATTATTGTAACCTTCTATTTATTAATGTTTGTGTGGCTAGATTAACATTCACTTTGAAAGGTTGCATCTCTCTCAACTTTTCCTAATTAGAATCTTTTCTGCTTCCTATAGTTGCGCTTAGAGGTAAGTTATTTGGCTCCCCGGTAAGTCCATCGCTTTTAACAGGCGCTTTGAAGTGGGTTGCTAATTAAGTACCTTAATCATTGTCTGTTATTTTTTACATTTTAATTAATACAACTAATGGCCAACTCTTAAAAGGGCGCCGAGCGTCCAGTGGCGCCGCCCTCACTACTTTTAGTGTGTTTTCTAATAAACTAAAGTATTATCTTAAAATCTTGAGCGCTTTAGTGTTGTACAAACGAATACACAATATACAGGGTAATTTTTTAATAGGTGCACAAATTTTTATATTTAGTTCGCTATTGTTAGTCAATAACACATGTTGTGTTATTTTTACTCTAGCTTAAAAAATATTAGAGATATTGCCGATTCAATGATTCCACTAACTTAACGATATTCATGGACCCTCTAATGCAGGGGTGCGAGGAGAGGGGAGTGTTGTTAAGTAAGTTAATAAATGAAATTTCAAATTTAGAATATCAGTAGGAGAAGGGCTTGTTGTCTGATAAGCTGTACATGAAATTTCAAATTTAGAATATCAATACAGTGTATCGCATACCTACAGCTTGACAACCCATGTCATCATTTCTAGTGTGACGTGTCCACACGAGAAGGTAAAAGAGAAATAATTTGCAACAAAAAATATTTTTTTTTAACTCGTTTTATTGCCGTAATACATTATATTAACGATACAAAATCATATGTTAAAATTTGTGCACTGATAAAAAAATTACCCTGTATAGCATACATGACACAGTTTAAAAACCTTTAACCTTCGTGTAGTCAACTTAACGCAAAAGGGTGGCCACTTTTTTCCGTTAAGTTGCTCACTCATAGTTGAATTGTTGTTATGTCATATTCTCTATAAATTGTGTATTCATTTGTGCAACAGTAAAGCGCTCTCAGATTTTAAGATAATACTTTAGTTTATAAGAAAACACGATAAAAGTAATGTGGGCGCTACTGGACGCTCGGCGCCCTCTTAAGGGTTAAATTACAAGAAATTAGGGACAATCGATGTTTCCCGAAAGTTAACTGTTCTGTTTGTCTATTTATATTTCATTAATGGGTCAATCAACTTTTCTTTGTACCTCGTTGCCATGGTGACGTCTCTTAAGTTACTCTTACAAAATGTGATTTTTAAGTATTAATCCACCAAACATTAGTTTTTGTTGCAATAAACAAGCCCATTTGTATGGGTTTTCTTTCAAGGATATTTAGTAGTGTGTATTAAACCATTTTTTTAAGAAACTCTATCACTGTTGTCTCCTGAGTTACGGGACAGAATAACAACAACAAAAAGTTGATCCACCCTAATGCACGTTCCCAATTTTTGGAACACTGATTGGTTACTACGGTACTTGAAAAAAAAAACAATGTATTAAATGTGTCAAAATGGAACAGTAACAAAATATATCTGTGGTTCAAATATTTCAACTTCACTTTCAACTGTACGCGTGTAGTAAAACACGTTCGGCATATCGTCACTACTTTAAAAAAACCTCGCATCTCATATTTCACGATGTACGATTTTAAACTGAAACGAGAAGAGAAATAAGTTTAAAATCGTACATCACGAAATACCTACAAGATACGAGGTTTTTTCAAAGTAGTGACGATATGCTGCGTGTTCGGTGGTTACCTAGCAACCGTCGCCGATCCCTATTCGCGTATCGACCGTGTGGGAGCGGGCTGTCTTTCATGTTTCTGCACCAACAAGTGTGAACTAGTTTTCAGTCATCACTTAGTGTTTGACAGTAAAAATGCTTACTTAGTTTACTTGTTTACAGAAATATATGTTTCTACAATATCATATTGTGTTGTTGAAGGTGGTGCAGTGCTTACGGTCGCCTATTCGCCAGAGAACAATGATGGAAGCGGTATTCAAGTACTAGGAAATACGTTGCCAGAAGGTAAAATGTTACATATTTCTATTTAACACATTCAGTGAATTCCAATTTTAAATAAATATGGTTGAACAAGTTATGCGCACACTTGTGGGGAGGGACGGCGAATTTAAATAAGTGGCGCGCGGCGATATATTTCTTTATTGCCCAAAAACAAATGGCTTTCTCTACCAGTTAACTAAATAGTAATTTGGGGGTGTACTGGTATGGTATACATACATAGATATAACCATAAATAATATGCATACCGCCTGCAAGTCATAATCAGAGCCCGGAATTTTCGTGGCATTTTTCAATAACGCTAGCTGTATAAGATAGCTTTGCTAAAAAGCTATCTTATACGTATAACCTTAGATAGATGAAAATGTTATATGCAATTAAATATAAAAGTCACTTGGAAAACAACTAGCTAATTAACTAATTATAAATAATTAGTTCCCAAATCAGCCAGCTTGAAGCTTTTTAATTTCATGTTCAAAATTTGTGTTAGCGCTAACAAGTTGGGTGTTTCTTAAGCTATATAAAAAAGTGATCACCATATTTTTTCCATATTTGGTTTACGAAAACTTGCTAACAGACTATTGTAAAATTAAATATATTAATATGTACCTAATCTGAAAGTGGATTAATTAGAAGTCACTAGGGCAGCTCAAAAATGCCACGAAAATATCTCTGGTCATAATATCCGTTATTCTTCATAAATATAACTTGTATGTTGCCAACAGGACTCCAGGTGTTGGCAGCGCTACCGCAAGAGATGCAGCTAGTTCAACAACAACAAATACCAGACGACAAGGAACAGATTCAACAGAGCATTCAGCACCAGGTAGAAACTACCGCCATGCATAGTACTTTGAGTTTTGGAACCCTCGGTGCGCGAGTCCTACTCACACTTGATTGGGGTTTTTTTCTTATTGGCCTTGATGGGGAATGAAGGTTTGATGTTATGTACACTTAACATGCAATAGCTGTTTACAATACGACATCTAGTAATTATACTATCTAGAGACATACTCCTATGGTCTTAGTCCTCAAGGTTGACAACACATTTGCAATTGAGAGATTTTATTATATCCACGGGCGTCCGAACTATTAGACCAATAGACCAACCGCGTGTTTGCCTTTACAATTTTTACCATGATTTTGCATAAGTAGTTTCAAACGTTCGTAAATCTTGGGCACCTGCTTCCAGCAGCGGACGATAATTGGAGGGTGCACGGAGAGAACATGTGTAGTCACTTTTTTGTTGTAATGGTTTAATCTCAAAACGTAGAGTTTGCAATGAACCACTATTGCACCATCCATCACCACTAACACGCAGTTACAGATATATTTCCGAATATATTTTTCTTTAAAAACTTCGATGCTTTTTATCTTTCAAATAGCGATATCTTACAAAGTCACTACTAAGGTAAGGCCTCGGAGTCGGTCGGTCGTTGAGGTCGCCTGTGTGCTCGATTGCCTTGACACTTTTTCAATTGACTTGGCATAGTTTCAAATATTGTTGTAACCACCTGGATCCCCAGGTTTGAGAGACAATGCCAAATATAACATGCACTCTATAATGAATACAAATAGGTTACAATTGAACCGTTGAGCGGTCTTACGATGACAAGCTTTGTAGGACTTCCAGCAGCTGACGATAATGAATGTTACTTGTAGGTGTTCATAACGCCGAACCAGCAGATCGTGATCAACGGCCCCGAGAACAACAAGCTGAACAACAACACGAACATCACCAACAACAACCCTGGCGTCACCAACGTCATCATCAAGGAGGAGTGCGACGAGACACCTAACGATGAGGTCAGTTTACTCTCAGGTTGTTCATGTAGTTTCTTCTGTTGTACACTGTTTTACAGAAACTCATTTCATAGAATTTTCATTTCATAGAAACCTACTGTAACCTTACTGTTTTCAGATTATTCTTTGGTGGACACAGGTCTAACCTAACCTAACGTACGTAATTGATGCTTAAGATAATCTGAAAACATTAAGGTTTCAGCAGAAATTGGCTAAGGGGGTCGACTTGTGTACGAACACCGAGTTCGAACCCCCACGGGCACCATGTACCGATGAGTTTTTTAACTTAGTACATTACACGATGCTCTTACGGTGAAGGTAAAACATCGTAAGGAAGCCTCCACATTCGAACAGCTGAGTCTGCTAGAGGGTAATGCAAAAAAGATCCTAAAGGGGTCGAAGTGATTCCGAAAGGGCCCATCTGTAAGATAAGATAAAGGCATGGAGATAGCCTCTACCCTGAATTAACACGTAAGCTACCTTAAATCCCGCACAAATCTCCGATCAAAGCCTGGACAAAGGCGGTAAATGTGTCTAGAAATGACTTAATCTATCGTGCGGCTGTCCAGTCCTTTGGCTGATGATGATTGTGATGAGCTCTATTTAAAATCTTCTTTTCCAGGAAAGCTCTCAAGGGACGGAGTCGAACGAAAACATGCAGTGGCAAATTAGTAACAGTCAGCAGGACCTCATCAAGTATCTCAACCAGTTCCAACCGCAGGTTAGCACAGTGATATGTACACAATGATATTTATACCTTTACTGTCAATAGACGATAATAATTTATTCGTCAATTTCTAAACAATTACATTTGAGATTTACTGATTTAACACTATTATTATTTAATAAGGTCTGGTATTTTAGTGGTTAGGCCACCGGTCTTTCAAGCAGAGGGTAGGAGGTTTGCATCTGGTTCACACCTCTGTCAGTGCTTCAGAACTTTTGTGTGTAATTTAATTAAATTTGTACTTAATTTACTGCATGCTTTTCGATGCACACATGTAAAGTAATAATGTGGAAAGACTTCAAAATCAACACCTGGATATGCTCATACAAGATCCAGGTGTCCGATTTCATCAGCCAACCGATACAGCAATTATCTGTTAGAGGAGAGATGAATTTCTGACCGAATAGCTGCGTCCTTGTCAGTTGCCTGTTGAAATCGGTTGGTTGAAATTACTGCATCGAATTTTGCTTCATTGAATGTATCATTTCATCGAATTTCATTTCATCGGACGCTGTTTTCCACTGAAACTGTAATTTTTTCAGGGTATATTAAACTTTCAATACGTAGGTTAGGTTAGAGGTTTGAGGTACCCTGAAAACATTATGGTTTCAGCAGAAAATAGCGTTGGATGAAATGAAATTCGATGATAGACACCCTGTTAAGACTCGAGAGAACACCCAGGAAACGAGTATTGATATTGCTTATGTATTCAATGCCAAAAACTCCAAGTTGAGTCCATTTTGTATGGAATTGTTTAAGCAGCAGCAGCAGACGCTGCCGGTGTCGCTGCAGCAGTTCCTGCGCATCAACCCGGCGGACGGCAAGAAGGACGCCGCCGTGGAGATCGAGATCATGCCGCTCGCCGACCACGCCAAGGACGACGCCGTGGCCGAGGCCGTCGTGGGGGAAGGTACCGCACAACACAACCGACACACCAACACCTCTTTGTTCCTGGATATGTACATATACAGGGGAAAAATCTTACAAATCACTCAGTATAGGAAATACTGAAACTATAAAACATACGAAGATCTGTTCTTAGGAACCATGTCATCGATTTTAATAATAAGAAAAACTGCATTCATACATTTAAAAAAAACCTGTACTCAGCTCGGGAATCGAATCCGGTTGTTTTGAAAAGAAAACTTACACTATTTCTATTTAGATATCGATTGTGTAGGTCTTAAGCAGTAAATGACTCTATGAACATGATGTCTAAAATAAATAAAATGCATTGTTTTCACATACTTTCATTTGATTTATTTTAGTAAAGACAATTTTACATGCCTGAACTTGTTGAATATTGTACGGTGGTCACTTCGAACACCTCCTACAATAAATTAAAGTAAAACAATGCATTTTATTCATTTTAGACATTATGTTTTGTTACCCCATACATCAATTGTACTATTAACTACGTCAATTGTACTAGAATTTTAGTAATAATGACAAGCTAGCCTAGTTGGTAGTGATCCTGCCTACGAAGCTGTCCTGGTTTCAAATCCCGGTAAGGGCAGATATTTGCGTGATGAGCACGAGTATTTTTTCCTGAGTCTTGGAGGTTTTCTATGTATTTAAGTATATATTTCTTTAAGGTTGTCTAGTACCCATAGTACAAGCCTAGAGCTTAGTTTGGGACTAGGTCAGTTTGTGTGAGATTGTCCTGTGATTTATCTATAAACCTTATCTCCGCAGACGGCTCGCTCCGGATACAGCCTAAAAAGAAGAAAAAGTACAAGAAGAAGGCCCCCAAGCCGGCGAGACCCAAGCCGGGGCAGGTCGTGATAGCCTCCGCCGCGGACGGCTCGCCCATCTACTGCTGCCCGGAGTGCCAGATGGCGTACCCCGACAAGGAGCAGCTCGAGATGCATCTGTCCGTGCATGAGATCGAGAGGCGGTTTATTTGCGGCATCTGCGGCGCTGGGTGAGTCTTTGCCGTGTGATGATAGCTTTTATAACAACTTTCGAGTTTGTGCTTCTCTCACGCTCTTGTACGAGTCGAAACCGAAATGAGGAGCTGCGAAGTAGTTGTACGTTTTAGTACCTCGCTACTGATATACTATATTAAATCCAATCACTCTTTGTCTTCTCATAAGTATTAAAATGTACAGGTACTTCTGAGTTGTAGTGTTAAGATGTTACCATTCCCTTGATAACCATTGGCTGGCTATCTGACATTATATTTTCCATTCGTGTGTTTAGTAAACCGTAGCATTAAAAGAAAACGGTAATACTAAGAATCATTACCATCTGTCTACAAAAAAATGTTTTGTGCAATCGACTTTATAATTAAAGGTTAAAAATAATATTTCGCTTCGCCAGCTTTTATATAGAGACGTTATTGAATTTTAACCGTCGGTATGTTTATTGTAGTAATACAATAAACATATCGACGGTTAAAATTCAATAACGTCTCTAAACGGTTACCCGTTTACTCGCATCATGAGTTTAGGTATAAACATTTAAAATAATCATCTCTTTTAGAGAGCCAGCCAATGAGAATCTAGAATAGAATTAAAAGCATCAGTGCCACGGCGTGGCCATAACTTTGCACGGAGGTGACGTGCGGCAATCGGCAATTAACAAATTCTCGGAGATATTTAAAGTATGCCACGAGTTATAGCTACTGCAATGAGTCGATATCAAACGGTTCTAAACGGCAATGACAATTTAAAAAAATCCCTGCATTGCAATCTTACACAATACTTAACTTATATTTTTATATAAATGTAGTGTCAAATCCTTCTTATTAACTTTAACATTAAATTGCATTTATAAAACCTACCACCACAGAGATAATGATAATATGTTTAATATGTAAATAGGAAGTCTATCTTCCACTTGTAATACAAACGAAACGAGCCTCAGGCCGTACAGAACCTCGAGGAGACAGCGTAAAATTCGATGTATTAATTGTTTTGTGTGTCGTCAGTTTGAAACGCAAAGAGCACCTGGAGCGGCATAAGCTGGGCCACAACCCCGAGCGGCCCTACGTGTGCGGCGTGTGCCGCAAGGGGTTCAAGCGCCGCGAGCACCTCAACCTGCACACCGTCATCCACTCCGGCATCAAGAGCGAGGTCTGCCAGCAGTGCGGGAAGGGTAACTATCCATCTATCTTACACGAGATTATATGCTGGGAAATGTTCCATTCTTGAGCCAATAGGCCGTATCTCAAATTCAATAATTAGCTATTTCAATCCTATCTCGTTAGTAATAAGGTTGCATTTGCTACAGGAGTTTCTCGAGTTACTGCCATTTGGTAACCAGGGCAGTTCCATGGTACACAGAAAGCGAATTAACGAATCGGTCCGTTTTACTAAGCTACAAGTTACAAATTACAGGCGAAACTCTAGCAAAAGGAGTTAGAAAGAGACTTCCGCTTGTAATTTGTACTTTGTTGCTTCGTGAAACGGCTCTCTGATGGTAAAGAGTCTACCGGGCCCATGGACGTTTGAATAAGAATAATAATAAAGTTATTAAGGGAAAATAAACGGTTTTCAAATAAGGTACAATAGCCTGTGGACCCCAAACTAGGCTGAGCCTGTATCTTGGGACCCGTGAGTCGGTTTACATTTTAATAGAGGAACCACTTAACCCTTAAATTGGCAAAAAAACAAAAGTCGTGAATTCTATCCTAACCTAACGTAACCTACGTAATTAATGTTTAAAATACCCTGAAAACATTATGGTTTCAGCAGAAAATAACGTTTGATGAAATGAAATTCGGTGAAGTGATGAGTTACCGTCTAGAAGACGCGTGCTAAGTGCATCGATGGTCTAAAAATTGTATGTACTTAGTACATTTGCCCTCAAGGCTATCCAAGCACGATTATCTTCTAGACCATCAATATTTGTAAACTTTCCAATTGTTATAAATTTTGTATTTTATTTAATTATTTATTTTAAGTGGTTGCTCTGTAAAATAAAATGTAAACCGACTCACAGGGTCCCAAGACGATTATCTTCTATACCATCGACATGTTAACAAAATTAATTAGTTTGTAAAATTTATAGGTATAAATGTATCCGCCTCTAACCAGCTCCTCCCCCCCAGGCTTCTACCGCAAGGACCACCTGCGCAAGCACACGCGCTCGCACGAGAGCAAGCGCGCGCGCGACGAGGCGGCCGGCGACGCGTCCGACGCGAAGTCCGCCATCGGCAACATCATGCCGGAGATCACGATACACGTGAGTTGCCGCGATGTTTCTAAAGATAAACATAAATATGATTAAACTGGTATATTCACTAAGTAGGCCACACGGGCATTTTTACACGTCAAAATTCTACCAGCGCTTCCCAAAAGGAGACCCATAAAGAAACGCCGCAAGAAACTCAACAGTCAGTCATTTTTTTGAATATTGTTTATGACAATGATAGATTTTATTATTCAACTTATAAAAAATATGCTTAACCTCGTGAGACCCGGTATGACATAACATAATCAAGGCAATTCAGTTTAAACTATATTTTAATGACCATAAAGCTCATTTTTATCTTTTACCAATTTGAAAATGGTATTTAAGAGCAAAGGGTACCCGAACTTTATTTCCTTGCAGGAAGATTCAAATTCCTACTTACAAAACTCACCCTGTTTGTAGTAAGGTGGCCTCACGAGGTTAACGCGACCGTTAGAGATTTGAGATGAAATGTATCGGATTGACATGAGCTGACAATCTATCGAGTCGGCCGCTTATGTAAATTCCATATGTGTATATAAAAGAAAAAACGAACTGGCTGACTGATCGATCAACACACAGTCGAAACCGCTGGAACTAGGCATATTTGGAGGAAATATCCTTTGCATTTCCTAGGGGTGTATCACGTAGTGATTTTCGAGAAAACATCCCCTAAGGGGATAAAATAGGGAAGTAGTGGGAAACATTAAAACTGGTTTATATATACGGAAGCCTACAGGACCAGACTCGCACTTGATCAATTATTTTCTAAATGAAATCTTCTGCGTGTTCATCGCGAGGTCTATCTGGCTTTTAACCAAACCTGCTCAGCTGTATGAATAACAGTTATATCCAAATGTAACGTTTAACCTTATAATTATTATGTGGTTCATAATGTATGCTTGTTACTACCAGGACTAGCATTTTAGGAGACAACGCTCCACGGAACCACCTTGAGTTAGGAAATGGTATGGAGTTAGTATTACATTAATTACTAGTCTTTGTGTATTGTTTATTTTCCTTGTCATCAGATATCCGCCATATTCAGACACGTTTAAGAGACAATTAAGTCGTTCCTTTTTCTTAGTTGTGTATGAAAAATCATCACCAAGGAACAACTTGGTCGTCATTAACTGACTCTGACGTACTGCCGTATTTGTTTTATATTTTTGAACTTGTTACAAGCTTGTAGGTATATTCTGCGTATACATTTGATGCAACAGTTGTTCTATCTCACGAAAGCGGGTTAGCCATACTTGTACTTGTAATACGTATAGACACCCACACTACGACGACGCTTAGCGATGACAGCTACTCACTCGGAGATAACGTGCACGTGCATCTACATACACAAGTATAGCCCACCCGCTTTCGTGAGATAAAATAACTGTGAAGTGGAGTCGAACGATTTAATGAGTAGTAATTTATATTTAGTTTTTTTTGCAATATATTTATTTTACAATATGCCTATAATCTATCTGAACGATGTCAATATTGTATTGCAAGAGAGAAGGAAGGACAAGACGATGTAGAACCAATTATTCAAAAGTGAAATATAAACGTTAAGGTGTGTCTCCACCAAGAGTATTCGCGTTTCAACACAAACAATCAAACATATTGATGGAAAAAAAAAAAACAAAAAAAAAATAGAGATATTTAGATGTAGCGAATTAAGACGATACTCGTCCACGAACGTTCGAGATGTTCGAATGCTCACGGTTCGAAACTTGCCATTGTTGAGGATTCTCGAGAAACAGTTCGGCTATCGTAGAATTATTGTTGACGATTGTCGAGAAACAACGCACACCTCTGTTGTTGGTGTAGACCCGCACATTTATGGTATGTTCTGAGTGTATGCGTGTGTTGACCAGGTGCCGACGAGCGCCAACATGCAGGTGCCGGTGCAGATCAACATCCCGCAGCACGTGGTGAGCTCGCTGCAGGCGCAGGCGCGGCGCGGCGCGCTGGACTGCTAGCCCGCGGCCGCACGGCGCCGGCGCGGGGACCACCGCCATTGGCTGATTTACGCATCTCCAATCAGAGCGCTACAATTCTGGACCTCGTGTACACGACGGCCCTTATTTATTCACCAAAGTGACTATGTCCCGTCAAAGTTCAGTGCTAATGGACCTACTGTTCGTACTGTGTGTTCGTAGCGAGCTTCGCGATATAACGCAATATAGTGATCTCCACTGGAAGGTGAGACAGGACAACAGTGCGCAAGTGGATAAGTTAAATTAAAACTTAACTTAGAGACTTTGGGTTGCTAATGTGCTACGTGTCATTTCATGTACTCATTGAAATGTTCACCTATCTTCCTGTTACGTTTTATGTGCTCCAATAGATTGTCTGTTCAATTTGATAATCGTTTAATTGACGTCTGTGAACTGTGTGATAGCTCAGGCGATCTCGAAGATTGGTAAACAATATCATGTTCCCATGTGATTTGTTTTCATAAAACAGTTTTAAAAACCACAAATAAAACTTAGTCAGATTCAAGAATATCTTCTACGCTTTATAAGTACTCGAATTATGGAATTGAAACACGATTGTGGTGTTTTGTATGTTCAAAATCGCATGATATTTACTCGATTACAGGGTTCGACGGACTTCTGTCGCTATGAGATTGTCTTTATAATTGTGTGTACAAAGTAAGAATAAAATAATTGAATCACCGGTGTTGTTCATATGAACAGATGACAAACGTACGAATAAACTTTAAACATCTTGCGCCACACGCGGTAACAGTGCAGCGTGAAAGGAAAAAATAATGTTCTACGAATAAAATCTCTGTCTTACCTCCAAGGATAGACTGTTGAGTGTAAGAGAGGGCATACACTTGTGTGTTTTGCTCAAATACCGTTACGCGTACGCCGTGCGCGTGTGAATAGGATAGTGATGTATAGTTTTTGTATTTCGCACGTCGCGCGTGATATCGTTTTCCGTATTATTTTAAATTATGGTCAAAGTAAGAAAAGCTACTTGCACACATTTGTAAAGTAAGATTGGATTTATTATAGTTGATTATGTAGCCACAAAACTGCAATACTGTTTAGACAGTTTACTCGTTAAATAGCTACATTTCATGGCACACATATCGTAGAATGTTTTTATTTTGATTACATAGCGTTATATTATTGTTATAATGATTTCAAACGCAATATATCACAGGTGTCACAGCGTAGACCATTGGCGTCCAATAAGATACTTGCCCTGGTCCCTGAAGTCCGGGCAGGGTTAATTATATTATTGCAAAGAGTCAATGCGGAATTATCCAAATCACAATTTTTTAACACTTGAGTATCAGTTTTAGGTTAAAGACGTTATTTTTTGATAATGGTCTTCGTTCTCACCTTACATAGTCAACGAAAAGCAATAAAATAGTCAATTCAATTAGTTAATTTCAAATACATAATTTGGCATTGGTATATGTACGGAGGAGTCTGTTGTACGAGATAATTTAATAGTGAATAATTTGCATACGAAATTGTTAAGTTTCATTAGCATCACTGTATTTATTTCTATCTTTACTTGTATAAGGGAATTGTGACACATTTAAATAACGACGGACAGGATTCCGCAACCGCAATAATTATGTTACTAACAAGAGACTCGACGATCTCGATTTTATTTTTAATAATACCGCACAGCACAGTATAGTTCTGAAAACGCAGCGAACTGTGCTCTGACACTTTTGTCCAAGACGAAAACATGGTATGGAACAAAGTTCCCAAAAATACATATGTACACGTTTCTATCTCAATGTTTTTACAGAAAAAGATGATGTGGACTTATTGTCGAGACTGACCGTTCAGCTTTCACGTTTTTGTGTTTGATTACTCGACGGGCGAGTGATATGGACGATAGTGTTACTGGCTCAATCATAATACCATGACAATGTAGCTTGCTGCATACATCAGTAATTTTAAAAGGACGACCGACATGTGGTTAACACTGGCCAATAATACCATGTCTGGTCTAAGCACTAACAAAGTCTCGCGGGCGACCGGCGTCGGCGGGCCGAACTTGTAAGGCTAATAGTAATTAACCTAACAAAACGTCACGCCTAATGACTGGGTCTTACGGCCGCACAGAGTTTTCAATTAAATTTACTGACGTGTTGTCTCATTCTATTTTTATGGCAATGAAAGTGACAGCAGCAACTTTAATTACGCATTAAAATTAATTGACGTCTCTGAGAACGGGAGTTAGGGACCTAAAGAAATACGCGGTGAATACCGACCATTTTAGGCTCTGTGATTGCCTGTAAAGATGACATATCAATGTTTTGAGTTGTAAGCCATTAGAGAATTAAGATTGCATCCCTGTAAAATTAAGAATAAATTTGTGAAATAACACTAATTAGGGTCAAAGCATAGTTTGGCCATTTTGTCATTGAGAACTGTTAACTTTCGCAAAGTCGATCTATCTTTCCACTTAGAAACGAGGCTGCGAAGGTAATCAGCCGATTTCACCATTGTAAATATCATTCCCACTGTGATATTAAAACCATTTTGACTGCCATAGTGTTGTAAAGCATTCATTACGAATACTACTAGAAAATCTCATATTTCGATTTTGCTACTCAAATCAGGTATAAAGTAAGGGTTGCACCGCAGTGATAAACTTGTTCGAGGTCTCGGTGCACCGGTAGCTATCGTTGAATCTGATGTGATAACCCTGCCTTATAATGCCTTGAACAAACGTGACTTTTTACAGCCATACTTCACAGGCATGTTCTTTCTTTGCTTATCTAACTGTAATCGTTCAGTTATCTTGTTAAAAAAGGCTCTTTCCATTTTTTAAATATAGGAGAACAACAGCTCTAAAGACAAGATATCATATCTCTTACAAAGAGTAATTCCCATCTTCCAACCTATCCAACCCAGGTAAATGGAAATTTTGCTATATACCTGGGTTGGATAGGTTGAAACATGGGAATAACCTCTTACAAAGGTTCCACCAAGATGCATGTGTGTATTTGATTATGGTTTCTAGATTGATTTTGCTAGTAACGAGCCGTTTGCAGCGGACTTATACTTCAAAGTAATGTTCGTCGTAATGTGATTATAATTAGTAAGAAAGTACAATAAGACTAGAAAAAATGCTGATAGCTGATATATCTCTACGTTTGTCCAAGGCGTTGTGTAAATAGTCGGACCGCATCTTCCAAACGATATTAACAATGTCAGCTTTAATGTAGGTGTAAATGATTTTGTATTTTTTTTTAATTTATTTATCGTAAGTCTCATTAGGATGTATGTGGGCGTACATGATCAATTGTTGGGGTGCTATGTTTTGTATATGACTCCGTTTAGTCTTAGTGATTCGACTGTAAATGTTTAGTTGTAACTTGTTTGAAACATCACAATTACCATGTAAACTGACTTTTTATATGAAATGTATCATTTGTATGTAGGGAAAATTTACAAGAATTCAGATTTAGAATTTCTATAAATGAATATACAATTACTACATTCAAACGTTGCAATTATACACAACCGCAGATAGTTCGAAGTCGTTATGTTCGCGGCGCTGTTCGTGTGCTGTATGCAGATTTTTCTTCTGTGGCATTGACGCGGCACTTGTGTGATCAAAACTTAATAGAAGTATCTGTTCACATTTTGGGTTCGACTGTCTATATTTCAGGCGTGTTAAAGGTTAAATATATGTTCTTAAAGCGCGTTTCCCATCGAGCCCGCGGCTAAGTTAGCGTTCTTAGCTTATATTAGTAAAGTGTCTTTCTTGCACTAGTATCTACCTAAAATGTGATTAAACCCCACCCATCTCAGTCGCACTACTAGTGTAGCAACACTTCCGTTATACTAAGGAAGGCGGTTAACTGTAATGTAATACTCGAAGCGTTCTATACCAACTATTGGTAACCACATTAGATTCAAAATGCTGATACTATTACTATGCAGTTAACCGCGTTCTTAGGTAACAAACAGCACACCATCAGCATCGCCACTGTGTGATCACTGATCATCGTTCTCGATGGGAATCGCGCTGGACGTTCTTAGTTACATTTGAGATTACTCACCGATACCGTCGTTAATAATAGGGATGTTGGCACAGGGCTGGGATTCTACACGGTAATAACGATATCGTCTTTCCATATTGTCAAAGTTTGGGAAAGTCTTTTATGTCATTTACAATAATGGCGACCGAGTCATAAACGATTCTAAAACACGTTAAACGCGATATCGTTATAAAGTTCCCAGGTTAAAGTTCCCAAATGCACAAAAGTATCATGACTAGACTCAATTCCGTGTTTCAATATTTATTATTTTAAAATTATCGGAAACTTGAATGTGTGGTTGTGTCAAATATGACATTGTAAAGTCACAGCGATTGATATAATAAAGTTAAACTTATCTTTTTGACACTTCCTATAAAGTAGACGATTCCATCTGTCTGTCCACATCCCTATTATTGAGCGATTTTAGAACCACGTGCTATAAGTTACGTAACGTCAAATCACCATTAGGAAGAGTTAGTCAAAGTGAACGATGGTTCTTACTTAGGTGGCTTAGGAGTTCTCCGTAACCTTATGTTGCTGGCTGTACTGTCAAGAGTATAATTAAATATCCAAGTTACAAAAATATGTTTACGTCATCTGTCATCATTTTAAGTTTTTCAAACGTTTACATATTTTTGCACTCGAATATGATTTTATACTTTCAATTAAATAAGAAGACCAATCGAAATAATGTAATACTTAAATAGATTTTCTACGCGCCACTTACAATTCTAGTTTGTTTTATTGAAATCGTCGAAAAGATTAATATTTTTTTACTCGATTTATTTGAAATTAGCTACAAGTATTATAAAGTAAGATGTAAGCTAAGGAACTACACTTCCGCTGGGAGTTTTAGTTGTAATCTTTTGTACGAAATTATTTATTGATAAGGTAACATCAAGGTAGATTACAATAAATCACTGATTTTCATCCAGAATTTTATTTTACTTACGACTTTCGTATCCTGGATTTCTATTGATTGGTGTGCATGCTAAGATGAAACAGAAACAGTTTTGTTTTTATTACGTTTTTAAAATAGATTAATATTTAGTACAGTCAACACCAATAATATATTAATATTGGGCTTTGCATATCTGACACGCTTCTATGCCTAGAGGTTCTCATGTTTTTGAGCCCAATCTATACTAATATTATAAAGAGGAAAGATTTTGTTTATTTGTTTCGAATAGGCTCCGAAACTACTGGACCGATTTGAAAAAATCTTTTACCATTAGAAGCCGACATTATCCCTGATGAACATAGGCTACTTTTTATCGCGTTATAACAAAGTCGCTTCCCGCTGTCTTTCCCTGTGTATGCTTATTTAAAACTATGCAACGGAATTTGATGCGGTTTTTTTAATAGATATAGAGTGATTCAAGAGGAAGGTTTATATGTAATACTTTAACCCGAAGCGAAGCGAGGGCGGGTCGCTATATTATATAATTATATGGGTCATACACAGATTTAGGTTAGCGTCATCCTGTGGACACGCCGGAAGTTAACGTTTTTAAGGCCTAATTATCTGGCTAAGCCCATTCCCGCCCTTCAGGTACCTTAGGTCCACTTTCCTAAATGGTGCACTTGCCTGAACGGTCTACTTTCTCATTCTGTCTATTTTCCTAAACTGTCTACTTTCTCGTACCGTCTATTTTCCCAAACTGTCTACTTTCTCATACCGTCTATTTTCCCAAACTGTCTACTTTCTCATACCGTCTATTTTCCCAAACTGTCTACTTTCCTAAAAGGCCCACTTTATCTGGGGACACGCACGGCATTGCCCCCGCCAAGTCGAGCAAAAACAAATAAACAAAGGCACAGCCGCACCATCCTTTTTTCGAAGCCATTCAGGACATTTTCAACCCCCTTTACTTAACTAGTCGCCGTAGTGTGCGTGTCTATACGTCTTACAACTTACAACTACAAGTATGGCCCACCCGCTTTCGCGAGATAAAAGCACTGTAGGTACTTATTTAAAAAAAAAGTTCAATACTTGTTGAGATATTTGTGAAAATGTATAAAAATATGTATAAACCCAGTTGATATATTGTTGTTGGTTGTCTGGAAGAGATCGCTATTTAGCGGTAAGACCGCCTGTTGTATACCTATGATTTAAATGTACTGTTCCATGTTCTGTTTTAATTTTTGGTGTTCAATAAAGAGGATTTGTATTGTATTGTATTGTAAATATTCTATTATAAATGCGTAAGTTTGGATGGAAGGATGTTTGTTATTCAATCAGGCCAGGAGCATTTTTTTTTTGTAAATAAGATGTCAAGTAAATTGACCGGTCCTCGTGGCAAACATTGGGGGAGGCCTATGTCCAGCAGTGGACGTCTTTCGGCTGAAATGATCAGAATGAATGGCATTGAGATTAAGTGGACCATGTAGAAAAGTGGGCTATCCAGGAAAATCAAGTGGACCATATGGGAAAGTGGACCATTCAAGCAAGTGGACCATATGGGAAAGTGGACCATTCAGGCAAGTGGACCATACGGGAAAGTGGACCATTTAGGCAAGTGGACCATGTAGGAAAGTGGACTATCCAGGAAAATCAAGTGGACCATATGGGAAAGTGGACCATTCAGGCAAGTGGACCATTTAGGAAAGTGGACCTAAGGTACCTGAAGGATTCCCGCATAGACGGCGTCAGACCTATCATATAAAAACAAAACTTATATAAATAAATAAAAATAAATAAATATCTCGGGACAATCTTACACAAATTGACCTAGTCCCAAACTAAGCTCTAGGCTCTAGTACTATGGGTACTAGACAACGATAAACATACTTGGTTAGAGAAATACATACTATATACACCGTGTTTTTTTGATTTACGATAACTTTAAGGGCACGTTCTTCAAGTCAAATTAAGCTAATTTCCCGAAGACAGACATATGATAACTCGTACGGTTATAAAGATATTCAATTATTAAAATTAATCAGTTAATCACGTTAAACTAATGTAAAAGGCTCTTAATTGATACCTAACAATTTTCTTTTAATTACCTATTATGAGTAAAGAGTTTTCAATTGTTAGGTCGTGCACCTGTCAAGTGTTATCTTTACTTGTGTGTGTGTATGTCACGCTGACTTGACGTATTTGACACTAACTATGAGTTAACTCTAAAGACCCTTTTAGAATGATTGAAGACACAACATTTAATTACTTTGTTCTAAACAATTTTTTTTTTTCTGCAATATTTTAAAATCTAATGTACCACGTAGTTTCTATACGTGTACCTAACAATATGCCGAAGTTATCGTAAATCAAAAAAAACACGGTGTATACAGGGTGCTACAAAAGTACCCGTAAAGCCGAAAGGGGGTTAAATGGTGCCTTATAACGAGTCCATTTACAATATTTTGAGAACCGTAGTATCACTGTATGACTTACCTTCAAAAAAAATAAAACCACAATTTTTTTCATTCATGTGCAAACCCTATTTCAGTAAAACTAAAGAGTAAACTACGCAGAATGTTTATGTACATTTTTACCTAATTCGTGAAACCATAAAGAGACATAATAACAAATTGTTCAGAATTCGATTATTTAGATAGATATTACAAATCGAGTTTTGGAAGATTTTAAAAGACCTAACCTAACATAATTTGAAAGTCCTGACCTCGTGAATGTTGCATCATCCGTCCAAAGAAGATAGTTTAAGTAATTAGGGCTCTCCCCTAACTGTCTGAGGTATCACTCGCAGAAGTTCCTCCTGGGTGCAAGATCGGAGGGTATCAGCACTTATGTACGGCGATAGTGATAAAGGTGACGATTGTCGTCACGAAGAATTCGCCAAACTGCGACATGGTTCATACCGAATCTTGCTCCGGGTCGTCTCGCACTCGTGTTGGCTCTTCTTCAGAATGCTGCTGAATTCAGCCTGCCTGACATCGACTGTGCTTGGACGTCCGCGTCCAGTAGACCGATGAAAGATGGTTTGTAGGTGTCTTGACATGTTGTATAAACACTGGTATGAAGGTCACCGTCGCTGTTCAGTGGGGGGTCTTCCATCGATAAATCATTGCCAGTGTTGAATACAGTTCGCGAGCACGATTCAAATTGCTATCTTCATGGCCTATGCATAACAGCATATCGTAATATTCCGAGTTAGAAAATATCGTCATTTTGGAAAAAAAACACGAAGCAATTGTAGAATATCGATAAGAAAATTTGAAATAGATAACATAATATTTTTTCCGTCGTGACGATTTTTGAAGCCAGTACTTAAGTAAACCCGCGTACTTTTTTGAATCAAATCGGGGAAATACTGGAAAAGGGCCGAATCTTAAGTACCCGAAACCGACGTGCATGCATGACTCTATGTATGAATGTGGAAGAAGCGAAAGAGCTTTGTCAGGATCGTAGCAGGTGGAAAGAAGTGGTCTCTGCCTACCCCTCTGGGAAACAGGCGTGATTTATGTATGGATGTACTTAAGTAAAATGACATCCTAGTATTGAGATAGCAAACCTTTGTGGATGAAAAACAGAGAAACCATTAGAGTTGACAATTATCAAAATAGATAAGTAGGCCTCTCCGTTAAAATAATGTATGCTAACTCCGGTTCCCTGACATGACAGCTTACTAGGGTTGACAATATTTTTGGCTTTGATAATTTATTATATTTTTTACGGGGTATTTTGTAACACGTTGTATACGGGGACGCCGTTCATTTACTATCAGTACACTTCATTCATTTACTATCGGCACGGTTGCGGCATATGACGTTGGATTCTGGGGAACGTAAAATTTCAGCCGACCGTAACGTTTGAAGGGTTAGTTAATAGTTATTGCACTTAAGATGTGGAAAATGTTCAACTGTCATCCGGCTATCCAGTAGCAATCGAATATGGCGGACGTATCTAAGCACGCTTACACCTTAAGCGAGCACTTTGTATGATTCATTATATTTTATGGCGACGTAAAATTGTATGGACGTAAAATTTCAGTGTACCAAAAGAAAATGAAACCCAATTTAGTGTATTGTCATAATTAATAATAAACTGCAAACTGAACCAAAAACGACTAGCATGACGATAATAATGACACGGTTCTATGTATGTAATATACATACGGGATCGTGGTAAAAAAAAAACACTTTCTGATAAAAAAAAATACGATAAAGGCGAAAGTCATTACTTTAGTTCCAGTGTTCTGAGGCCTTCATTTGAAGGAAGAACTATTGACAAGATCGGCGTTCAGTCAACCAATTTTTTTTCTCATTTTTTTTAATGGCCTAGTGATGCAATACGCCGGCGACCTTCCTTCCTGTTCGTAACGTAATAAAACAACTGTAAAAGACAACTTGCTCTTCTATACACTTGCTGTTATTATTTACCTTTATTTATTTAGGGTCGGAAGGGGCCACCCTTGGCGTACTTTTTTTAATCAAATCGGAGAAATACTGGAATAGGGCCGAATCTTAAGTACCCGAAACCGACGTGCATGCATGACTATGTATGAATGTGGAAGAAGCGAAAGAGATTTGTCAGGATCGTAACATGTGGAAAGAAGTGGTCTCTGCCTACCCCTATGAGAAACAGGCGTGATTTAATCTATGTATGTATGTATTTGCCTACGAGTGATAATAAAACATTAATTAAAAAGTTAATGTATTGGCGAGTTCCAAATACGAGACTATTTATGTTAACTGTACTTGTAATCTCATATTTTGAGTTCCACCATCAAAAAAATTGTACAATTTGTACAGTCTACAAATAAATTAAATGAATCAAAGGAAAAACTGCCTGGAATCATGAACTTTATTTCAATGTAAAAAGATAGATAGTTATACTTTGTGTTCAAGCAAGAATCCCTATTCTGATTATGATACGAAGGTGCCGACAATGAAACTGAACATGTTTCAGACATAACGTAGGTAAGTACGTAGCGTAGGAATTGCTTATAAGCAATTAGCCTCTACTAAATAACCCACACCCACGGTCGCCGTGGGGCTCCTCAACAAGTAACCCCGCCCCCCGCGTCTGCGCCCCGCGCGCGCTTGCCGCGCACCCACTGCGCAGGCCGCCATACTCCCGCCGCCGTATTTCAGCCGTGATCGACTAATAAAACACAATGAAAAGCCACAATATCTTGAATACACAGGTAATATTCACTTACATAACCGTTATAACTGAGTAACTGTGCTGTCGGATGATGTATGGGACGTATAAAGATGAGTGGTGTGAGTTCGCGGGCCGGTAAAAATAAAGCGCTAGAAATGTTGGGGAGAGGCAAATGGCAGGGGTTGAGTTACGCCCGTCGGTCGCCCCTCACGTTTTCATTCGGGGTTTGGACTGCGAAGCGTGACGTTTAGTGTCAAGATGGGTGTTTCAGGGAAGGTAGAAGTTCGTGATGAATTTCGCGCCGTTCACGGGGCACATCCCGTCGGCGGCGGCGATGCCGAGCATCCACCAGTTCGCGGCGAAGTTCGGGTACGAGGGCCAGGAGCGGTACCAGGGTGGGGTGCAGTTCGCGGTGGCGCCGGGGGACAAGTTCCGCCAGGGCGAGGGCGTCGTGGTGGTCAGCAGCGCCCCGCCGGGCTCCGTCACCCTGGCCGGCATCGCGCCCATTCATACTGGTCAGTGGTTGTGGACTGTGGTACTTGTGTTTATCAAGGTGTCATTTAGACATTTGGTTTGTTTTTGTTGACGCCTTAAAAACAGTCGGGACAGCGAGAGGAATTGTAATTACCTATAAATGGGATAAACGGGAGTCTACCTACCGTTTTGCCAAAGAAATTTGGTTAAAGGACATACATCCCAAATTTTTCATTTGCCAAACCCATGTTATATAAATCTTTCTGTTTCTTTTACCATCGGGTATAGGCGAGGTTAACTTTTATAAAATCCTGATTTATTTACGGTTGCAGAAAACGAAGCAGGTTGGCAAATGAAAATTTGGGAAATGAAACATTTGACCAAAAATATTTTGGCCTAACGAAATAGACCCTAAAATCGCCGTGAAAACTGATTATGGGAAGCAATTTTATGGAAATATTCTAAAAATCTCAAAAGCGGAGATTATATTTTAAAATAACATGATATTCATTTCTTTCTGGACATTTCATTTTCTTTCTGGACACACTAAGGGCATATCACGAGTATATACGCGACAAAAGAGTTTATCCCGGGTCTATTTTGTTAGGCCAAAATATTTTTGGTCAAATGTGTAATTTCCCATTTTTTTAACGGCGATTTTAGATTGATATTGTTTATTGTTACTGAACACCTTATTTCCTCGATTAGTCCATTATCTATAATTTAGTAACTGGACGTATTGCGGCCGTAACAGTTATATAAACTCACAAAAAGAAAGACACTCGCTAAGTTACCTTACGTGCAGGGGGTTGTGCAGGCTCCTTTAATTTACCGCTAAGCAGCAGTGTTCACATTGTTGTGCTTCGGTGTGACACGCATTCCATCTCAGTCCTCAGGCTTGGCGTGGAATAGCCGTGGGGTAGCTTATGCCATGTTTTGTCCTTACTATCTGTAATTGTGACATTTGCATCTTAAAGAGAGTGACAAAGCATGGCATTAGCTACCCCAAGGTTATTCCACGTTTATTAGTAAGGGGGTTAGAGTTTTAGTCTTTTGAATGCAATAGTCTATGGGTCACAGATCCCACTTACCAGCTGCTTGGCTGCACGGGCCAGGCCCTTGTATGCCTTCGCTGTCATAAAAAAGTTTTGTTAAAAGTATGACTCGCTGCAATAACCCCAATAGGACACATTAATTAGGAATTTTTGAGCGCTATGTTGGCTAATATACTATTGCCAGCGACTGAACATAAGTGTACAACCCTAAGGCTTAGTTTGGGTTCCTTAAGGTACTTGTCCCCTAATATGTGTTATTGAATAATTCACTGCAGTGAATACCGGCGTGAAGTACCAAACGATCTCGTCGTCGATGAATGTAGGCGGCGCGGGCGTCGCGTATGCGCAGCAGGCGTACGCGCACGACATCAAGGACAAGCGCGAGTTCCGCGATGACCTGACACATGATATCATGGCGACCATGATGCAGCAGCAAGGTATGTTTTAAGACTCAACAGTGCTAAGTTCTTTGAAAATTATTCAGTACTGTATACGTGCGGCAGATGTGTGGCAGGTTATAGGTGAGGTGTGGCAAACTTTAGACGTGACGTGGCATACCTTAGGCGTGGCGTGGCAGACCGAGATCCGACTTGACCTCACGCATGCCTCTGGCGATGAAGATGTAGCAAGAAGATAAAATGTTACAACTCTCATCAGCGCTTGGCTCTTTAATGTCTGTATTGTGTAGAATTGGCGTGGCAAATTATAGGCGTGGCGTGGCACACTTAACCCTTCGTATGCCTAGTGCCGTATCCGTCCACAAGGGATTTAATCTTGTTATTTTAAATTGGACTATACCTTCTTTAAGATAGGGTTCTAATTTGCTTGTAGAAAAATCGAAAAAAAAACAATCTTCCATAGATAATATTCAATTCATTCGAAACGTGGAACCAATTGACAGACAGGAGCGTTTAAACTCTGTCACGTGACACTGTTTACGTCATAGCCCGGCCTACGATGGGTACAAGTGTGCGAGCCCCTCCGGCATACGAAAGGTTAAGATGTCTCGTAGCAGACAGCACATAACCATACAACATGTAACTGTAATATCCTTTCTTGTCACCATTCATGTTGACAATTCTTGTTAGGCGTCTTGGGTTTTAACTCACTTGAGGTGAGGCGAGATTACAGACTGCTTACTGTAGCTAGCAGTGTGTTGCGTGGGGAATCCGACTGTCCTGAATTGGTAGCTCAGTTGCTGCATCTGTATGTTCCCTCTCCAACTAGATTTGTTTTTCGACCGCGTTGTCGCCATCTGTTAGCAGCGCCGGTTGCGCCGAAAATCTCCGCTAGTACGGGCTTTGCATCTGATAAACTCGCTCCTCGAATCAGCCACAAGCTGTGATGTGTTTGCAAGTAGATGGTCAAACGTGTGTGACGAATGTATGAAGTTCTGCGAGAAGATGGATGTACGGCCTTCTTCTGTGATATTTTAAATACCTCTTTCCTTATCTGTATTCGGTGTATTAAATTGTATTTTAGTTTCATAGTGCTTGGTTAAACTGTTATGCTGTGAAATTTAATTTAATAATAAATAATTATTAAATAAAATAATGTTGAAACTCCTCGCTTATTATAAAAAGCAATTATGACTTTTATGTCAGTTCTAGTCTAAATTTGAGATGTACTTGCATTTTTCTTGCCAGTGGAAGGACTAATGTGTTATTTGTTGTTTAGCGAGCCAAGTACCGTTGCAGCAAGGCACCCAGCAGCTGTTGGTGGTGCTGCACGAGCCCAAGGAGTCGGTGGGGCTCGCGCGGGCCATCAAGCAGGAGGCCCGCTCCGAGGGCGCCCCGCCCGCTGAGTATATCAGTAAGTGATGCTAGGGTTCTTCTAAAGTACGACTTCCTATCGGAGCACTCTTCTAAAGGGGGCCGTAGCTAGTTCGAAGGGAAGGTGTGATAAACACATTTACTTATTTTTTGAGAAACGCCAGAGTACAGTAGAATCAAGGTAATCGAAGTAGTTATGCTCGTTGCAATAAACGTCTGTCATAATTGTCATAAAGTACTTAAGTAAGTAAATCCACTACTTACCACCTACCTGCTAATAGGTGCTGAAATGGCGTGGTGGCCAAATTTTATTATTTTCCTTGGCGTAAATTTGAAGCAGTAAAAAAATACAAGTTGTGACTGTTTACCTACATATTATAACTCTTTACTTACATACATAACGTCACGCCTTCAGTCCCAGAGTGGGGTAGGCAGGGCCACAGAAACATCAACAACTCTAAAACCAAACTTTTTTATTGACTTAAATCTCCATTCACTGGGCAATAATGTGGGATCTATTTATTTCGTTTTTGCTAATTGCGTGAATTAATGAATATTTGTTGTATGGGAGTTCGTCTGGGTACATCTTCAGGATTGAAAACACGATAAATTGTAACTCCTTCAAGAATATTAAAGACGTTCGTCCCCAGGCATCGGCGACATGTCGGACGCGACCTGGCAGTCGCTGGGCGGCGGCGTGGCGGACTACCTGTCGGCGCTGCCGCTGCCCCTGCACCACCTGCTGAAGTACTCCGACAAGCGCGAGGAGCCCGGCGCGGTGGCCGTGCCGCCGCCGCCGCTCGCGCCGGTCAGTTCTTGTCGGGGCGATGTACACACGGGAGCGGCGGGGCTTTAGGTCTTCAGAACCAAAGCCAATACTGTGTACTGTAGTCCTGGTTGTTCATAATTAAAAATTAACTTAACGACACGGTCGGAACAACCAAGGGATGTGGTAAAAGGGATGCCTAGCGGTGTGGTAAAAATACCATTGTGGGAGATGACAGATTTTAAACGAGCTTTATAAAAGGCAAAGTAATTTAGCTAAAAATGCCAGCGTTTAGTCAATTCTTTTGCAAAATTACTTCCTAAGAGAGCAATAGTACATTTTTGTCGAGGCTAGAAAGGACGTGACTTATGAGCTACATAGAAGGCCGAAACGTAACTGAAGCTGAGTGTACGAGTCTATAAATTGTATTTTCTGCCGAGCCAGACATAGTGCTTTTTTCAAATACTGCGAGGAAATAAATATTTATTTTATAAATCTTTTTCGTAATTAGTATGAAATACGGCAAGATTATTTTCATTTTGTATGAAAACGGCCTGTCATAAAAGTTATGTTTTTTGACCCCAAACCAGACCAATATACTTTTACTTTCCTGTTCGAAGTAAGAAAAGAATGTATGTAAGTAAATAATGTATGTAAAAAACTAAACCAAGTTTGACGTGTTCCAGTTGAGCAACAATAGCGCGAACAGCGTAAACAGCGTGAACAGCGCGAACAGTGCGCACAGCGTGAACAGCGTGGCGGTGCAGACGGCGCCGGCGGGCCCGCAGCCGCCGCCGCCGCCCGCGCTCGCGCCTTCCCCGGCCCCTGCGCCTGCGCCGCCCAAAAAAAAGAGAAAGAAAAAGGTGACCAAAGAGAAGAAAACTCACCCTAAACCTGGAGAGATACGGCTCACTACGGCGTTAGGTAAGTTGGAAACTATACCCCACCATCAAATTGAAGTTTTCTATCAAGGAATATTTTAACTTAAATAGTATCGGTTTTGCCTTCGTTTAATTTTAATTTCCATGTGGTAAAAAAAACCATAAAGCAAGAGAATTGATAATTGTAGACTTGAAATGATGAGGTAACAATCATTTGATGATTAGCAGCGGAGCTGTTCCGTATAAATAGGAACGGACCCAAAATAGAACCTTGCGGAACGCCTGAGGTTCCCAGGTGGAGAGGCAATATAACCGATGAAAACCTTGAAAGAGCAATCTTCCAAGTGTGACTGTAAAGTTTTTATAAGTGAATTCTGTATGCAGCAAGCTAATATTTAATAAGTAGAAGGGCCTCGTGCCAAACGATGTCCAACGCTTTTTCCAGGCTAAGCAGGAATCGGGAATATTCCTCAAGTTGGGGCTATGAGCAACATATTCGGCCACTCTATCAAGCTGCTGAACTTATGAGGGTCTCGCCTTATCCGACCGAATGAATCACACCTAGTGCCTAAAACCCTAACAGTCCTGTTCTTCCCTGACGTGCAGACGGCAGCACGCTGTACTGCTGCCCGGAGTGCCACATGGCGTACCCGGAGCGCGGGCTGCTGGAGCAGCACCTGCTGGGACACACCATGGAGCGCAGGTACTGGCCGCGGGCGTGGGCGACGCTAGCTATACTGACCTTACAACTTAGGCGCATATAAAGGTGTTGAATTACCGACCTCATCTCATCTGCCAGCCAACTTGGAAAATAGCGCATATACGCCGTTGCCTTACTAACGAGTGCACTTTTGTAAAGATCTATTTCATTTGCAACCTCCGTCGTGCCGCAGCAATAAATTTCGAAAAGTTTAATCTATTGGAGGACCTGTGAAATTCATGATAATGATTAATGACTGCCATGAGTATGACTATGACAGTTTTTTTGTTGTTATCGTTGGGTAATAAGGCAGGAATTACGGGGGGTATAGATTGCGAATCGAATAACGCTTACGGCTAGGTCAGTGCGCAATGGTTCTGCGGGGTGACGGACATTAGCAGGGACAACGCATCTAGCATTAGTGGGGACGGGTGGGGTGACTGGGAAAGAAAACATCTCCACGTCTCAACCAGCATACATGTTACCTCGCAGGACTGATGATAGCGACTTTGTATTTTCAACCTTAAGCACGAGTGAACACGTCAAAATCCTTTTATGTATTTTCTTGATTTAATGGCCCACTTACTGTTCCACTGCTGGCCAAAGGCTTCTCCCTCAGATTTCCAGTTCAGTCTGTCCTCAGTAAAAATCCTAATCGTGATAAAAATATTACCTATTCTATATATTTTTACATGTTGTCAGGTTTATTTGCGACATTTGCAACGCGGCGTTGAAACGCAAAGACCACTTGACGCGCCACAAGCAGTCGCACAACCCCGAGCGGCCGCACGTGTGCGCCGTCTGCCTCAAGGGGTTTAAGCGCAAGGAGCAGCTCACGCTGCACTTCGTCATCCACTCGGGCGAGAAGCGGCACGTCTGCAACGAGTGCGGCAAGGGTGAGTTTCATGCCACAAACGCCAGTTGCGAGGCGAATCTTTGATGAGGTCGACCTACCCTTAAAAATAATGGCCAGCATTGTGCCACTTCCATCCTACTGTTTCTTACGACCCTTATAAGATCTTCGCTATAAAAAAAACAGTAGTGCAACTAATAGGTGTTCCCTGTAGGTTTCTACCGCAAAGACCACCTGCGCAAGCACACGCGGTCGCACATCGCGCGGCGCGTGAAGGCCGAGCTGTCCGCCACGGCGGCGCCCGACTCCTGACCCGCGGCCGACGAGGACAAGGCCGACCTCGTCTCGCTCATCCACTCGGCCAAGGACGTTTTCTGACTGGACGAGAACAGTGGTACTTAAGAAGATCTCGATATTTTAACCTTTTGAATGCCACCATTGTTAATACTCGTCGAACATCTGACGCCTAGTTGTCAGTGAGTCGTTGATACATTTTCAGCTTCAAGACGTCCTGGCATCTGTGTAGATAGCAAGATTAACGCATTCACTGCTGGCAACGCATATAAGCGCATTTCTAACTTTTTCCTAATGCTTAATACGGGTTTGCGCGATGCGATACCGGAGTGAAAATCTGGGTTAAGGTGGCAGATAATGCATTAACATAGGTAGTTAGAGATACGGTGATATAAATCACCTACGAACAGTTAGATTATCGCCATATTGGGCGTTTTCCAAAAAAAGTACCAATACTTAAGGACAAAAATTACCAACCGCAATTTTCCATTACGTCACGAAAATTAACTATAACTGCTTTAAGAGAAATAGTGGCATCTCAGACAAAAGCCCTGTAGCAAGTTCGACCATATTACTAACAGGTGAGGTGTGAATCAGCTATGCTTATTTAATTTGAATTACCGCCTGTTGGCTTATGAGGGCAGTATATAAATATTATGACTAATTTTCGTGACGTAATGAAAAATTACCGTTGTTATTTTTTGTCCTTAACGATAGGTACTCTTTTTGGAAAACGCCCTATTACGTTACTTCTTGCTAGCCGCAGAGGCATTGAACACTTACAGCCGACTGTGTCGTTCGAAAGGTTAAAGTAAACCTACTGTCCACGTAGCCTAGCGTGTTTGACTGTTGCTCTTGATTGCAGTTGGCACTTTGTCCATGTGGATAGAGTTCCAAGAAAGCGACGGAGGATGAAGGTGCGTGTATGATATAAAGCGACGCTGCGTAGGCAGTAGTTTGTAATATCCCATTTGTATATAGTTTTATGAAAAAACCCACAAATTCAGCGCTTTCATCTGGTTTGCAAATCCTTGAGAACGGGATGACAAAGCTGTCACGACGTCATACTCGTAATCGGAACGTGACTTCATTTTAGACTCGGCCCTGAAATACGTACAGTGACGATGCTAGCACAAATTCATTACTTAAAAGGACAATGGGCAAATTTGTATGGGCACTGTCCCCCCCCACCAACAGTAACGGGATGCATGTCTATATGTTTATAAGGACCCAAAAAAAGACAAAATACTTATTTTAGTAGCAAAATCAATGGGATTTTTTTAATGAAAACAAGGGCCAAATAAGGCAAATCATCCATATATGTGTTCATTTTCAAACAAATTCCATACGATACGATTATGGTTTTCCAAGAAAACCCCATACATCTGGTGATCGTCTCCATAGTAAAAATACATAATGTTGCTGAGATCTATTAAATGAGTCATGTTTCATTTCTGTTGGTGGGGGGGGACATTTCTGCCCATGGTCCTTTAGACGCCATAACTCCGGAATACTCCGGATCACCTTATGCTTGTATAATATGAACTGAAAGGAAAGATTTGGTTACAAACCGTATATGAATGGGATATTCAAAGAGGCAAGAAATCTTCTAAGACTTACGGTTTACTAAGGTCTGGTCTATATCAGGCTATTTGAAGCAAGATGTATGATAGGATAAGATAAAAGGGCCCAGCAATGCCAATAATTGGTTTCTTTTGCTAGTAGCAATATTATCTAGTGAATCTAGTCTAATAAGTTTAATTAAGGTTATAATCGACTCAAATGGACTATAAAAGACTATGTACTTG
The DNA here is from genome assembly GCA_949316455.1 of Acleris holmiana. Taxonomy (NCBI): domain Eukaryota; kingdom Metazoa; phylum Arthropoda; class Insecta; order Lepidoptera; family Tortricidae; genus Acleris; species Acleris holmiana. The sequence goes on along the minus strand of OX438770.1, from coordinate 5,212,366 downwards.
TAAATCTTAAAAATGAGCGTTAGTTGTTGCCGTTTTTACAAATTATAGACATAAATTATGTTGAAAAATGGATGCGTAATTTAGATATACGTAATGTTTAGTTGCGAATAAAGACTACCGCCGTACTCTGACATATTTTAGAGACCATTAACCCGATTCTATTTCACACTTGTGTATAGAACATCATCACTAACGGCCGCACTGAGTCAGTTAATGGCGATGAAGTCGATGCTTAGTAACGATTTTTCATTCAGAATTTTGAAAAAGGAACGAGTGACTTAATTATCATACATAACTGAATCTGAATGCGGCCGTAAAAGGCTGAGTTTGTAAAAATATTAGCGCTTATTGCGTCAGCGAAAGAGTACCTCGTGCTTCCCTATGTTCACATTAGACTATAGAAATCCGCCTTTAATTAATAGTTGGCACGATTCCTCTTTATCTTTAGTATTACTTTTAAGAATGTATTTGAAGCAACATGCAAGGGTTTGAACTTTGAACTGCCGTTAAACCATGAATCGTATTCCTTGGCAAAAGAGTTTAGAAAAAGTACGTATTCTGGGGAAGGCAAAAAATCCGACTCTTTTATATTTAACCGCGCTGGTTAGTTTGAAAAAAAAAAACGATTAAAGGACGGCGCCATTCAGAGTGAATTTGGCAACATGATCCATTTTTTACCTAAAAGCTGTTAATATGTTTAATTTTGCAGTAGTGGTCATCCCGTCTAGTCTTTATTACTAAGTTTCAGGATCCTTTTCATAAAGTTACCAGTAACATGTAAAAATATTACAACTACTTACCAACATTTGTCATGTCACGTATTTGGCATTTGACCACTATTTAAAGAAGTAACCGTTTGTATAAAAAGTTACTTCTACTTTGTTAATCGAATTAGTGATTTAATGATTTATCTAGTTAGAATTAATGGTTTAACATTTGTACTGTGATCGTGATAAGGGCTGTACCTTATAGAAATATAGTTTTAATTAATGTTGGCAACCTTGAAAAGAGTTGTCATTGATTCGTTGGTAGTGCTTGTGCCACTTGTTAGGCGGTTCGTTTTTTGTTTAGAAAATTCTAAAAGGTGTGTGACGAAGTTGGTTGACGTAATACTAAAATAGTTATTGATAGTTGTTATAGCGAATATTATAAATTGGTTAAAATTTAAAATTTGCGTTTATGGCTATGTAGGGAAGACATAACATATTTTTGTTATTGTAAATAGTTATGTTATTGACCCTTTTAAATGTAGTGTAGTCAGCAGTCATCGGACTCAAAGTAATCTGGATGTTAGCTATAAGGGTCTTACACACTCTTAAAAACAAAAGTTGTATTTCCTGTGACCAATAGTTAGAAGCTTGGATAGGTCTAAAGCAGTCCTGACGCCGTTTATAAGGGAATGGGCTTAGCCAGAAAATTAAGCATTAAAAACCTTAACTTCCGCCGTGTCCACAGGAAAGACGCTAACCTAAATCTGTGTATGACCCATAAAGGCCGTTGCTCATATCCAATCATCAGTACAATGTATGTACATAGGTGTTCACATAATTGGAAACGCTTGCGTTTTTCCCATACAAATATCTATACCATTTCAATTTTCACAACCTATCAAATAATTCTTAACCAATTTTATTTTTACCTATCGTTAACAAATAAACCAAGGTAAGAAAATATGTACATTTTATCTCTGTTAAAAACACAGCTTTTATTTTAAAAGGATACAAAAATTATAAAATTTGTAGTATTTAAATACCTATCAAATATACGGTCCGTTTTTAACAGAGGTTCATTGCACACCAATGTAGACCTTAGTTAATGATCTGAAGTAAATCGAAACTAGCAATAAAATTGGTCAAGTACTTTTTGTTTGGTGGTCAAATTCGATTAGTGGTATTTGTAGGCAATTATATGGAAAAAACGCAAGTGTTTCTAATTACGTAACTACCCATGTACGGATAACCTATCTCAAGTCCTAAGTTTCGTTTCCCAACTGTAACATTTACATACCAAATTTACATAAGTTAAAAATGTTTTTTTTTCAACATTGCTCGGAAAGATTAAAATACTTAACCCATTTCAATACATTCCGACGACTTAATTGAGCCAGCAAAATTAATGAAGCTTTCATCCTTAGTAGGAAATTAGTAAGACAAAACAAAAGGTGTTTAGATTGAATATAAGTAACGATCGTAAGCCTATAGAGATAAGGTCTATTATTGCTGACTCGTAAGTAATCGGTCACAACACAACTAAATTATCTCATGTTTTGTTTCACTATTTAGTGGACTTTCATACACCTATAAATACTTCGTCTACGCTTTGCAAGAAAATATTCCGACATTTAGTAACTCTTTTTAAACTGTACGTGTTCAATAATTTGTTTCCCAAAGTGTACATTTAAGAATAAAGTACAAAAGTATACAATAATGTAAATATGATATTCAAAATCCAAGTTTTACATTTTACAATAAGTAGTAGGTACATACCTTAGTGAAACTTGTAACACGATTCTTCGTATACCAAGTTTCTGTCATTTAACGCAATAGTGTTAATATGTAACAATAGCATTAAGTCGTGCTTCCGTTATTTTGAAATGCGCTTTACTCATTGTGACTTTATTAAAAAACAATCAATTTATGCGTTGTTTTTTTTATACCATTTTACCTGGCAGACATTATGCAGAGTCAGTTCACGAGATGATATGTAACCTACCGATAGCATACTTTTGTATCTTGTCGCTTTCACGCCTTTAACAGTTTAGCAAAGATGATCAAACATGAGGTTAAAATGACAAAGTACTAAATTGTGCAGCTACTTAAAAGGCCGACTGTGCCGTGAACTTTGTTTCATGGGAATAGAGGCGATAATTTTACAACCTCTAGTTGCAAATAATTGGTATTTTGATGCCAATGATTGGGTACTTACCCTATACATATAAAATACGGTTACCGGCAGAGGGTTATATGTCCCGTGGCCGTCATCAGCATCACACATCTAATACGGATGAAGATTCCATAAATATCAGTATTACGGGTAAGTTTGTGGGTTCCGTACCCAAACGCCCCACCATCCCTCCGTGTGGTTACCGGGCTAATAGTGTCACTTCAAGTCTTCCCGTCGATGTCGTAACAGGCGACTAAGAGAATAAGGCCTTGTACTACTGTTAGGCGATGGGCTGGCAACCTGTCACTAAAACACTAGTAAACTTCTTGGCCAGATTGTGCACAAGAAACGAGTTGTTGGTATTTCTGTAGCTCTGCCTACCCCACTAAGAATGAAGGCGTGGTGTTATGTATGTATGTAAAGCCTGACCAGATTCTATTTGGCCCTATTTCAATACAAATTAGTATTGAAATAGGGCCAAATAAAATCTTGTCAGGCTTTACATAATATAACTTTTAATATTACAAAACTTCCTTACCTTCAGTCATCTTAAGAGGATATCCAAATGTCAGTTTGACAAATAAATACAGAGTTGGTGCATAAAATATTTATTTACCTTTTGTACTCGCAAACATTTGTACTTATAAGGTAAAATCACAAGTTTCTTAAGATAAAATAGAGGAACTTTCTTAGATAATTATAATTTAGTACAATATGGCACTGTTAGTGACATAACACGTGGCTGGCCGAGAGCTCTTTGAAAATAATGCAGTCAAGTTCAACATTGTAATACGTAAGTAAGCTTGTAGTATGTAAGCTTTCATACTTTGACGGTTCGTATTTACAATATAAAAAAATACTGTGTTCCATGAAATACGGGTTTCTAACTCTAGAATGGTCTTGACGATTCGACTTCATCTTCGCAAGCAACCAGGGATAAGTTTCGTTCGATCATCTGAGATACTTCACAAGATTTTGTTGGGCAAATAAGTCCCGAAACTTCCAGCAGACGATCTTAGTTCGTGGTCTTGAGCGCAGGTGTAAAAACATATTTATAAATAATTGTAGTTAAAAATAATATTATTATCATGTTGAACACTAGAGTTGTTTTAACTTTGGCATACGTTATTATATTAATTATTAATAGGGAATTTTCAAGGATCTCTCAAACCACTCACCATTATTTCTAGTGGTTACATGATAATTGATAACTTAAAGCGAATTATTAATACTTTAATCTAAAGTTGACAATAACCAGCCTAAAGATATGTATGCACATCCACATCGTCGGTAAGCACAAGGTTAGTTTAGTGCCCACTGCCTAGGGCATATATTGGTGGTTACGGCCTTTTTCTTCCAAACACTTAAACTATTTAATTAATTACGTATACTTAAATTAAAATAAATACAACTAACGAGATCTTAATTATTTGGACCCAGTCTCCATGCGTTTAATAAATACTGCATTTCTAGTCCCTGTTTTGTTTGTTAGCTTGAAAATAGTTTCAACTCAAATTTCATTATGTATGTAAAAGCAAACCATAATTTCTATAGAGGTGGACTTTCTCTAAAACATATTAAATCGTAAATTAATTATTAGTATTACTAGATATAGATTTATCTCAACTAAAAACTAGGTCACAATGTTTCAAACACATCGGAAAACCTAAACGAATTATTACCCCAAGTATCCCGAGATCAAATTATGAGACTTACAAATAATTAAGTACTAATAATACCAAAAAAACGAGTTAATTGTCTCGAAATTGTCTCTGTGTACGGCGGTTAGAGTCAAAGTTGACGTGTCGTTTAGTGCAACGTGTCTTTAGACGGGCATCTCAAGGTCAGTTTATTAATACGGCGCTAATATTTAATGTGAATTATTTGCAGTCACTCGTATAGCGCAGGCGCTACACTGCTTTTTTCAGGAGAGTAATCATTGTGGCCTGGTACCACTTTTCCATGACTTGGCGTTTTGTTTGACATATCTTGAGGCGCGTATTTTACCTGAAGATAATACGACCTTGACGACAAAATGCTTATTAACTATTAATTTCATCGGCTGTTACCTCGTACAGCTCTCGAATTAAAAATGATATTGGAGTTGCGGTATGGCTCAGCCGCCACACTGCTTCTTTTAGCAGAGCAACTCATGATGCCCTGGTGCCAGTTCTCTATGACTTGACGTTTTGTTTGACATATTTCGAGGAGGGTATTTTACTTAAGATTATAATAGGACCTTGACGACAAAATGCTTACATACTATATTCATCGGCTGTTACCTGGTAGAGAAGGTAGCATTAAGAATGATATCGGAGTAGTGGTATGGCGCAGCCACCATACTACTTCTTTTAGCAGAGCAACTCATGGTTCCCTGGTAACAGTTTTCCATGACTTGACGTATCTTGAGCCGATGTTACTAAAGATTATAATACGACCTTGACGACAAAATGCTTATTAACAATTAATTTCGTCGGCTGTTACCTCGTACAGCATTCGAATTAAAAATGATATCGGAGATGGTAGAGCTCAGGCGCCACACTGCTTCTTTTAGCAGAACAACTCATGGTGCCCTGGTGCCAGTTTTCTATGACTTGACGTATCTTGAGCCGATGTTACTAAAGATTATAACAGGACCTTGACGACAAAATGCTTATTAACTATTAATTTCATCGGCTGTTACCTCGTACAGCATTCGAATTAAAAATGATATTGGAGTTGGTAGAGCTCAGGCGCCACACTGCTTCTTTTAGCAGAGCAACTCATGGTGCCCTGGTGCCAGTTTTCCATGGCTTGACGTATTTTGAGGCGATGTTACTAAAGATTATACGACCTTGACGATAAAATGCTTATATACTCATATTGATCGACTGTTACGTGGTAGAGTAGGTCGCATTAAGAATGATATGGGAATAGTGGTATGGCTCAAGCGCCATACTTCTGCCGGTATCAGGAGAGCAGGTCGTGCATGGGGCGCGCGGGGTCGACGGTGACGGCGCGGCGCTCGCCGTTGCCGAGGCAGGTCACCACCTGGTAGGGCACCTTGATCTGCAGCGGCACGCGCAGCTTCGAGTTCAGGGGCGCCTGGGAGAATTGCCACATAGGGAACATGCGTGAAAAACACAATTCAGTTTCATTCATACGATTTAGGAGAAAACCTACAAAAAGGCGTCCATATTGGCTCATATAAACATGGTCTTTCGATTTTTTATACAAATAACGATTTGTGATTAAGTGATTATACTCATAATTACTCCGTAAATTTTTGCTTATATTTTTTTTGTTCATAATTGTTATTCATAATCATCGCAACTCCTAAAGTTAATTTTACTGAAACCGTTCTGATTTTAGGACATTCATAAAACAAACCAAACCTAACCTAACCTTATTTACTACTAAAAATAAACCGGTGTATGATTAATTATGAACAGTGATCACTATGATGTAAAACAGTATGAGATACATTTCCGGAATTCCAATAATCTAATTTGCAATTTTATATGAACTTAGGCGCACCCAAAAAAGTTATGACCCTGTAACGAGCGCCGCCGGGCACCGAACGCACCACTGACGTCACACGCCGCGCGCGCCTCCACGACACCACAGCACCGTGTACGGCCGCCACCCCGCGCGCGCGACCCCCCGGCTTCGCCCGACGGCCTTTATAAGCGGAGGCACTCCCGTACTAACCAGCACTGCGTAGTGTGCTCTGATGGTTGAAGGGTCGTCTCCGGGCGCCCCTGAAGCTTGAGAACACTAAGTAGTGCCTCCCTCTCGCCTCCCCCCTCCTCCCCTCTCGTAACCTAGGTGCGGTGCTGTTACCCAGCGTCTGAGCACTAGGGAGCGATCCGACCAACCTGGTGCGGTGCTGTTACCCAGCGTCTGAGCACAGGAAGGTATCCTAAATCCCGTGACCTAGGTGCGGTGCTGTTACCCAGCGTCTGAGCACTAGGGAGCGATCCGACCAACCTGGTGCGGTGCTGTTACCCAGCGTCTGAGCACAGGAAGGTATCCTAAATCCCGTGACCTAGGTGCGGTGCTGTTACCCAGCGTCTGAGCACTAGGGAGCGATCCGACCAACCTGGTGCGGTGCTGTTACCCAGCGTCTGAGCACAGGAAGGTATCCTAAATCCCGTGACCTAGGTGCGGTGCTGTTACCCAGCGTCTGAGCACTAGGGAGCGATCCGACCAACCTGGTGCGGTGCTGTTACCCAGCGTCTGAGCACAGGGAGGTATCCCATCCTCCGTAACCTAGGTGCGGTGCTGTTACCCAGCGTCTGAGCACTAGGGAGCGGTCCTGCTGACCGGGTGCGGTGCTGTTGCGCAGCGTCTGAGCACCGGGAAGCCTCCCGACCCATTTAGAATTAAGTACTAACCATTGAGCACTAACCGCTAACGTTATTCTTGAATAAACAGGCATAAAGCCTTCATGTTATACCGAACTGTGTTTACTATTTAAACCCTAATTCCTGATCCCCCTGAGCTATCTATAAAAACCTCCAGTCCCGTAGTAGAGTTGCCCAGGACGAGGTTAATGTTGACGTGGAGCCGAAGCGCCCCGTTACAACCCATTTATACTTAACTAGCGACCCGCCCTCGCTTCGCTCCGGATTAAAGTATTATACATATAAACCTTCCTCTTCAATCACTCTATCTATTAAAAAAAACCGCATCAAAACCCGTTGCGTAGTTTTAAAGATTTAAGCATACATAGGGATATAGGGACAGAAAAAGGGACTTTGTTTTATACTATGTAGTGATGAAGAATTTACATAGAATCAAAACTTGTTAAAATTTTAATAGTCCTTTTAAGGTTTAGATTATTTTTTATGGCATCGTCATTTTATTTACGTAATATTTTAATTGAATGATATTGAATAGTAATTTTTGAAATAAATCCCAATTTCTTCATGAGGTCCGTATATTTAAACATGGAACAACAGCTGTGATATCATTCCTGTCGTCGATTTTGTATAGTGTTTTTGCAGGGGGTCTACTATGAACTTTTAAAGCTTCATATCTCATGAAAAAATAAATACCTATGCATGTTCCCTATTGTTACGGCTTTCCTACTACTTCGGCATATGAGATAGTTTGAACTTGTTTATACAAGTAAAAATAAAAATATTTTGTTTGATTTGATACTTACGGTAATAGTGATCTCCGGTTTGACCGTGACATCCTTTTTCTGCAGCATGTGTATGGGGAACAGCTCCGGTAGAGCTTTCTTGGCCTTCTGTATGGATATCTTCGGTTTCTCCTTGAGGTGCACATGGGAGTGCTTCTGCAGGTGATCTTTACGGTAGAATCCTGCAAAAAAAGGAATGTGGTATTTGAGGCAGGGCTTGATACAATAATATTTGTTTGTATTTTGTTTAATTCAGTTTCCACCGCCTGTCTGTTACAATTGTGTATTATCAATCTCTTTGTAATGCTTGTCCACAATCACAAGTCCGAACAAACGTTTGCCAGCTATTTCGTTTGTCCTAATTTTCATAAATTAGATTTTTTGTTTTTTCTGGACCCATTAACTTTTCAAAATGTTTCAAGTTACCTACAGAACCTATAGGAGAGGTTAGGTTTGAATTATATCAATGTTTGAAGAATGTAATATTTATTGTTCCTAGGTGCAATGATGTTTCATTAAGTGTATTGTATTGTGTACACCTTTCGCTGAGGCAGACATAGGGTTGACGCACACATAACCGCTCGGCAACGGACCGGCACCGCCTCGCCTTCATTTATACTGTGTGTGCCTGGATAAAGTGCACAAACAAATAGGAATGAAACTAGATGCAATTTCACCAAGTATAAAACTGGTGTAATTTTATCAAGATTAAAAAAAACATTGTTGTCAACCCTATCGGAACAAATATATCTCGCCTTATATGAGATCAATTGAGATGAAATAAATGTTTTTTTTAATCCTTGAACATTTCCTGTGTCAATAAAAAAACGGGAATCTTGAAAAAAAGTGTTTATTTATGGGTAATTCCTGATAATTCCTAAAATGACTTAAAAGCATGCCCATATTACCTCATATTATTATTTTTAGCTATTATTATTTATTAACTCATTATCTTTAATAAAAAAACAATCAATGCAAACACGACATTTTTGATGGGCGGTCAACGATATTATCTCGTTTAGTATGTGTTGCTTTTTGTGTTTTTTTAATATGATTGACTCAGGAAATGCTCTTAATCTTAAAAAGGAGACACCAATATTTTTTCTGTCTATGAAAATGCACCTAGTTTCATCCCTATCAGTTTGTGCACTTTATCCAGGGACATACTGTAAAAGGCGAGGCGATGCCGCGTGCACTGCACTGACCCTTGTTGCAGTGGGGACAGTAGAAGGTCTTGACGCCGGTGTGCACGTGCAGGTGGATGCGGTAGTGGTCCTTGCGCTTGAAGGGCTTGCTGCAGAACCGGCACACGAACACACGCCGCGGCTTGGGGATGCACGCCGGGTCCTCCGGGGCTATCGGCTCGTTCAATATCTGGAAACAACCACACAAGGGTAAGGACCAAAAAGTTGGCCACGCTAACTCACTCAATTACATTTTCTATGAAACTTTTCCGTTGTGACACGAAAATTAGCCATACATATGTAGGGATAATTTTCGTGTCACATAGGAACTTTTTTTATTTTTGTTGTTTGTATGGTTAACTACGCGTAACTGTGGTCTAACTATTTGGTCCTTAGCCACAACTGTCTTTCAACCAAACCAGATACCTAAATAACATAATAGCTTAGTCATACCATGCAAGAGCTCCCTCATTAGTTCCCTCAGTAGCTCCCTCATTTCTTTTACTGTGTTTTCTAATAAACTAAAGTATTACCTTAGAATCAAAGAGCGCTTTCCTGTTGTACAAACGAATACACAAATTATAGAGAATATGGCATAACTTAACAACAATTGAACTATGAGTGAGCAAGTTAACGGAAATAAGTGGCCACCGTTTGCGTTAACGGCCGGAATCTATATTCAAACCGCGGATAGATAAGGCTTACTTCGGGTTGAAATTTGACATTTGCCCATACAAAATGCTATAGGCTATCTTTCTGCGGTTTAAACATAAGGTTCGGCCGTAAGTTGACTACACAACGGTTAAAGGTTATAAACTGTGTCATGTATGCTATATATTGCGTATTAGTTTGTACAACAGTAAAGCGCTCTTAGATTTTAAGATAATACTTTAGTTTATTAGGAAACACGATAAAAGTAACGAGGGCGCCACTAGACGCTCGGCGCCATCTTAACACTGTATCTTGTCTAGGGGACACGGTTTCTGTCGGTGAACGTTTCAACTTTTATTTTTATTTATTGTCTTGCACCGTCATGGGTAAGTATTAATATTATTATATGTATTCGCTCTTGTGATTATTACAAGTTTCGACACGTTTTCCTGCCTACACATGATATTTTTATTTTGATATTAACAGTTTATATATTTTAATGCTAGGTAAAGTTCTATCATTGTCATAAGCCATATTTAAAAAATAACCGACTTGTGAGTTTCTTCTCAGCAGTGGTCTCCGCTTGGGAAGAGCTGGTAGAATTTTGACGTGAAAAAGTGCCCAGCGGCCTATTTACTGAATAAACAACTTTTATCTTTTATTTATTGTATAATTTCCAAGTTTCATACTTGTGTATAACGTTATGCCAAGTTGATTTCCATTGTTTGAAATGCAGGATGTTACATACATTAAATCACGCCTGTTTCCCAGAGGGGTAGGCAGAGCCAACTTCTTTCCACCTGCTACGATCCTGACAAAATCTCTTTCGCTTTTTCCACATTCATGCATACACGTCGGTTTCGGGTACTTAGGATTCGGCCCTTTTACTGAATTTCTCAGATTTGATTCGATAAAGTTATGTTGAGGATGTTAAATGTCTACAAAACGTTCAACGAATTCGTAGAACTTTTAGACAACCTTGCTTGCAAATGTTTAATTTTCTTTTTCAGAGTACCTACTTAAGATTATGTTTTATAATCAAAGTGAAAAGGCAGTGTTTTTAATGGCATAGTGAGTCGTATAAAATCTGTGAAGCGTTACCTGCACGATCTGCTCGCTGGGGAAGTCGTTCTCCTGGTTGGCGAACTGCGGCGCCGGCGCAGGCGGCTCCTCGCTGGGCGCGCCCATGCACTCGTGGCCCTCGAACTGGCTGTTGTTGAAGAAGCCTGCACACAACAATGACGTTTCAGGGACACACAGGTAAAGCGGGTCACATATAGTATTCAAAGTAAGCACAATATTATATGTATAGTATAGAGCGTATTTTCGACGTTTCGATAGCACTTATTTACTTGACAGTAATGGCGACCGCCATAGGGCGAGTTAAAACAATACGATAGCAAATCAAAAGAAATTAGCTTTTACTGCGTTGAAAAAAGTCCCTGGTGGGTAAACCCTCAAGATAATAGGTAAACCTTAGACCGATGACCTAAATAAAATAAACGTTTTGAAAAACTAAATCTACTTTAAAAACACTAGAAATAACCTATCATCAAATTCTCAGGAGTATACTCTTTTTAAATAATGAAAATCCATAAATAAAACGTGCAGCGGAACATAAGCCTCCTCCTTTTTGAAGTCTGTTAAAAAGGGGGGCTCAGAACTTAACGAAGTGGTGAACATTCTATCTATGTGGTAGGTTTATATGTTAGGCCGGGTTTACAAGGCATTGTCCTGGGCTGGGATTCTACACAATAATAACGATATCGTCTTTGACGTGTTTCCGTATTGTCAACGTTTTCATAACTCTTATGTCATTGACAACAATGGGGACTGTGACATAAACGATTATATTACACGTCAAACGCGATATCGTATAAAGCAGTAGAATAGAGGCCCTGCACGATTTTGCGATATAAATCTTACCATATTCGATTATTGTTCGATAAAATTAGTTTGGAAAGAGCGTGCAGGACAATGCCGTGTGTGTGTTGTGCGAGTGTTTAGTGTGGGGTACCTTCGCTGCAGACGGAGCACCAGATGTTGGGGTGGTAGGCGCGCGCGTGCACGGCGGCGTGCACCTTGAGGTGCTGCTTGCGCTTGAAGCGGCGCCCGCACTGCGCGCACGCGTGCGGCCGCGCCTGCGCCCAGCCCGCCCGCGCGCGCGCCGGCTCCAGCGGGACCAGCAGCGACTCCGGCTGGATATGTACTTGTATTTTAATCAAAATAAGAGTGTACAATCGGAACTCCTTCCTTCTAAACGCATACTTCCCGACTGGTTTACCCTAATAAATAATAAATATCAGGGGACAATATCACACAAATTAACCTAATCCAAAAATAAGCTCTTGGCTTGTACTATGGGTACAAGACAACGATAAACATACTTATTTAGAGAAATACATACTTAAATACATAGAAAAGTTTACCTTCGTTTCGTCAAAAAGTTTTTGGTCAAATGTTTCATTTCCTAAATTTTCATTTGCCAAACCGCTTTGTTTTCTATAACCGTAAATATTTCAGGATTTTATACACGATGGTACTAAAATAACTTCTGAAAAATTCATATAACATTAGTTAGGCAAATGAGAAATTTGGGAAATGAAACATTTGACCAAAAATATTTTGGCCAAACAGCAGGCTCCCACATATAAAATATCCAAGACTCAGGAACAAATATTCGCGCTCATCTGCCCTTACCGGGATTTGAACCCAGGACCGCAGGCTACGCACGCAAGGTCACTCTTAACTAGGCCACCGTGTCCCTTGTTTTTTAGGCACTCATTTCATAGACACCATCACTTTTCTGAATTTTCATTTCAAGTTTCTGTTGAGCCCGTGTTGTTTTCAGTTTATCTTGTGATGGTTACAAGTCTAACCTGACCTACGTGAAAATATTTAAGATAACCTGAAATCAACACAGATTCAGCAGAAAATAATTTTCTACGAAATGAAAATTCTGCGAAGTGATAGTGTCTATGAATTTTTTGTCTATAAAAGAAGGGAATCTCTTACTGACTTCGTCTATACAGCCCGCTAAGTACACCTAACTGTAACCTATATAGGTTACCCAACTCCGACTAACATGATATTGCGTCACTACTCATTATCCAAAATTTGATATACTTATCATTACTTTTACATTTGAAACGGACGGGAATTTGATATTAAGGATAGTTTCTCCCCGTTTTCTTCAAAAGCCCGCCCGTATCAATTCAGGGGTTGATAAACAAAAATCAGAGAACGATCGGACACAAATTTACCTAATTCGTAACTAAGCTTTAGGTTTAAACAACGAGTACTTGCGACGATATACGACTAAAGCAGGGTAATAATGGATTTTTATAAGGTACTACTCCCCTGATTTTTTTAAATGTTTAATGAACGGCTCTCACGCCTTATATTAGGAATAATAATATAACCTTACAAACAGAACTCATTATAATCAAACTAAAAGAGCTCAATAATTAGTTAATTGTCAATTGTAAGAACACTATAAGTTCCTTTCAAGATTAACGACTGACAACCTATGACTACTACTATTCGAACTGGGTTTAGATTCTACACGGTAAAAACGATATCGCCGTTTTGATAACTCTTATGTACTTGATAATAATGGCGGCCTAGTTAAAAACGATGCTAAAACACGTTAAACGCCGTAGAATAGAATCCCTGCAAACGTAAGGCGTTCGGCGATGCAGGCCGCATCGCCAGCCCTGGCCGGTCAGACCGACGCCGCACGGCCAATTGCGTCATACACTTGCAAGCAGCCGACAGGCAGCCTGACGTTCGCCACAATTTGCCAGTCATCAACTACCGTCGTCAAACGTAAACACGGATATGATAGAAGCGCGTGGAGCTTACATCATGTGCTTCTGTATAGAGCACAAGAGAAAACACTCTTTTGCCGAACAATTATCCTCGGATGTGACATCCATGGACTCATGGTATACATGGGTATCAAAGCCAAGATTAGTTGATTAATACGGCCCTAAGACATTAATTGAAGGTCCTTACCGAGATCGGTTCGTCTTGCTCTATTAGAATGGGGTAGGGATCCCCCTCCTCCAAGGTCACGCAGGGCTTCATGTGGATATGCATATGGTTCCGCAACTGCTCGTTTTTGCGGAATGCTGAAACAATAATTATTTTGTTGTTGTTGTAAGCTCAGGCTAACGAAGAGAAGAAGAGAAGCTTTAACAATTCAGATAGTAACTTAAATAGAGGTAGATACAGAGCTAAATACAGGGAACTCTCAAATATATATCATTTAAGAAACATATACTTTAGTGTCGCGCACAAAAGCTACAACTAAATAAACATTAAACAATAAACAACGCCCACATCAAAATCCTAAAGAAACTGTCAACAATCATAAAATATCCAACCCACCAAGCTCACCGCTCATTCAGACACACACACACATTACACATGCATACTGCCGTGATACCAAAGGAGGCAGCTAACTGCAATATAATCAAAGTTTTCTATACTCTATTGCTAACCTAACCTTTAACATTAAATTTAAAATGCTTATACTATTGCTATGTAGTTAACAGCCTTCTTTTGTATTGCGGCAGCATAGAGATAGGAAAAGCACGGGGTGCGTAGCCGCGCTTGGCGATACAGCGCTTTTTCACAGAATTAATTGACCTAGTCCCAAAGCAGGCTCAGGCATTATTTATTTTATAAACATGCTTACATAGCCTGCATCGTACTCTAATCCTACTTAATAAATTATTATAAATGCGAATCTTTGTGTTTGTTTTTTTCTCCTTCACGCTGCAACGGCTGGACGGATTTCAATGAATTTTGAAATGTAGATAATAATAATTATTTTTTATTTGATGATAACCCATGATGTTTTTTCTTTTTACGTTGTTCTATATTAAGTGTTACTTTCCGTCTCTTCACCAAGCGGTTCCCACGGAAGATCAGCGCTGGCTTTACGGCTAGCTAATGCTGAGTTGGGACCGTTTCGCAACAGTTTCTCTGTGCCTTGTTCTTTTTGTATCTATGTCATGTAATTTTGTATTGTTGCGCATAAATGTCTCTTTATCTTTATCTTTATACCCCTGATTAACACATTAGCTACTTTTCATTCGAAAAATTTAAAGCTCCCGAGATAATAATGCCGATGAAGTCGCGGGCAGAAGCTAGTACCTAATAAAAATGGAACCAATTCGGGAGCCGCTTCAAATAAAAAAGGTTTTCCAAATCGCTATCTAAATGAGAGTTCAGTGGTAAGGTAACAAACATTTAAAAACAAACAATCTACTTTAGAACCTTCTCCTTTTTGAAGTGTTTTAAAACAGAAAACATCCAAGACTCGCCTTTTCAGCCCCTTCAGCCCCCCCTAGGGTCCCTAGGGGGGGCTGAAGGAAGGGACATAGGTAGGTAATTATCCCGGAAAATTGGACACTGCCTGAGGGAGTAGCGATAAACGACTTCTACGCGGCGTGCTAGTCATATATGAATATTATAAACTCCACATTGATCAGTTAAAAAAAAAACTGTGACATTTAAAATATAATAATAAAGTGACAAGGTACAAAAGCAATCACTTATCTATGATGTCAAGTGTCTATGTATATTGGGAATTTTATAAAATGTCGGAATCCACTTGAGAGTATCCACTAGGGATACCGCCATTGTATAAAATTCCAAGTAGGTACAGTCAAGGATTGTTATGCCACTATGGAACCCTGTCAAACCACATGAAAGAAAGCGAAAATTAATGATTAACGCTGTCATTATGACAGGGTTCCATAGTGGCATAACAATTAAAGTCCTTGACATACAATGTTGTTACATTTATAAGGTGTAACCTCCAGTCCATGAAATAAAAATCCACATGTTGATTTCACATGCAGTAATCATATAGTGTCAGTTATGTAGGTCACGCAAATTGAAGCTTCGACCGGGTCAGTCTGGGGCGGGGGGGCTTTAGGGCGATAGTTCTCTGGTACTTACCTACGGTCGAACTCATAAGTAGCTGAACATTTTAGTACTGTGTCGTACGTAGTTATATTGATATTTATAAATTCAAACCACTCTCAGTTTAATACGTTATTGCGAGAAGGTACTAAGTACGTATTGGAGTCTAAAGGAACTTATTCCAGTTTATCCTGTAGATCATAAGTGTCGGTGTAAGCTTAAATTTTAAACGCGGTTTCCTAACATTCCCAAAAATCCGCATTTTTTATATCCCAATTAAAAAAAGGGGTGCATTCCGCGCATTATAAGATTAACGTGCGTATCTGTGTCTGTCTGTAACGTCATAGCTTCCAAAAGTATAGACCGATTCGGACGTGGTTTTTTTTTCGATTGAAAGCTAGGTTAATCAGGGTAGTTACTAGCTAGTCTGTTTCAATTGAACTTGCAAATGATGTAAACAAATTAGTACTGTTTGACACAAAACCTCAAATACTCACCAAGCGTGTTTTTATTAAATAATAGCTGTTGCCCGCAACTCCGTCGGCGTAAAAAAAGAAAACATTGCCTATGTTACTCAGTGATAATATAGCATCCTACTGGTGAAAGACTTTTTAAATCGGTTCATTAGTTTCGGAGCCTATTCAATGCAAACAAACAAACAAATCTTTCCTCTTTATAATATGCTAGGGGTAGGGAAGCAAAGGGCAGATATTTGTGTGATGAGCACTAGTATTTTGTTCCAGAGTCTTGGATGTTTTCTATGTATTTAAGTATGTATTTCTCTATATAAGTGAGTTTATCGTTGTCTAGTACCCATAGTACAAGCCTTGTTTTATTTTATTTACGTGATTATCGAGTAATCATGATGAATTGTTTCGTTTGATTTCGTTCACATATCTTTTGCAAGTTCAATTGACAAAGACTTTCCATGCCAAGCAACAGTGTTCGCATTGTTGTGTTCCGGTGTGGGGATAAGACAACCGGTCAAATTACTAGCATAGAGGCATTTCATCTTAGTCCTCAGGGTTGGCAACGCATTCGAGGTCTTAGGATTGCAGTCTTAAGATTATAGTCTTGAGAATTCAAATGTCTGTGGGTCTCAGATTCCACTTCCCATCAGGTGGCCTGAGAGCTCGTGTGCCTTCTCCTTACCATAAAAAAAAAAAAAAAAATGTAAAATGGTTAGGTCGTTATCAGCTCTGAAAGCACGGACGCCATCATAATACTGCAGCGCCCATCAGGATTAAACATGAACTATTTAAATAGTATAGCTATTAACCCTTTTCCAGGCATAGTACATTTCATCGACCACATTCATGTCGCTCAAAATTGAACTTCACTACCTACATTTTATAACACAAATCTAATTTAACTTTGCTGAAATATAACTTCATGGATCAGTATTCTTCAGGAAGTTACGAATTCGTGGCTCTATTACATTTCTTGCTCGTATCCTTACTTTAGCAAGGCCTGAAAAAGGGTTAATTGACCAAGACCTACAACATTATGATATTGTCAATAAATTACTGGTTACTGATTACATAACGGGGGTTGTTGACTTCTTGAAAAGTCTGGAGCTGAAATCACGACGGTCCGTTTCTTCGTTATCCTCAAGAAAATTTAGTTAAATGACCATTTATGCTCATTTTGAATTTTTTCAAAGTTATAATGGCATTTAAGAGCAAAGGTATAACTAAGCTTTATTTCCTTGCTAGTGGATTCAAATTCCCACTCACAATCCCCCTGTTTGTAGTACTGTGGGCCTCACGAGGTTATGTTACGAATTAACGAGAACCTCCGAATCAAACTTAGCTTGAAACCAACCCCAGTTGAACTAGCTTTCTATCAATATGATAAGTCTAAATCGGTCCACCTTTTAGGCGTTACAAGGCCACATTATACGAATGTTAAAATAACACCCCACTGTTCAGATCGGGGGATAAAAATAAACACAATACTCCCGAAATACACGACAAAGAATTCGCAACCCCACGTCAATGTAAAATAGAACATAAAAGGAAACCTGAAAAACTCCATCAAACTTAAATGAATGGAAGAAAAACCAGTCTAACTGGAAATTTAAGGACGGTTTTGAACAAGTTCCCCTCTCACCGAAAGTCACCCCTCCTTGAAATAAATTAGATTTCTTAAAGCTCTATGCTAACCGTTAGATAACCAGTATACCAGGAAACTTTGTAACGAAGTAAATGTACACGATATTGGCCCGTGTGTGAAGTGGGGGATGGTTCGAAACGGTGTGGAGGGTTCGCAGCTGGTGTGGTTGAAACCCTTCGTGCGTTCCCCCTACTGTTCTCCCCTTGCGTTGGCCCATGGGGGATCACCCCTAGAATAAGGGAGGAATTTGTAAAGGTCGCCTGAGCTATGCGGCCGTGTCTCATATAGGCAAGGACGAGGACGTACGGACTCTATATTGATTTTGAGTTTTTAAGGGATTATTGTGGGGTGTCTGCCGAGTTTAATCCTGCATTCGGTGCACAATGGGTATCGATTTTAGGATCATTATAGCTAGGGGGATGATTCCAGTATTTGTACTGATGTTTGAGTAGAATTGGCGGCTATCCTACTAATATTATAAACGCGAAAGTTTGTAAGTATGGATGTTTGTTACTCTTTCACGCAAAAACTACTGGACGGATTTAGGTGAAATTTGGAATGACAACAGCTTATACCTTGGATTAACACATAGGCTACCTTTCATATCGCCATTCCCTCGGGAACTGATTTATACGCGTACGAAGTCGCGGGCGGAAGCTAGTATTTAATAATAACATCAATCTGGTTAGTTTCTTTCAGCGAGTTATTGTTTACGATCACCTTCGGGTTTAATGTTCAGGTTCTTCCTGTGATCATGACGCATTTAACTGCGTCGTAATATATGAAGTTTAACATGAACCTAAAATAACTTTACTGTGTTCAGTATGCCATTGAAAATTAGTTTCATAATTTTCCGCCATTTATTCAAAACTATTACCGCCTGTTAAAAGTACAAGGCCAGAGCTTAATTTAGGCCTAAAAAAATAAACCAATTATTATTTAATACCGTTAGAATAATATAATCTATTTAGATCTCGTCTGTCATAAAGACGTCTAACTAGGTGCTCTCGCAAAGGGATTACTGTGGGCTAGATAGGTACCACCAACCACTTACATCAATAGTTGTTCGTACACTTCCATCCCTCCACCGCAATTTATATTTAAGTCTCGGAGGAGATGCGCGTTATTTCAACTTAGAGAAGCTAGAGGTATTTATCATTATTTGGGTAAATATTTAGAATGGTATATTGGTATTACCATTGAAATGCTCAGTGACACATTACTAACGCCGGTAATATTCGGGGAGGAAAATGGCTGATTGAAAAATGATCGGCTTACAATTGCAAAATCGCAAATTGACCGCCTTTAATAAAAAAAAAATACTAACGTTAGGTTTAATTTTTACTAACACTGATCCAAATATGGTATTTTTTTATCCGTTTAAAGTCGTTCGGAAAGCCCTAATATTGCCTCTTGCTTTGTCCCAATTTCACACATGACTGACTACAGCGGCCCCTAAATCATATAAACCCCGACAAGCGACCGTTGACAATTCGGTGTACATTGCGAAGTCAACGAGATCGTACATCATTGGGCTCGTAGAAGCCAAGCAGTGTACAGTCAGCATTAAAAGTAGCTAAGCAGAATAACATGCTCAAAATGATCTAGATACGACGTATTCTTTTGACAACAGAGGCGAGTGCAGATCATTTTGAGCTCTTCGGTTGCGTGTCTACTTCTGTTGCTGACTGTACACCAAATTGTCAGCTCATTAGCAATGTACACGAAATTAAACGTAATGCGATGAATGATCGTTTAACATGCAAATGATGCGGTGATGTCTGGCCCAGACCTTGAGATACAGATCTCAATACAGTTAACATTTAATTTTATTTTCATTGCGTATTACCGACTTCAATCATTTATATTATCATTGATAATATTATATTGTATTTATAAGCGTGAAAGTGTGTTAATTTTTTATTTGTTTCATCTTCACGGCTCTCCATTTAACCAATCGATGTGAAATAAAAGCATTTTGGCACCCACTTAATAGGAATGGCAAGCGCCCGCGCCTTATTAAACATTTATGCACCAAAATACCTTTCGATTGATATATAAATTACTAGTGTTTTCCCGCGACTCCGTCTGCGTAGAAGTCGTCTATTCCCTCAGGAACCGCTCACTTTTTCGGTATAATAAGTACCCCATCTCTTCACCCGGGATTCTAACTCTCCATACCAAATTTCATCTAAATCGGTTCCGAGTTGTATCCGTGAAAGCGTAACAAACAGACAGCCAGACAACAGTTACTGTTACATTTATAATATTCGTATGAATGGATGTCCATTGGGGCGGGCGTTCCATAAATTTTTGCCCATTTACTTATGTTACATAAATTCTTTTAATCGGACATAATGGTACGTTTTATCCCGGAAAATAAGACAGTTCCCGCGATACCATATTTTAGGAGATAATATTTAAATAGGTTCATTTAAATTTGCCGAGTTTTTAAAGAGAACCCTTTTTATCTGGCTTTATTTGTCCGTGTAATAATCTGGGAAGTAAAGGGTAGCGCTGACAGCAGCGTTACAAAAAAAAAGGGAGCCACGTGACGTCCGTAATAAGGGGAGCCCCTAGATGCACTTTTTGCCTTTGATCTGACGCCGGGAAACTAACTAATAAGGATTACGTTACAACAATAGGGCAAGTAGGAATTAACTTATTAACGCTTCGCGTCGGTTTCCATATTTATTCTGTAGCACACGTACATAAGCCAGAATGTATACAAGCTTCCGTGAAAAATTATCTCACAGCTGGTGAGAGCCGTATCAAAATCCGTTGCGTGGTTTAGGAGTTAGCGGACATACAGACAGACAGAATGACGCGGAAAGCGACTTTGTTTTATACTATGTAAAGATAAAGAAAAGGGGTTAGTTGGCTGTAAGTAATTAAAATTGATAAATAAACATCGGGAATCTTTAAATTGACCGAGTCCCGAACTAAGCTCTAGGCTTGTACAATGGGTACTAGACAACGATAAACATACTTACGACTATATACAGAAGTAGGATTGTTTATAAGGGATACCTACTATTTTATCGAAATACCTTTCAGCGAAACTATCATTACGTATAATTTCAGCAAAAAATTGCGTTCGATGAAATGATACAATCGATGAAGTTAAATTCGATAAAATGATGGATACCTTTTGTAATATAAGACATGAAAATTGATTGATGAATTGTTACGGTCGACGCAAAAAACGCCAAAAAACATGTTTTTTATATGGCAATACAGAACGACGTAATTTATTTTCTCTTAGTACTGTGAAAATCGGCACTCTCAGTAATAGGGTCCCATTAGCACCCAGTGGGTACGGAACTCTAAAAAGTATCTCAATTACCTAAGCTGACGTTAAACAGCCTTTTCCTATCGACAGCTGCCAATAACTTTAAAACACACTTACTCAATTTAATGTAAATAGATATACAAGTATTTCGAGGAAGATTCACGTGGAACGGACATTCCAGTCCCCCCTTAGGAGTGGGCGGGACCCTTTGAGTAATTCTGGAAATGTATCGTTTGTACGTATTGCTACATAGATGTAGTTAATAAAATATTCACGTTAGCACGAGACTTTTTGTGCTTGGTTCTGTTATACTACGATTTTAATGCGGTTTTTACTAACATTTAGGGATCTATGCATACGTCGGGCCGGTCGGGTCGCTACTTTAAATATATAAACGTACATGTACTCTACAGGGTTTCTTTTTTATGATAAGGAGAAGGCAAATGAGCACTCAGGCCACCTGATTGTATGTGGAATCTGAGACCCATAGATATTAGAATTCCCAAGACTATAATCTTAAGACTGCAATCCTATTAACTCAAATGCGTTGCCAACCCTGAGGACTAAGATGGAATGCCTCTAGGCTAGTAATTTCACCGGTTGTCTTATCCCCACACCGGAACACAAAAAAGCGAACACTGTTGCTTGGCGGTTGGTTAATCGATAAGATGGTGGTAGCGATCCGGGTGGACCCTGCACAGGGTCCTACCACCACTAAAAGGTCTACCTTTAGACGACTGTATGGTCGCCATCAAATTATATCGGAGCGAAGAAGGTGGCCACAAATACACGACACTATTGTCAAGTACCTAGTTATAGTGAATGTTCATATATTTTGAGCACCCCCGCTTACCTTTACCTAGAGGTACACCTTCTTCGCTCCGATATAATTTAATGGCGACCATACAGTCAAAGTCGGATCAATTTAACATTGATACTCCATAATCACGTACCTACTTTTAGACATCGCGTGAGGTATTTTTAATGATTGACACGTTTAATCATCACTTTCATATCCTGATAAAATTTAATTAAAAGATTAATCATGGGCTTTCTTTAAATAAAACCTCGTTTGCGGCCACCAAATCTACAATATGTGTCGACAACACTAACATAGCGACTTTATATCTACGATACCATCGCCATTTAACTTTGAACCGATTACCGGACCCTTGGTTGCTTTCTACTTTTCATTCTACAGTTTTCGTAACGAAACTATACTGTCCAACAACTCTATTCTACTTTGAAAACCTATTTGCTTTTGACAAGTTATAATATCGCCAACGTTATGATATGATAGTTATTTTTACTTTTACTTGACCATATCAAAAGAAATATGGTTCGCCGAGAAGAACGAGCCCCAGATTAAAGTTAGAATGAATATTTCATTCATTCAAGATTACTGACAAAACGAAATGATCTATCTCCACAAAGATATGCCATGTCCCACCCTTTTACCTACTCGATGTTATAGACACGAGTACACTGCTGACTTTATTCATAAAATCGATAGGTTTAAAGATCCCCCTTACAGAGGGGGGATAAAGTCGCCCTCCACTCCCTTCTCAACAAGGGTCCGGTCGACAACAAGAATTGTAAGACAAGTTATTCTAAACGGGTTAGCTCTAAAACTTCAAGTTTTATAATAATACAGTTCGTTATAGAATTAACCAGTTATATTAGTATTACGTATATAAAAAAAAACACGGGAAAATGTCACACAAATTCACCTAGTCCCAAACTAAGCTCTAGGCTTGTACTATGGGTACTAGACAACGATAAACATACTTAGATAGAGAAATAAATACTCAAATCCATAGAAAACATCCAAGACTCAGGAACAAAAATACTCGTGCTCATCACACAAATATTTTCCCTTACAGGGATTTGTTTATAAGGATAGATAAATTCAAGAGACTCGGTATAAAAAAATAGCACAGTGCGCAGAGCGGATATTAAATTACGCATAAGTACCTAATCATCAAGGATTACGGCAGAGATAAAATCATGTGTGTCGATTATTTAAGTTCACCCCCGTGTAATGGTCGCCTTTATCGCCGCGGATAAAGCATCAGTCGCTCTCGTGCAGACTAACATACTAGAAAGAGACAGATGTTTTAACCACGTTTATCTGTAGAGATAAACAACGTCTATAATAATTGGCCGGTGGAATGGGTTTTAATTATGGGTGTAGGGTTTAGGTACTATTTAAGAGAATTGAGAGATTAAAAAAAATCCATACAAAATGCGGTAACGTTTCTCTCGCCAAACCAAGTCCGATTTTTACGATGTTTGAATATGTTGTAGACATTATAAAAACCGGGCAAGAGCATGTCCCACCATGCTGAGTGTATGGATCCGAAGGCATTTTTATTCATTGAAGATATTCGTAGTTTTGCTGTTGGTGGGGGGACGATGACGACACAACAAAAAATAGCACTTTAAAGCTTAATATTTCAGAAATGGATCCCTTAATCGATAAAAGTACAATCTAAAGACTGCAATCCTAAGACTGCAAATGCGT
Organism: Acleris holmiana; assembly: GCA_949316455.1. Taxonomy (NCBI): domain Eukaryota; kingdom Metazoa; phylum Arthropoda; class Insecta; order Lepidoptera; family Tortricidae; genus Acleris; species Acleris holmiana. Next base: position 5,188,652 of record OX438770.1, on the reverse strand, counting down.
TGCGAACCCTGAGGACTAAGATGGAACTATTTGTGTCCTCAGTTATTTCTCTTACAAGGTTGTCTGGAAGAGATCGCTATTTAGCGGTAAGACCGCCTGTTGTATACCTATGATTTAAATGTACTGTTCCGTATTGTTTTAATTTTTTAATTTTTGGTGTTCAATAAAGAGTATTTGTATTGTATTGTATATGCTAATTTTACAGGTTGTCTTGTTGGAGTGGGGTGCTTGACGGCAGGTTAAACGATAATGGTGGTAGCGATCCAGACGGTCCAGCCCTTTTATTTCTCACGTTGGAAAAATGCTTTTACACATGCCACGTCGGATTCACCAAGCCAGTGGCAGAAATACCCCCAAAAAACCGAACAATCGCCACTCCACTCGAAAAAAAAAAACTTTACTGACCTTTTCCACACTCGAGACAGATCTTATCCTTCGCCATGTGGGAGACGCTGTGCAGCTTGAGGTGGTCCTTCCTCTTGTACGTCTTTTCGCAGTGGAGGCACGCGTACGGCCGTTCGGGGTCCGCTTGATGCTCTATCTTTGGCTTTTTCACGAGGGACAACGCCTCGCGGAGCTGTGTAACAAGGACAGAGATATTGCATACTAGTATTATATTGTACGTCTATTTTGTTATTTTTCAAAGGGTCCAAACATTTAATTAAAACAAGTTCTAGGTTTTAACTTACGGGAGATCTGGGGCCTATTGCATAATTAGACTAATAAAATTAGAAAATAATACAAGTTACTAGTTAAAAATTTACAAGCTGCGTTATTTTGTGTTGCATAATTATTTTGTGTTTTCACTAATTATATTAGAAAATTGTGTTGCATAAATTTCTAATAATATCGTGAAAGTTACAAGTAAATTCATCATTATTTACAAGTACTAATAAATTTTGTTGCATAATGTATTTTTACTAACTTGTAATAAGTGTACTAATATTATCAGCAAAACACAAAATTACAAGTAAACAAGTTGGCTGAGTGAGGTAAACCTTTGCCCATCTGTGGACTTTGCAATTAAAAAAGAAATATTGGCGGGAACAGTAAACGTCAACGTAAAACTTTATCTGAAATTTCTAACTTCGAAAATGGGTGGTAAGCGAGAAGAACAAAGAAAATTGAAAATGTGCATCTTAAGTAAAATTAAGGAGCAGAAAGATGTCTTGTTCGGTCCCTTTTCAACAAAGGTCACTAAAGATATTCGCAGTAACGCCTGGAGAAATATCGGTGCATATGCCCAAAGCTTGGGGATTATCAGAGAAAATAAGAATTGGGCGTATGTTCGTGATGTTTGGTGGGCAAATGTGAGAAAATTATCCGTGGTAAGTACCTACTGTTCAATAATTGAACATGTTATTTGGCAACATTATTATTTTTAGTAATTTGTCATTTGCATATGGCAACACCTTTTTTACTTCTTGTCAACCATGTCAGTGACTATGCACTGGCTCCTTCCTATGTATTTAGTAGCTATTTACTTTAAAATACAAGTTATTTTCCAAATTTACACGCTGTTTTCATTAACAGCGTATTGGTCCGTCGATCCATAGTGTTTTTCGCGTGTTTCTACGTGAATTAACAGTGTATGTTGGTGCATCCATACATGCCCCAAACCGCGTGGGTGAACCGGCAATTGCGTGTACATCCTGCCAAAATCTCGTTTGGAAGACGCTGTGCTACGGTTTTCTGGCTATAGCAGGAAACAAAAGAAGATTTTAACGCTAATTTCTATAAAATTAGCTCGATTCAAGGCAGCATTTCGAGGATTGAGGTTGTTATCAGCATTTCGAGCTGGTGAGTTTTCGGCTGGTAGCCATTATTCAGTTTGGGAGCGTTCGTCAAACGTCGGCGCTTTTCGGGACAGGAGGTGCGCGAGCGGTGCCAAAGGTGGCGCTTGTGGCGCTTGAGCAGCTGTCAGCTGTCAAAGTCAACGTCAATTTGGTCGTCAATTCGTAAACATAACCTCGATTTGTGTTTATTTTCGTGTTTTCGTTGTGTATAAAGTGAATATCGCGTTGGTTTTAAGTGCGGTTCGTAGCATTATTGTAGTGCAGTGCGCGTGTGATATATCGCAATGGCCGAAAAGGCTTCTGAGTTACCGCGATTACGGCAAAAGCGTGGAACTTTCAAAGGTACGATTACGCGTATAGAAACGTTTGTTAACGATGACCTTGGGTTTGAAAGTGCTACCGAGGATGAACTGCAGACGCGTAAGGACAGACTCGTGAGTACCTTTTTGAACTATGAGGAGGTTAACGTGGACATTTTATCATTAGACAACACTGACACTGAGGACATTTCTCTAGTAGAAATTAAGTACTATAGATTGCTTTCTAAGCTAAATCAACGCATGAAGGAGTTGAAATTGGAAGAAGTCTCTCAAAACACAAATATTTCTAATTCTAAACTTCCTAACATTGAGATCCCAACTTTTGATGGGAAAGACTTCACCAAATTCAAACCTTTCATGGATCTTTTCCTTGCTATAATTGACAACAATAAAACCTTGTCCAATGTACAAAAGCTCATATATTTGAGAAAATATTTAATAGAGGATTCCCTTACCGTGATTGAAAATTTACCTATAGTAAATGAATCTTACCCACAGGCACTCACATTACTTAAAAAACGATTTGACAATAAAGCTCGGCTTATTTCCAATCACATCAACATTCTCTTGGAGTTGCCTTGTATGCAGAAGGGAACCGCAGCAGCTATTAGATCATTAATCTCTGAGGTTCAACAGCAGTTAAATGCATTAAAAAATTTAGAACAGCCAATAGAGTGCTGGGATATGCTATTGATATCTATTCTTTCTAAAAAACTTGATCCAATTACTATCAGGGCGTACCATCTCGATAGGGTGGACCTTGACAAAAATCCAACTATGTCGGAATTTATTGCTTACTTGGAAAGGAGAGCTATTGCTTTAGAGGATAGTTCTGCACCTCAAAGCCAGAGTACTTCCCATGAAAATACTCAGAAATATAAATTCAAGTTTAATTCAAATGTTAAGACAAGCCATGTTGTGTCTAACAAAAGCACAAAGAGCCTATGTTCTTTTTGTGAAAAGCAAAATCATGCTTTGTTTATGTGCCCTCAATTTAAGCTAGCTCCAGTAGAGGGTCGCATAAAGTTCATTCAAGATACAAAACGTTGCAATATCTGTTTAAATCCTCACACTGGTAAATGCAAATATAATTTTAAGTGCAAGTTTTGTAAAGCTGTTCATAATTCGCTTTTGCATACAAGCAAATCTGAGGAGGAAGTGGCCTTGTGTTCGTACCAATGTACTCGTGATAAGGTTCTTCTTCCTACTGTGCAAGTTAAGTTGATTGATAAATATGGACGTGTCCATTATGTAAAGGCGCTTCTTGATGGTGGAAGCCAGGGCTCCTTTATTAAGCAGTCTTTAGTAGAAAAATTGCGACTGAATGTTAATATGGATAAGCAGACTACCGTAATAGGGATTGGCAATAAGCAGTCTCAACTAAATAAAACTGTTCAAATTTCAGTTTATTCATGTGCTCATAACTTAAAATTCAATGTGGATTGTCATGTTGTTGATAATATTACATCACAACTGCCCCAACAATATGTTGATGTTTCCAACTTAAATATTCCAAAAGATATAAATCTTGCTAACCTAGATTTCAATGTTCCCTCAGAGATATCAATTTTGTTAGGGGCAGATATATACTTTAAAAGCTTATTAGATGGTTGCATAAAATTAAAATCTGGTCCAGTTCTGCAGAACACATTGTTTGGTTATATTGTAGCTGGTACCATTGAATGTGAACAGTCTTCTCATGATAATGACAATGTCATCTCATCAAACTTTGTAACCTGTGAAAGTGACAAGCTAGGTGACATAATGAGCCAATTCTGGCTTTCTGAGAAAATGCCTGAGGAGCCCCTGAAAGTTTCCTCTGAATTTCAAAAAGCTGAGCAATATTTTCAGAATTCGGTACTTTTGGAGGAGAATAGATTTTCAGTAGATTTGCCCCTTGCTAAGCCAGTCGATCAGTTAATAATTGGGGATAGCTTTTCAGCAGCTCTTCAGTGTTTTCTCTCCCTAGAAAAGAAATTTAAAAACAATCATGAGTACTATGAAAAATATAAAAGTTTTATTGAAGAATATTTGAAATTGGGACACGCTAAAATAGTAGATATTAACGGCTATGATGTTTATGATTCTGCAGTGTATTTTCTGTCTCACCACGCTGTGCTAAATGAGGCCAGCATAACAACAAAATTACGTGTCGTTTTTAATGGTAGTTTGACTTCTAAATTGGGTATTTCCCTCAATGATGTTTTATTAAATGGACCGGTCATTCAAAATGAGCTGTTTGACATTCTCATCTTATTTCGAACTTATCTTTATGTTTTAATAAGTGACATAAAGATGATGTTTAGACAGATTTTTATAAATGAACATCACAGACAGTTGCAAAACATATTGTGGAGGGATCACCCCTCAAAGCCTATTCAGTGCTTGCAACTTCAAACAGTGACCTATGGTCTGAAATGTTCAACCTTTCTAAGTGCCCGATGTCTCTTAGAATTGGCCATAAGGTACCATGATAAGTTTCCGCTTGCAGCTCAAGCTATAAAGTCAAATATGTATGTTGACGATGTGATCTGTGGCACAAATGATATAGACTCTTTGGTAGAGCTCAAAAACCAACTTATTGGTTTATTCAAAAAAGGTGGCTTCACCCTACATAAATGGTGCTCAAACTACAATGATGTTCTGAGTGATATACCAGTAAATCAAAGATATTTCGACCAGGTTGATCTAACCAAGGATAATGTCATAAAAACATTAGGCATAAGGTATGACATGACTGATAATTTCAAATTTACATGTCCACCATTTGATGAAGCCAATCTTTGCACCAAAAGAAAAATATTAAGCTTTATTGGTCGTATGTTCGATCCCTTGGGACTTGTTAGTCCAATTATAATGCTATTTAAAATTTATATGCAGAAGCTATATGCTTTAAAATTAGAATGGGACTCTACCTTACCATCTAAAGATTTGGAAGAGTTTCTTAAGCTAATAGTCAGCTTAAAAAACATGAAACCTATAGAGGTTCCACGTTATGCTACCTCAACAGGGGCTGTTACAGTTCAACTTGTGGGGTATGCCGACGCATCTTTCAAAGGGTTTGGTTGTTGCGTATATTTAAGAACCGTTTTCAAGGATGGCACTGTGAAAACAGAGCTCTTATGTGCGAAATCCCGCGTTTCGCCATTAAGTAGGTCTCACACAATCCCACAACTTGAACTGAACAGTGCCCTTCTTCTTGCTCAGCTAGCAAATAGAGTCAAAAACACATTAAAATGTGTTTATCCTAATTTAGAATTATTTCTATATTCAGATTCCCAAATTGTCCTGTACTGGATCAATTCAAGCTCTTTAAATGAAAAATCCTATGTATTTAATAGAGTTAAACAAATAAAAAAGTTAACTTCAGACTGTACATGGTCATTTGTCAAAACTTCATGCAACCCCGCTGACCTATTGTCGCGAGGAGTTGAGCCTCATAAATTACATAGCTGCTCTATATGGTGGCATGGTCCCCAATATCTATCAAATGCACATTATAAGCATCAGCCCTTTCAAGCAAAGGAGGATTTTATTTTCAATGATTTGAAGCCAGAAAACAATTCAACTTCAGAAATTTTTAGCCTTTTTTGTAAAGTAGAGAATGATTTTAATATTTATGACAGATACTCAGATTTAAATAAATTGCAAACTATGATTGCTTTTATTTTGAGATTTAAAAATAATGCTAAAAGGGGCAGTATTAAATGCACTGGTGCTATATCACCTAAAGAATATTCAGAGGCTTTAAAAGTTATAATTCGTTATAATCAATCACTATTTTTTTCAAAAGAAATAGCGTCACTTTTAAATGATAAACCTTGCAGTTCTTCTATAAGTAATTTGCACCCATTCATTGATTGTGATGGGATTTTAAGAGTGGGTGGTAGGTTGAGCAACGCTCAGAATCTTTCCTATGATAAGATTCATCCTATCATCTTACCTAAATCATCTAAATTAACTAACATGTTCATTTCAACTGAGCATTTAAGGCTTCTGCACGCTGGTGCAAAATTAGTACTCTCATCACTATCGCAAAAATACTGGATATTAAGTGGGTTGCGCGAGGTTAAAAAGGTACTACGTACATGTATAAAGTGCTTTCGTATAAAGGCTGAGGGTGCCAAACAGCTCATGGGGTCGTTACCCTCTCAAAGAGTGACTGCTAATAAACCTTTTCAAGTAGTGGGGGTAGATTTTTGTGGCCCATTCAATTTAAAAGTTGCTAGAATCAGGAAACCTATAGTAAATAAGGCATATATAGCTGTTTATGTCTGCTTCTCAACAAAAGCTGTCCACTTAGAATTAGTGAGCAGTCTCACCACTGACGCATTTTTAGCCTGTCTCAAAAGGTTTGTTGCTAGGCGTGGGCTTCCTAGTTACATATATTGTGATAATGCCAAAACGTTTAAGGGCGCAGATAACTATATTAAAGAATTGTATAATTTGCATGCCTCTCCCAATCACCGAAATACTGTTTATAACTATTGCATAAAAAATTATATACAGTTTAAATACATTCCTGCTTACTCTCCAGAATTCGGAGGATTGTGGGAGGCAGGAGTAAAAAGCTTAAAGTACCACTTTAAGAGAATTGTTGGTGACATTCCATTAACCTTTGAAGAGCTTTATACAGTCATAACACAAATAGAGGCAGTTTTAAATTCTAGGCCTTTGTGTCAACTTTCCTCAGATATTTCAGATTTAAATTATCTTTCTCCTGGTCATTTTCTAATAGGTACTCAAATGACTACCTACCCTGAATTAAATTACACAGATGTTAATGTGAATAGACTCAAATTTTGGAACTTATGTACAAAACTGAAACAAGACTTCTGGAATGTATGGTATAGAGACTACTTGACAGAATTACAAAACCGTGGTAAATGGAAACATGATTGTGTGAACATGAAGATAGGAGATTTGGTAATTGTTAGGATGAGTAATGTACCACCAATGAAATGGCCTATGGGTCGTGTAATAAAAGTTGTTCCCGGCCCCGATGGAAAAATAAGAGTAGCACATGTTAAGATGGCTGATAAGGTCTACATTCGCTCTTATCGTACCCTATGTCCTTTACCTATTAATGACTAGATTTGTTCTTACTTAAAATGACTAGAATAGTTACCCTTATCTTAAAAATATATGACTAGATTATACTTGTCTAGGTATAGAATAAAAAGAAAGTTCTTACTATCTTATATTTTTGTATTTTTTAACTTTAAAACTTAAGACTAAAATAAAATATATGTAACTTAAACTGTTTTAATGAACTTAGACTAAATCTTAAAACTAACTTATAACCTATTATTAAATAATAAATACTTTATAGGCTAACTTACCATAAAATGTATACAGTCCACTTACCAAGTACAAATGATGTTTGTAAAACTTAATATAAAATACTTAAATTACAAATGAACATGCAGTGTAAAATAAAATACAATATATAGTTAGCAGATGAAATATAAATGAAATATCTTAATAAAGTTTACATATTATACATACATAGTAGTAATTGCTCTTTCATCTCTACTGTTGTTTATTTTGTTTTACAGTCAAGAAGCTATCAACACTGTGTTAGCTTGTAGGGTTGTTGTTAGATAATAATATGGTTTAATTTCTTTAACTGGTGTTTATAACCACTCATTGTTTATTTAGTTATTTAAGATAACATTGTATATCATTGCTGCTGGCCAACTCTGTTCAATAATTGAACATGTTATTTGGCAACATTATTATTTTTAGTAATTTGTCATTTGCATATGGCAACACCTTTTTTACTTCTTGTCAACCATGTCAGTGACTATGCACTGGCTCCTTCCTATGTATTTAGTAGCTATTTACTTTAAAATACAAGTTATTTTCCTTCTAAGCGTGCAACTACCATTATTACTTATTATTCAACAATAGGTGTAGGTATGTAGGTGTATATTATACATATAAGTTTTGTTTAGCCTGTATGTTAATTTATAAACAATATACATTTTTTACAACAACTATATCTATATCATATCATATTTTTACTCGACTTCTAAAAGAGGAGTGTAATGTTTTATTGATTTAATGAGGTAGTTTTTTAAGGTTCTTAGTTCACTCGTAGAGGCTGGTCTGGTGGTACGATTTCGATGCAAATAGGGTCGTTAAATTCGGCAAAGCGTCGCAAGGGATACTTTGATTAAAAAAACTAACATATACAGGCTATATCATAAAAACTGTTATGCAATTGTCGTCTAGGTATATAAAAATAAGCAGCCGGGTTTTTATAGTTGACTAATCTTTTGTTATAGGAGAAACGAGATAATGCTAAAAAAACAGGCTCTGGAGGAGGGCCCGACTGTAAAGAAAATGAAATTGATGTTCTCGTTTATGATATACTCGGAAAAGAGTCACCAGTTTTAGAAGGTCTAGGCGTGGATGAGCATCTGCAAATTGAATTGAACCTAGATTCTGAGCAAAAGATACAAGAAACCCTACAAGAGACAGTAGATAATACGTTCGAGACATTAATCAATTCCGAACTTAAACAAAATAATAACAACATTTTAAAAAGGGACTGGAAAGGAAGAGAAGGAATAAACGAAAACAAAGATTTATTACAAAAAAAAATGAAATTAACGTTAGATATTTTGGAGAAAGAAAACATATTAAAAGATCTACAAATAAAAAATGTTGAACGAGATAATTACCTAAAAGATTTAAAAATTTTGGATTTGGAATTACGGTATGGGCTCCCAAGATCCAAGTTTACAAGTAATTTGGAGCAATTTACACTAGCTGTGTTTATTCCAGAATCTACATCCGATAATCAAAATAATACGGATACCGCGTATACAGATCAGGAATAGTCACAATATTGACGTTTGTAATAATTAATTTGTGTACTTTAGCAATAAAATAATGAATTTCATCGATTGTTCAAATTTCTTTATTAATAAAAGTTAAGAAAATAAATGTTTTTTCCTTAAAAAGTTAGTTAATAGTACATTGATGGATGACATATAGCTAGACATCAACAAATTAAAAGCCTGACTCACTAGAAAATCGTACAATTAGTTGTAAGTCAAATTTTTGAAACTTCATAATGATTGGATTTAATTTATGTATTTAAGAGCTAATTTAGGTATTTTCTTACGATGTCATGTTAGCCATGTAGTAAATCCAATCGTATGACGACGTAGTTAGCCTAGTCTATCATGACCCTGCCTGCAAAGCTAGTGGTCCCGGGTTCGATCCCCGGTAAGGTCAAATATTTGTTTGATGAGAATGATGAGCATGAATTTTTTATCTATATAAGTATGTTTGTCATTGTATAGTACCTAGCTACCCATAGTATAAGCCATAATGATTATTTATATATTTAATAAGTTTCAAACAACTTGACCTACATCTTCATTTTAACAAGATTTAATACTAAGTATTTATGATGACATAGACTGTATTATTTCTTGTTGGCGTCGAAGTGCACTCAATGCAGGAGCCTCATCATTTACATTTCGATGATTTTCTTGTTCCACTGGTGGAGTGAATGATTCCAAATCTTCACCTTCCCGGGCAATGTTGCACAAAGTTGCACAGCAGACAACGATATTTGCTGCAAATTTTGGGTTGACTCTTAGATGATTCAGGCAGGGAAATTTTTCCTTTAATATTCCAAAGGAACACTCTATAATCTGCCTTGTTGCTTTGAGTCTTCGGTTGTAGCGTCTTTCACCCTCGCTATTTGGGTCGTTGTGTAACGGTGTCATTAGCCACGTTTTTAGAGGGTAACCCGAGTCTCCAAGTATAACGCCATTTGGAAATATGTTTTCTTGTTCCATTGCACTGTAGAGACTACTCCTTCTAAGAACTCGTGCATCGTGCACACTACCCGGCCAATTGGCACTTACATAAAAAAATTGATATTGTGGTCCACATACCATCATACAATTTATCGAATGGCCTCCTTTTCTGTCTACGAATGCTGGTTCGTTAGTAGTTGGTGCGTCTATTGGTATGAGTGTTCCATCAATTATACCAATTACATTCGGGAAATTATATAATTCATAGAACTCTTGCACTACGTCTCCCATTCGGTGTGGCCATATAATTATCGATGGAAATAACCTTCTATTAATAGCGTTAATAACGCGATGAACAGTTCGACAAACTGTAGACTTGTCAACGCCATGACCTGCACCAACAGAATAATATTGGCATCCAGTTCCAAGCCAATGAAGTGTAGTACATAATTGCTGTTTCGGAGAAAGAGCACCACCTTTTTTTTTCAACTTAATGTCGCTTGAAATTGCTTGCAGCACACGTTCGGCTTTAATAGGTTTCATTCGAAACATTTCGTAAAAGTGTGCACTATTTTCAAAAGTGAAGTTGATCCTGTCCTTATATACCTTTTGGTGTCGGGTTACTAGATATTGATCATCGTCATCGTCGGATAAATGCAAAATATTAAACATTTTTCGTTGATTAGGCTTTAACTAAATCACTTGTAATTCAAAATTACCGTGGTCCTAAGGTAAGTAGTAATAAATACAAGTTACAACTAATAATTGGAATTTTTAGACTCGTATTGCAACCAAAACTAATAAAATTTACATATAATATTAGTTATTAGGGCTAATACTTTTTGACTTGTATTTTATAACTTGTATTTTATTATGCAACAATAATTTACAAGTTACAACCAAAATCACTAATATTATTAGCTTGTACTTATTCACTTGTATATTTATCCCTCGTATTTTATTATGCAACATAAAAGTACAAGTTACAACCAAAATCACTAATAGTATTAGCTTGTACTTTATTATGCAATAGGCCCCTGATTTTTATTGTTATACTAGTTTTTTTAGAATCACACTACTTATTTACGGTTTTAGCTTTTATTATCTCTTGTAAAAGGATTAAATATAATGAATTGATGGGTTTATACAAGTCGTATTGCAAGAGCCGCGCTAAATAGAACGAATGTAACTAATACACAAGTGAGTGTGCTAGGTTCGTCCTTTTAATAAAATTTGTTCTTTAAAACTAGATTTAGTGATAACCTGTATTATTTTACACACACGTATACTTTAATTCACCCAATTGTTCCGTTCGTGGTAACTCTTCTGAAATGCTCTATAGCTATTAGTTTCCCTCAGTATCTCAAATTCTATAGCCAAAGCAGTTAAAATTCTCTTGTGTAAGAAGCAAGTTTGATATTGCTAAAATAGTTGTATCTGAGATACTGCTTATTGGGTTTGGAGTGCTGCGTAGATATCATGATTAAATAAGTAATATTATTAGGTGGTTTCGATAAGGAACAAGCGAGACCCATCCTTAAGACAAATTTAAAACACACGTTTACAAAAACTATTACAATTCTCGACCAAATATGTTCGCGTATATCTAAAAGCACTACTAATGGCGTTTTTTGACACTGGCAGGTTTTTGATTGGCAGACTATTGCATTCGGACTTGGCGTAACTTTTATTAGAAACCAGTGAATATTCGTCACACCCATGCTAAATTCGCAAATCTGTAATTTGACTTCAAAAGACAATGACGTAAACGCCATTTGGTAAAACAGCGAATCTGCTATTCTTATTTTAAATCGAAGTGCAGATTTGCGACTTTGGCATGGGTGTGACGATTTCATCGTGGTATCAATTAGGCACGAAATTTTGCTGCCGGCTCTGTTACTATAATGATATCAAGACTTCAATCACGTTCCCCCATTTCATTTACCATGCCTCTCAAATAAGCGTGGGCAGAAAAAAGTCCATTTGAACAGGCCTGCCGCAGCTCGCGGGCTGACGGAGGGGAGTTTTTTTCCCCCTTTCTAAGGGGAGGGCGGTCTAAAAAAGGAATTTGGGTGCAACCCTGTTTCAACTACCTAGAACGGCGAAAAAAACATTGGGATTCTCGGAAACTGTTGGTATTGTTATGTTATGAAATGGCGTTTTATTTCTATTACAAGTTCGAGACATCGAAAAGATAACACATTAATACACTTCGTCCCAATAGAAGTAGTTTACCGGAACGCGAACTAAAAAAAAAACCATCATAAAAATATTTTGTTGTATCCAGGACATGAATAACTTGTGTTCCAAATCGATTTAACTGAAGGAATAGCGATAAATTACTTCTTGTTATAACATGAGTTCGAGTAAGATCAGGGGATAACCCCCCAGTAGGACATTACCAGAGGTGGGAATTTTCACGGTAAAACATAAGACCGTCGCAATCTAGCTAGTGTTAGAAACGTGTTTTGAATCGATTGAAAAAAGTGGCATGTTACTGGATCGTTTCATACGTGTTACCGCATCTAAAACTAAACTATACTTGAATATATTAAATTTATTATTTGCCGTAGTCGGATAACAAAGAGCTAAAACTTTTAATGAAGTGACTATATCACCTCATTAAAAATAATGGACACTTCAGAAAATGAGTATACTCCATAAGACATTGAATTTAATTTGTTGCAATTGCATCTATCTCTATAATTTTCACGTAAAATTTTGTATTCAATATTATTATTTTTATTCGGTGGACCGTATTTTTCTTCTATTACACAAGTATATATATTATATTGATAAAAAATCTAACACTAGTTTGATTGCGAGTCTTACGTTTTGCCGTGAAATTACCGACCTCTGGACATTAGATTAGATATACCAATAGTTTGATTATGTATTATACCTATGTAGCCCCCAGCACGGCTAGCACATGACGGCGCGAGCGAAATAGACTACCCGTCATTGTCTAATTAGAACGGTCAGAAAAAGACAGGTAGTCTATCTCGCGGGCGAAATAACTCGCGCACCTTCATGTGCTAGCCGTGCAGAACTAACACGAATCTAAGTTAAACACCTCATATGTTAAAACCCATAAAACCATTGAGGGTGCGGAGCGTGCCACAGAAAAAAAAACACACTCGAAAAAAAAACCCTGACGCAGTTCTGATCTGCAGGTTTTACCTAACACCTGCAGATCAGAACTCGAAGTAAATATGGGGATAAGTAGGGCTAGATAAGTTGCATTCGGTGATCGGTACCGTTGATGTTTCTATAGACAAATATAGCATTGACGTAAGCGACTGAAATGATCATGTGGTACATCATTCATGTTTTCGCTGTCACTTGCGCTAGCAAAGACTCGGTTATTTGAATGAAATTTGTCTAGCCCCAAAGTTGTTTTTATGGCGAAGTTCAAATGTATAATTAAATTAGCTGTAGAGTGCATCCGTGGGCGTAGAATATGAATTTGAAGCTGTCGAATTTCAGTAATAAAATTACTCATGTCGTTTCCAAGGGTTAAATTGTCACAATACCCAATTTCAATTAAAATTCGAATACCTTAGAATTTATAATATTAGTACAGTTTATCCAAAGTTTAGTCTATTCTCAAATTCTATTAGTACTTCTTCTTCTTCTTGTAGTGCCTCTCCAACTAGTGAAGGTTGGCAGTCAGCTCCCCATACTTCCTCCGGTCTTTCGCGAGGTTGAAAAGTTCGGCGGCACTTGCGATTCCGGTCCACTCCCGGATATTAGTACAGTAGTAACAATTCTGCTGCCATACAATGGCTACCCCAAAGAACGGTCACAGTGACGAGGCAACCAACTCCGGTTAATTTATTGAATAATAATTAATTTATTGGTCGTGACCGAGCACAGGTGCGCGAGAGTCTGGGTGATATATGAAAAAGCGGTCAAGTGCAAGTCGGACTCGCGCATCGAGCCAGGGTTCCGTACCGTCACACTATATTATAATATAATAAAAATCATATATATCCTTTTTTATATTATATCCTTTTTGATTATTTACCAACCAATAAGATTATTTTAAAGGTAAGACAGACGGACGGACGGACAGCGTAGGCTTAATAAAGCCTCGCTTGGCACCGTACGAAACCCTAAAATAGGTTGTAACACATGTTTTGTTCGGAATAAAACCTACGAAGAATATTATAAATACTCAATCCTACCAAAAACCTACAGAAGTTCACTCACCTCCATCAGCAGCTCGGGGTAGCCCGTCACCTCGGAGATGACAGGCTGCTCGTCCATCACCTCCTCTTTGATGTCCAGAATTTCCTCCCGCTCGTCCAGTTCAGGCTGGCCCTGGCGATTTATGTGGGTCTGCAGGTGCTTTTGCATATGGTCTTTCCTATAGAACGCTGTGAATGAAAACGCTCTTGTCATAATTGTAACTGAAGCAATATGTACGAGGGTCAAACTGAAAGTGTCAGCAATTTTATTGTTTTTAAAAGTGCCCGTGTGGTTTCCGGGTTAGAATAGTGCCACTCCATGTCTTCCCGTAGATGTCGTAAGAGGCGACTAAGGGAATAAAGTCTTGTAGTATTATTAGGCGATGGGCTTGCAACCTGTCACTAATACACTAGTAAACATCTCAGCCTAACTTGTGCAAAATGTGGTTACAGAATTATTAACATGTCTTTAGAGTTGTTGATATTTCTGTAGCTCTGCCTACCCCACTCTGGGAATGAAGGCGTGATGTTATGTATGTATGTATGTAAAAGTACCTATTCACCTTTATATTTACGCACTTTTCCATGCGCTCAAACCAGTGGTAAAAAGGACATATTGAACGCTGAAATAGGGGTCGCTTCTTCTCCGCAATGATGGTCTTGTCCGAAGCGCTAGTAGATTTACTTCATATTACCGACGTCTAAAGGAGCCCTATATGGTGGCCTATATACTGATTAAATTTTAAAGGTGCCACTACTTCTTCTGGCGTCTGAAACCGCTGAGCACGCAACTTAACCTTGATTTTGGGAATGTTGGATGGTAGTTCGACTTTTTCGCAGTCCAGATACTTAGTTGTTTTAGGAGCGGCGTAAGGGCTAAACCTACGGAGTTGGAGGTCCCGGGTTTAAATCCCGGTAAGGGCAGATATTTGTGTGATGAGCGCGAGTAATTTAGTTTCTAAGCCTTCGACGTTTTCAATGTATTTAAATATGTGTTTCTCTATACAAGTAAGTTAATCGTTGTTTAGTAACCATTGTACAACTAGAGCTTAGTTTGGGACTAGAACAATTTTTGTGAATTTGTCCCTAATATTTATTTAATTATATTTATTTCGCAAGTGCAATTTAGGTGAGTGTAGAACAACCATTTAATATATCTTAGAGAAAGCTGCTGAGGGAGTAAGTGGATGTTATCCATTATTACTAATTAGTGTTTATGTATTTGTACAAATTTGTTGCTGTTTGCTTTCCTTTATAAATAAAAATAAAATACGATGTCTTATTTTTATTAAACGAGACAGAGTCCGAGAGTTTATCTTAAGGATTTTTTAACTTTAACGACTTTAATTTAAAGACAAGCAAACAAAGTGCAGGATTTAATTTTATTCTTAAGTTTATATTGTACTACCAGAGCGAGAGGTGTCACCGGTGGAACTATTATGTACCCACATTAATCATTTTGATGTTAAATGGTTATACAATAAATTATTCTGATTCCGATTGTATTCACCACTTAATGTTATTTAAGGTTATGTGTGAGCCACTGTCATTTGCTATACTTTATGCGTGCACCGCACCTAATAAAATGGGATCTAAGAAATATTGTACAACTAGTTCGACTCGGCCTTACACGCGGCGGTGCGTAGGTGCGCTGCGCTCGCTAATGAATGTGTGCAATTGCGCAGTGCAAGAAAGAGGTCTTCGTCTTTAGAGTTCGGGTAAAGTCGGTCTCGCATAAGAGCCTTTAAGTGCGAATGAGAGAGAGATACAACCCCGAAGTCGTTTTTAAGAGCTATCTCACTACAGCTTATATTTGTTTTTTGACAACGAGTATAATTGCGGGAAATCTTTGGAAAATTCTAGTCCTGTGGCAACCCTACTCTGGATTTTAATGGCGACCAACTATAAAAATACCTATTTTACTTACATTTATCGCAAAGCGGGCACACGTGGTTCTTCTCTCCACTGTGTATGGTCCTGTGAATGTTGAGATGCTCTTTCCTCTTGAACCCTTTGCCGCACTCTTGGCAAATGTGAGGCCTCACTTCTTGGTGTTCTAGCGTATGCCTATCAATGTGTTCTTTGCGCTTTACCCTAAGGAGAGAAAAAATATGATTATCTCTTTTTGCCAGTTTTATTTTGACCACGATTTGTAAATTATTACAAATGGACCACAATGCAGGGAGGCGGCAGTTTGACCGTGCAACTATCGGATTTGCCACGACTTTACGATTGCAGCGCTGCAGAATTGCATTGCCCAAAGCGCCGAGCGCCAAAGAAACAATTTAAAAAAATGCTTTTATGTACAATTGCGATTAACGGTTGATGTCCAGTTACTAAATAATTAAATATTTAGTAAAAAACAATGTGCCGACATAAAATTATTTACGAATTTCGTTGACTTTGCGTGGATACCACCATAAAAACATTAAAATCGGCCGACGAAACAAAAAAACAGACCAATTGAGAGAACCTACTCCTAAAATATAAGAGCGACATAAAAAAAACGTGCGATTGTTAATAAAACTAAATGTTTAGAGATGTGCAGAGTAGAGAAGGGCCGAAAATTAGGTAAATATTCGGTATTCGGCAAGTTTTTCAATGTTCGTGTTCGGCCGAATAGTTCGGTGACATTGCCGGATATATACCGAATAAACAAAGTAAATAACGAGCATAAGTAGGTTGTTTCGTAATTCGTCGGATTGACATTCTATTTCAGCACTACTCTAAGCGACTACCAAAAGGATAAATATGCATCAAAATATAAATACAGGGTAACTTCTTAAGAGGCCGTACACGAAATTTTGCCAGTTTTGCTTATTTTCGTGATTTTACAGTTTAAATACTGCTTTTCTATAAGTTTTAATGCACATCATGATATATCATTTCAGTTATGATCGAATAAATGAGTTACGAATGAATGAGCTACTTTTTTATCTTTGTCGAGAATTTAAATTCGGGATTTAGGTTATTTTAAAACATTATATATTGCTATTTAATTTTTAATTTTTGGATGTTTTTTTAAGGTAATGGATTGATTTTGAACTGAAGTTTATTACTGATTTTTTTATTTTATGAACGAGTGTTTTAAGAAGCCGAAATTTAAAACTATTTTTTGACCATTTTCTATAAAAAATTACCAAGTTCATAATTTTTTTACCCAAAAAAAATATACTATAAAGGTGGTAAAAAGTAATTCATACATTTTTTAGACAACTTTTACAGCAATCAATTTCTATTTTTTCATACCTTTAAGACGTCAAAACGATTCGTGAATATGCGATATTCTAAACCTCTTACAGCAAAACTCACGAAACAGTCGCCGGTTTCAGGTCGATTAATCAAAATTAAATAAGAAAAACAAAAAAGTATTTCATACATTCGTTGAAAATTTAAATTATCTTTCGTGTTGCGCATTAAAATTTGTAGAAGTAAAATATTTCAACAGTAAAATCCCGTCTGTAAAATCACGAAAATCAGCGAAATCGGCAAAATTTCGTGTACGGCCTCTTAATAGGTGCACAAATTTTAATATTTACTTCGCTATTGTTAATCAATAACACATGTTGTGTTATTTTTACTCTAGCTTAAAAAATATTAGAGATATTGCCGATTCAATGATTCCACTAACTTAACGATATTCATGGACCCTTAATGCAGGGGTGCGAGGAGAGGGGAGTGTTGTTAAGTAAGTTAATAAATGAAATTTCAAATTTAGAATATCAATACAGTGTATCGCATACCTACCTACAGCTTGACAACCCATGTCATCATTTCTAGTGTGACTTTGTGTCCACACGAGAAGGTAAAAGAGAGATAATTTGCTACAAAAAAAAAAACTTTTTGAACTCGTTTTATTGCCGTAATATATTATATTAACGATACAAAATCATATGTTAAAATTTGTGCACTGATGAAAAAATTACCATGTACAATTATTTAGCAAAAAAGCGTAACAGCTTACGTAATAAAAACCAGAGTTTTAATCTACTAAATTTTATTAAAGCGGCCCTGTTAAAACCTGTTTATAGCGATTCGGCGCAACCGAATATTCGGTTCGGTAAGATTTGAAGTTAATGTTCGGCCGAAAATTCGTATTCGGCAAAGTCCGTATTCAGACCATCTCTCGCGCAGTCTTTATTAAAAGGAATACACGCGGGAGTTTATCACTATCGTCGTCGGTCGGGAAGCCAACGGTCGGTGTCGATAAGGGTCATGTGCCCTTTGTACAGTCAACAACTTTAATTGTTAAGCCACCATAAACCCCTGTCATAATGACAGCGTTAAGTTACGAGACATAATAATTAACGTTCAAATTATAATTCGCTTTCTGCGACATGGTTCTACAGTGGCTCTACTGCCTACCTACTCTATATAAAAATGGTTTCAATATATTATTATACTATGACTTTGCCGCGGCGTTGCTTATTGTTTCTTATTAATTGAGATGTGGGACTACATAAGAGTATATTATGACCGACAAAAAGTCACTGAAGTCGGCGTCCCACAATATTTTAAACCAAAAGCCAACTTCAGTTAAACTGACCTCACCTAACTACCATTAAAAAAAAAAAGAAATCTTGCATTTGAAGGTGGTTTTTAGTTTTTAGAAACATTGTTTTATTGCACTGTCTTGGCACTGTCTTTGAATTCTTTCATTTGTTTGAAGCAGTATTGGGCAGTTTAATACGAGTATGTAGGGATTATAGTAGGTATAAATTTACATTTCATGTCCAAATTATTAAAATAGTGTTTAATACTCACGCAGTGCCACAGATACCGCAAAGAAATTTATATTCATCACCGTGCATCCGAAGATGGTTTTCCATATCCATGACCTCCGTAAACTTGAGGGGACATTCTACGCAGAAATATTCAGTGACTCCGTCAGGGCTCCTCACCACAATAGCTCTCTTGCTCTTAGCCAGGAGGTTACGTTTCATAGCACTCTCCACGGATTCACGATCTGACAATGAGACAGAATTTTTAATTTTATTCATTTAAATAATGTTAACAGACTTCTTACAACAACAGGAAGCTTTCTGGTACTGAATAAGCTTACCAGCTCACACATCCAAAACAAGAGTGGTGATCACTGGCTACATAAAAGCAAGCATTCCATAGGTGTACATTTTTTGCAGTCTTAAAATTTTTACTGCCAAATCAATTATATCCCCCTGATATGCTGGGTATCATCACATGATACGGGTATAATAATAATAATAATATCACGGGACAATCTCACACAAATTGACCTAGTCCCAAACTAAGCTCTAGGCTTGTACTATGGGTATTAGACAACAATAAACATACTTATATAGAGAAATACATACTTAAATACATAGAAAACGTCCAAGACTTAGGAACAAATACTCATGCTCATCACACAAATATTTGCCCTTACCGGGATTTGAACCCAGGACCTCTTATGATACTTAAGAAAAATACATTTATTTTAGCACCATCATACAGTAGGCATATGTAAAAAATTGTCTTAACTAAGAATTGCCAAGATGGATAAACATTTGCAATCAATACAACTTTTCTGTTACTTCAACAAATCATTAAGAGGGTAGAAAGTTTCCACAATTTAAATGGACTGCGCAAAGACAGAAGTAATGAGTTTAACATTTTATGTAGCTCTAGCATATGATTCAACAAGAACATAGTACAAAATGTAAAGATGCATCAAAGGTATTATTCACCTATTGATCACCTATTTTTTTTTAGTTAGCAACATAATTATGCGAGTTTATAGTAGCTTCCCCCAACTTGGACATTTTAAAATCTTCTAACAAAAAAAAAAAAAAACAATTGATGATGTACTTACCTTCACTTTGCTCCATTGCCTCAACACCAAGGAATTAGTTTTTTTAATTTCTGGAATCACACAAAACTTTTATCGCCAGAACAACATAAATTTCGATTGCACCTAAAAAAACTTTCTCACGCTGTACCGTTACGCTGGTACGAAAAAAAAACTAGAGATGGTGTTCCCCCTCACAAATTCCTACCAACGAATATCGCTAAAGGCCCAAGCTCCCCTCTGCTTAGGGGTGACTACCCTTTGTCTACCCTAGCTTCCCCTATTGGAGGGGACCCCTCCCCACTTCGGACCGATGGGAGGGAGGGTAAACCGTACCCTTGCATTGATTCTAAATCTACCTGGGTTCCTAATACAACTTTCACAGAAATCACAGTAGCATGAGTAAGTTTATACACGTACATTTCAGACAGTTTCAGCTAAAAATTTACGTTTTCAGCCCGAAATAAATAAATTACGAAAGTTTTAGGAAATTTACAATGTTGACATTTTATTAAAAAGCTTCACTCGTATATCACTTACTTTTTTGAAGGAGTAAACTATATACTACGGAGTATTCAAGAAAACTCCGTAGTAGTCGTAGTACTACTTTTAACGAATAAAAACAAGAAATGCCGCCGCACACACCAAACACCTCAAACAAAACAAGTAACTGAACTGACTGACACCACAGACTACGAGAATCGAGATACTACGTGCTGACACTGACCACAGATTAGAAGGTATACACTGACTGACTAATCTGATTGAATGAATGAAATGAGATTGAATATGGTATGTGCATGGTATGCGTGATGCGCAATGATAAAGGAAGAGAATGGATGTGACACTTGACATATACAAATAATCAGTTATGTAAATACTATGCATTCCGACATCGAACACTTAAAAATAATGTTATCTCTTTTTAACTTAGTTCTATGTTCCTAAGTAAAAAGAGATGACCGTACGTCAGCCAGTGCAATAATGGCAACATTTATAATTTGACGTTCATACAAATACCTAACGTGCCTAGTCAGCCATGTTTAGTTAGCTTGTCATAAGTATCTGATGTGTCAACCGTACCGAATACACTTAAAAAATAATTAATATATTGTTTTCCGTATAATATATAGCCAAAAGTTACACATGGATTGAAAGAGAAACTTCATCGTAATGTCTCTTAAGTGTAGTTTGTTAGGATGTGGTACAAGAAACAGCAAAAACCAGATATATTTAACATTTCACCGGTAAGTTTAAGTTTTTGTTAAAATATTGGTCAGTTTTGTCAGTATTGGGGGACTTACATGTGTAGTACATTATTATTAATCCATAGATCAAGATTTGTTAAAGATTATAATACGATTTGCCTTTCATTTACAATATTATGAAAGTAAACAAACCGGTGAATTTGACAGCTAGGGTTGTTCTTAAAATATCGAAAATAAGTTGGAAATTTCTCATCATGACAATTAATGATAAAATAACATGTTTTTTTGTTACTACTAAATGTTTAAGGTTCATTGCGAATCTTACATGTAATCTAATACATTAAATCTTTTCTTACAGGGAAACTCAGTTGTATTTTAATTAACTCTGTCGTCCAAATCAATACGAATAGAAAACTATAATTATCTTATATTTTTATACAACTTCAAAATATGTCGATATCGACATGTTCTAATTGTATCATATAGAACTTATATGGAATATGCCAAAGAAAGCAAAGAACCATTTTTCATTATGGATTACTATTTTTAAGGATTTTGGGAAAAAGTATACTAAGAAACTTTCATTCCGAAATTATGGAATTAGAATAATATTATTCCACAATGGGTAATGAATGACTAAAGTTGTATACCTACTAAAAATCATCTGACAGCACCAAATATTTTTATTTGTTTACTTGACGACACATTAGCCTAGTTGATAGTGACCCTCATACGAAGCCAACGGTCCTGGGTTCAAATCCCGGTAAGAGTGGATATTTGTTACAGTCTGATAATATAACAAGACATATTTGTAAAAAAAATGCAGGAGTTAAAGACTGGTAATACACGATTATTTAAGATTATTGGTATTCTCAAGCCTTGGCACTGTTTTGAATAAAAACAAAAGTAAAAAAATATTGTTAATATTTTTGTTGCTTTTATGATTCTTGTATTTTATCATTAAAAGAACTTAATGAGTATTTTTTATGAAAGGAATAACTAAGAATGAAATTATACTTTTGTTGCTTTGTACTTTTATTTATATTAACTCACTCGAACTATATTTATCTACTGAAATACCTTCATCTCTAGTCTTCATCATCGGTTCCACTTTACCAAATAAAGAAGTTAGGTTGACACAAACGCGCTTCAACGCGCGGTTGAAGCGTTGAAATGACAGGCGGCTCGTGCCTGCGATGCATGGCGGCACGCGCGGTCATGTATACGATAGCACTACTTTCTTAGAATCTTGTACCGCGCGCCGCGTTAACCACGCGTTCATGTGAACCTAGCCTAAAGCTAAAAATGGCGAATGCTGAAAATAGCAAAATATGTCCGCAATTTTTGAGGAGTTCCGTCGTTTACTCATGGATTCCATCATCAGATCACTCCAACTTTTCTATGCGACCATTTACAACCTTTCCTTTCCTTTAAGGTAGAAAGCTACTGCATACAGGACCTGCGAAGTACTGAACGTACAGAAAAGGCGAGTTGAGAACCTCCCATCCATATGGTTGGTTTATCGATAACTTTATTATTACTATCGATTCGGGCCAACACTTAAACATGTGACAGTCCGCCATTTTATGTTTGCTATGGCAGTTTAGGCAGGCACGTTTATTCTGTAGGTATGTCATATCCATTCTCTTTCTTTATCATTGCTTTTTTTCAGTCTGCAACATTACTCTTTAGACATACCTTCTAATCTGTGCTTTGCTTGCAGTGTCTTATGTCAAGTTCACGTGTTGATTGCTTGTACAAGTTCGCAGTATTTATTGAATTTGAAGGCAAAGTTTAGTAATATACAAAATGAGTTATGAAAATAAGCTTGAAGAACTAGCTATTAAGCTTTTTAGTATAGATGCTGTGAAATTCGGTGAATTTATGACGAAGAGTGGAATAAAAACACCGGTGTATTTTGACTTGAGGGTTATAGTCAGTTATCCCGACGTGATGGTAATTGGAAGATTGTATGTGCTAAAATAATATCTATTCAAGAAGTGTTCGATTTACTTAAGTATGTTATTTAATGTTACAGGAGTTGATAACTTTTCTTCTGTATGATTTTGCTGTAAAGGACAGTCAATGCAATCATTTATGCGGCGTGCCTTATACAGCTCTTCCTGTGGCTACGCTGCTAAGTATTCAAGCTAAAAAACCTATGCTTATGAGGCGTAAGGAGGCTAAAGGTTATGGAACCAAGAAAATGATAGAAGGGCACTTCAAAGCGGGAGAAACATGCCTTATCATTGAGGATGTGGTAACATCAGGGTCTAGTGTACTGGAAACCGTGAAGGATTTGCGGAAAGAAGGCCTCAATTCTGATCACGCTATTATCATACTGGACCGGGAGCAAGGGGGCCGAGAAAATCTTGCATTAAATAATGTGGAAATGAAGTCGTTGTTTACTATGACAAAATTAATGCAAATTCTGTTGAAGCATAATAAGATCACCAGTGAAATGGCTGAAGCTGTTAAGGAGTATTTGAAAACTACAAAGGTTCCATCCAACAGTAAGACTGCTTTCTATCATAAACAGGGATTGAATATTTGGATGAATATTTACCAAAACTTTGGCAGTAGCATTGTTGTTCAATGATATGGTAGCAAACTAAATATAACTAAATAAAATTCTCGGGATTTTGTAATTAACAAATTCTGCCAATCTATAATATGTTGATTATTATTTGTATCTGGATAATGTATGTAAATAACATGAAGTATGATACTAAATATATAATAATATAATTAATATAAACAGGCAACTATTTTTTAGATTAGGTACTTAAACATTTATTCATTAAGTCCATCAATAAATACAATCAAAAATGCAATATTTACTTCTATAACCTATGTTTATCTGTGATATATCAACAATAATAAAGCAATGCCAGAATCCAGGTCATATATGGATACAATAATGGAGTATACTCCAAATTTACTTGGCTTTTTGTGAGATTTTGCCAACTAGCTAAATGAGCATCCAAATATCTAAACCATAAATCCAAATATCATATGTTTTTTTAAACTTAACTGTTAATATTATGAAATCACACTATTATAACTTCCATCAGATAATTTCAGATAGTGAAAACCTAACAGCTTCAGTACTCAACAAAGGACTAATGTTCGACACTGGACTCAAATAAGATAAGAGTTATTCATTCAAAAGTAAAAAGATTAAAAGCTTAAATTAAAAACTTTTGTTATTAAATATTTGTTAATATCTTTATTTATTTTTAGTATTGTTAATCATCTTTTTCAGAAGACCAACCTGAAAGAGCTGCATTATCATACGAAAAGAGAGCAAATCTTGCAACCAATCAGGTGGCAAAGCAATTATTCCAAATAATGGCCCAGAAGAAAACCAATCTCTGCATTTCTGTAGACATAACCTCCACTACAAAAATACTTGACTTGCTGGAAAAAGTTGGAGAGCATGTTTGCTTGGTCAAGACTCATGTGGACATCATAGAAGACTTCAGTTCAGACTTCATAACACAAATAAAACAGTTGTCAAAGCGATTCAACTTTTTAATTTTGGAGGACAGGAAATATGCTGACATCGGCAACACTGTCTCATTACAGTATTTAAATGGGCTTTACAAAATTGGAGAGTGGGCAGATTGTGTGACTGTGCACTCTTTGCCTGGAGAAGGGATTTTGAAAGCATTAAACGGTTCCACCAATGGAGTAAGCAGAGGAGTATTTCTGCTAGCTGAAATGAGTAGCGAGGTAAATATCAATTGCCTGTGTGTGTTGCCTTCCAACAGGGAGTGACCCTGCCTCCGAAGCCAGTGATCCTGAGTCCAATACCGATAAGGGCAGATATTTGTGTGATGAGCCCAAATATTTGTTCCTGAGTCTTTCATGTTTTCTATGTATTTAAGTTTGTATTTCCCTATAAAAGTATGTTTATCGTTGTCTAGTACCCGTAGTACAAGCCTAGAGCTAAGTTTGGGACTAGGTCAATTTGTGTGAGATTGTCCCCTGATATTTTTATTTATTACAGGGTAACCTCATCACTCCAGACTACACCAAAGCAACTGTAGAAATGGCTGCAAAGTATCATGACCTGATTACTGGCTTTGTGTGTCAAAACAAGGACACATTCAAAGATCCAGGTCTAATCCAGCTGACACCTGGAGTGCAGCTGGAAACTTCTGGAGACAATCTTGGCCAGATTTATAATTCTCCAGAAAAAGTTGTACTGGACAAGGGAGCTGATATAGCTGTTGTGGGTAGGGGTATTGTGGCAGCAAAGAGCCCAGAAATACAGGCTGTGGTCTACAAAGATGCTCTTTGGAAGTGTTACTTGAAGCGGGTGTCTGGAAAAATGGAATGAAATCTCTGTAAGATTGTTATTTGAATCTACAAATAAATTGTATTTCTATATGTTTTAGACAGTTTTATAGTTTGTTATAGAGTATGAATTGTATCTGATCAGTTATCTAGTTAACCATAGAGTTGAATAATATTTACTGTGATAAAGTATTCCATGAGTTTGGTGCTATTTGTTGCCATTAAACAATATGTTTCATCAATCACATTCCTACACTTTGTAATGAATAATGATATTTTTTTTGCAACACATATTTTTGATAGTGTGAATTGTATTAAAGTTAATTAATTGTAATAATAGTTGGTAGTTTTATTAAACCTTATAATTTGATATATAAAACGAATCAGTAGTTGAGAGTGTGTTGGCCACTTTGCACACGTCTAACTAGACCTACATTATAATTAAATTCTATACATATTATATCACGATCATGGTAATTATTCCCTTTACCTCCTGGTATCATCAAAAGTTGACACTAGCCACACAAATACAACCTTATTACCACGAAACTAGAAAAAAGTTCTGGCTTGACTCTATCTCCTAAATATTGTATCAACTATCCAAATATATATTTGTGTAGTTTATGTAAGTATTTGAATGTATTAGTGTTGTTTTTTTTTCTGTTTCTTTTGATTGGTCTTTTTGGTTAGTTTTCGTTTTTTGGGTGCTCTAAATAAATTTGTACAACCTGAGGGGCTATTGTCTAACGCACTCGCAATCGCTACCGGCTTCAAAGTGGAGCAATTGTTTTCATATTGTATGCAGACGAGCGTTCAATTTTCAAAATGAAAACGATCGTGATTGCGAGTGCGTTAGACAACAAGCCTTCTGGTACTTGATGCACCTTTTACTTTTCTCAATCTCTCAAGGGTTAGCTCGAAGAGGTCCCTTAAGGGATAAGTTCTTTTTATTATTATTTATTGTATTGTATTGGTTTTTCTATTGTACAATAAAGTGTTTACATACATACATACTAGAGTCAAATAAGCACTTTAAATTATTTGGCCGCGGCTCCGAAGGGAAATGCTTAAGAGTTTGCTACAGTCGAGAGTATTATTGTTTACTCCAAAAATCATTACGACTAAAAATAATTAGTTTTTCTAACCTTTACGCTACGACAAAAACCAGTCGTTACACGCCAAAGAAAGCTAACTTGAACCTAAAGGTTTGACGCGCTAAGGTCTATTTTAGCAATGTCAACCGTGACGTAAACTGAAACGAAACCGGAACACTGCCTTGCGATTTCGGTCCGGCTTCGTGACCAGTGCGCATTACAGTCACGTGTATTAATTTTAATACTTTGAGCTTCGCATCCCTGAACGCAGTGAATTTTGTAGTTAACAATGTTATCATAGTTGGTAGCAGGTCTACCTATAGTCCATTCGCTTAGCTGTCGTCGCGTCGCCTTTGTATCGCACCGCCTTTTGTCAAAGGATGCCGCCGCGTAAACAAAGATTCCTAACGCCGTAGCCGCAAGTGAATTTGGCAGTTTATATCGAATTAAATTTGTATTTTATTACAATAACCACAAGTGCGTGCGGGTATAGCGACACTAATTAAGCGAATGGCCTATACTTATTATGCATCTAAAGTTGATTGTTTCATTTAAGAAGGTAGGTAAACAACATATGACGACGACGACCACGACGTGTTTAGCCCAGACGCCTAGTCGGTAGTGACCCTGCCTACGAAGCTATCGGTTCCGGGTTCGGTTCCCGGTGTGTAGGAAAATATTTGCGTAAAGTATGTTTATTGTTATCTAGTAAGCATAGTACAAGCCTTGAGCTGCGTTCGGGACTAGGTCAATTTGTGTAACTTTGCCCCCTGATATTTATTTATAAAAATTCCAGTCTCTTTGGTATATAAATAATATTAAAATCATGTGGAGTTGTAATTCGTATGCTAGATGGGACTTCTCCGCCGTAGCGTATCTTCTGTGTCAAATTTTGTTCCGTCGGTATCATACGTAGATGGAAGATGAATGTTGCCATATGACATTTGTAGGATTGTGCATTTATACTCTTTTAAAAAACTGCCTCGACATAATTTGAAACACTTTTATTATAATCATTTATAAATATCGTTTTATACGTTTACACGTACATTCGTTTCCATTAGCCACGTTAGATCGGTATAGGTGAGGTGTTACCGTGTTCATAAATTAATACAATCGATCTGTCAAAAACAAGTGAGAAATGTCAAATTTGTTAACCTCCCTTAAGAAAACAAAACAAAAGATTATAGTTTTTAGACATGGATAGTATTGTTAAGGAATTAGGTATTAGCAATAAGAATGTATTTACGACTGGTTCAGAAAATTTATTTAGCGTTGTTGTACATAGTTGTTGGCTTAAGAAATGGCTAAAAAACTTAGAAGTAGATAACACTGTGAACAATGTAGATTTTGCCTTACAAGCAGGTGAAAGTGTTCCTTATCCCTGGCGGACAATCTTCATTAGGGTACGTAACTAATACTTAAAGAAACAATACGTAATAATATCGTGTGTATAATACTTTAAATATTGTATTTGTTTCTAGGTCCTAAGTAAAAGAGTGTCCAAGGTTTTGCCTCTGCCCCGTTACAAACTCCATGAAGGAAACCCAGAGTCTCCATTAACTTTCTCGCAGTTACTCCAGTACGTGTCTCAGAATAATCAGAGAAATCTCTGGAAGGAATCCTATAAGAAATATTGCCAAAATAATGAGAACACAAAAGAGAGTGCTATAGTGAACTTATTGGAGCATGACCAACTACTTTCGGAGGTCGTGTTGCGGCTGTACGGCTGTAACATAATTAGGATAAAGAGTGATGGCTCCGGCGGCATTACAGAGTACAAAGAGATTGTAAACAAACAAGTCTCCAAGTCTTATGAAACACATGTCAATTTGTTAGCAGCCATGTTTATTTTAGAAACCGATAATAACTTCTACATAATATACAGAGGACATTATGATAATAACTTACTAGACTGTCTGAACTTCAGTCCTAATCTAATAGACATGAATTACGGACGGGGAATGTTCTTAATTTACCAGTTGCTGAATGTGTTTAAAGCTATGAGTGATAGAGGGTTAAGTCTTGGCATGTTAAGATTGCAAGACATTTACTTGACAGAGAACTTGTGGCTACAGATATTACCTGCGGTTACAAATAATGTTCACACTCTAGATGCTTCGTTAATCTATGAGCAGAACAGGAGTAAACAACCTACACCGGCCATGGTGGGTAGCCAAGGCCAAAAACGAGGAGAGGAATGGTGCTGGAGGAATGAGGCAGTGCAGTTGGAGAAACTCTGCATGTTGTGGGTGAGAGGGCAGATCTCAAACCTGGACTACATTCTACATCTGAATGTGCTTGCTGGAAGGTCCGCCAATGATCAGCAAGCACATTTTATGGTGCCATGGGTCACAGATTTTTCATCTAGATGTGGTAATTGGCAATTTAATGTTATAAGTTGAGGGGCTCTATTATATTGTTTATTCAGTAAAACCATATTGCTTTTGACTTGTTATTGTATTATCAACATTATGAAAAGTCTTAAGGTAACAACACCAATGTTCGACACTTTTAGCTGACATGCACCAATAATCAACAGAAGCTTTTAATTCTAAGATCATAGGGTTATAAATTGATTGTTGCAAAACAAATGAATAACTCTTATCTTCTTTGAATAAGAGTCAGTGTCGAACATTGGTCCTTTGTCGAGTACTGGTGTCTCTACCTTATATACTTGGAATAACCTGTGAAAAGCAATATATCAAGCAAGGAATTGACTGTGTTGAGCTCATTGCCTATCTGCCAAAAGCTTTAGTTTTTTTGCTATTTTATTTCCATGCTTAAATTATTTATATTTTTACTAAACTAACTCTTAGAAGAATACCTTAGTCCTCTATACTTCATGTCTGTCTTCTATATCTTTATACCAACTAGCATATAACTGAGTTTGGTGTGTAAATGGGACAAAAGACAAAATCCCTTTTGCATTGTCCCTATAATCATACATTTATATAGTTCCATGCTTTAGTTGATATTAATAAAGTATTATTTTACAATTTAAAAAATACACAACAATGTAGAATATTAACAAATAGTGTTTGAACATGACAATGTGCAAATCATTATAAGATATTGTTTCAAAGTAGCTATTTGTGGGTGAAAACTGTAGCTAGTTAAAAGGGGTTTTCTTCTTTGTGCGGTCATTCCTGGATTTTATAATAAAATGATTGGTTTTTTTCCACGGAATTTCCGTTTTCCAGGCAGAGGCTCTATGTTGACCACATAGGTTAAGTTACAATTTCGACCTTAGTAGCTTAGTTTAGGGTTCAAATTTAATTGAATTTGCGTGAATTATTACTTGCTCTGAATTTGATTCCAAATATTTAAGTAACTTGGATATGCATTGCATTCTTTGCTACACCTTCTAGAATGGTGCAGCCTGAAAAAGGGTTAACAATAAATATTACTAACTTTTCCGATGGTTATACAACTTTCTATTATGAAAGATATAAATGCACCTTTTAAAGTTAGACTTTTATATGAAAAACGCATGGGTGTTCAACACCTTTGGCCAAAGCTGTAGTTGTAATATATCTGTATAGAGCCAAAAATTTGCACCATATGTAGGTCCCCTGTCGAGCATTTTCGACGCCCCTAGAGCAGCTTAGTACATTAGCTATGTATTTCAACATTATCTCCTCAACTTCAGGTAGGAACTGGCGTGACCTGACCAAGTCCAAGTACCGGCTGAACAAGGGCGACCGCCAGCTGGACCTCACGTATGACGTCACCAACTGCGCGGAGCAGATCCCGCACCACGTCACCGACGCGCTCTCAGACATCACTTGCTATGTCTATTTAGCAAGAAGGTGAGCTTAACCAATTCAATTGTACGAAATTAGAAGTTTTTAAAGTCAATGACTGTACTAATTTTAACCGAAAGTATGCTGCGACACGCTATAAGCTCATTAATAAATATATAAATCATTTAAATAGGTGCGATCGGCTGTCGCCGCATCCGTTCGTTTCCTCTCCGATCCGTTGCGATGCGAGCCGTTTGGTGGGAATCATCCTTTAGTGCTAGGCTACCTATTGAAGAATATTCCCTTCAAATTTCGATTCTCTACGTTCCCCGGTTTAGGCTGCACTGCACGTTGATTGTCTGTCAGTCAGTAAGTCACTGAAGAGTTGTAGGTATAACTAGAGATAATGGATTATGATATTTCAAATAAATGATTCTACAATATATCAATTAAAAGAATCGGTAATTAATTGACAATAAAATAATAATAAAAACAACAGTACATTTTTAACTTAAGACTAGCTAAAGCTTAAAAGGCTTAAAGGTTATTAGGTTAAAAAACGAGAAATTTCAAAATGACGTCGCAATCGGGGGGTTACTGGTAACATTCAGGAATATGCTTGGTCGAGTAATTATAGTCAATTTTAATAATACCTACTTATAATTTGTCATATTTATACCTTGGTCTGTTTTTTTTTTGTAAAATCTCTGCTTTTTAATTTTTGTGCTATTTCCATGATGAGCGCTGTATGTTCCTGTAATGTTTTTTTATAAGCGTTTTGGATAATTGTTGTTGAAACATCGAATAAATTAATGAATAAAGGTCATTGCTTTTATGCTTGGCCAATTTCACCCGTAATCACACTTAATCGTTATAGGACTCCAAAGGAGATCCTCTGCAAGCACGTCCGCAACAAGTGGGTCCCGGCGGAGTACCCCGGGTCCATCCAGCGCATGCAGGAGTGGACGCCGGACGAGTGCATCCCGGAGTTCTACACCGACCCCTCGGTGTTCAAGAGCATACACGAGGACTTGCCGGTACAACTAGAATGACATTAGTTATTTGTGCAGCAAGAGAGCAAAGTTGTTTTTTGCTGCGAGTGTTGATTTTGAATCTCGAGCAAGCGAAGGCTTCTAGAATTTTTAGTTAGAATCCTGAGTGCAGTGAGGGATTCAAAGACACAAGATGCAAATAACTTTGGTCTCGTGATGCACATACAATATTTCACCCCAGCAGCGAGAAAATATAACCTTAAAGTAAAAAAGACAACGTGGTAAAAATAAATCGACATCCCCCAGCTGCCCAACTGCCGCACCATAACCAACTTTATATTGTGAACAAAAATTAAAAAGTTACTTTGGACCACGCTCGCAGCTAAATCGAATTCTCACTGTCCTTAAACAGCAAAACCTGCCTTTTTGAGGTGCTGAGGTGAAAACTATATTGTACTAACTGTGGCTGTTGCCCGTAACTCCGTCCGCGTACAAGCCGTTTAAAGCGATACAGTCGGGAACTGTCTTATTTTCCGGGATGAAAAAAACTCATGTCCTTCCTCGAAACTCAAGCTATCTCCATGCCAAATGGAATCGCTATCGGATTCGCATTCAGAACGAATATGTATTTTTACATGTATAGATATTTCTCTCGACATAAAATAGGCTCTTTAATTGAGACTGCACCGAGAAATTCCAATAAACTAAAGTATTATCTAAGAGTGGATTTTTGTTGTTCAGTCGCTATCAGATATGGGCGAGGACCAAAAAGTTCGGACCATAGCTAATTTTCATGACACCACGGAAAAGTTTCATATAAAATTTAATTGCGTGAGTTAGCGTGGCCATCTTTTTGGTCCTTACCCATATATCGGAGTAAATAAGGTGTTCATAAATATCGGAACACGACTATTGTCAAGGCGTTAGAGTTTAGACTGCATGTTCAGATAATTTTGACCACCTTGAAGAATATAGATATGTTTGTAAGAAAGAAAGACAAATATTTTATTGGAATCAAAAGTGTTATTTGATGGCGACTGTACAAATGAATATAATATAAAAAAAAAGATGTCAGACGCATTTTCCCTGTAGATGTCTTTGTCTCTATTGACCTTACCGTAGAGGTTCTGCAGCGGATGCTCAATGTTTGATTCAGGATCTCGGTATACCGTCATGGGCGACGTGTGCGGAGGACTTCATAACGAAGCACAGAGAGGCCCTGGAGAGCACGCATGTCTCGGAAAACCTGCACCATTGGATCGATATCACTTTTGGATACAAGTAAGTAAACGTTTACCAGGAAAAAAACCTACATTAAGGATACACTTAAAATATCATTTCCATTGCAACTCACCATACAGCTAAAAAAAGTATTGGTGCCGATCCCATTTGAGGTTTTTTATTTTTCTGATCAGGCTATACAAATATTATTATTGTATTGTAAGTTGATCGCCCCAAGGCCGTGCTCCCATCGTGTATGGGACGCGCTGTGGCAGTTTCATCCATCAGTCCCGTTCAATTTGTGGAGGTTGGCAGGTTTTTATAGTTGATACTATACAGCCTTTATGGTTCCCAGGATGTCAGGGCCAGCGTCGGTGAAAGCGAAGAACGTGTGGCTGTCGCTAGTGGACGGGCACACGCACATGCGGCGGGGCTGCGGCGTGCAGGTGCTGGGCGCCGCGCACCCCACCCGCCGCGCGCGCGCCCCGCGCCCCGCGCCGCCCGCGCTGCGCTACTCCGCGCCGCACCGTCAGTCACACACACGCACACGCACACCGACACGCACACGCACATGAACACGCTCACGCACATGAACACGCACACGCACACGAACACGCACACGCATATGAACACGCACACGCACATGAACACGCACACGCACATGAACACGCACACGCAAACGAACACGAACACGCACACGCACATGAACACGCACACGCACATGAACACGCACACGCAAACGAACAGGAACACACACTCGCACACGAACACGCACACGCACATTCACTCGCACACGCAGTCGCACTCGCACTCACACACACCGCCGCCCGCGCTACTCTACACCGCGCCGCATATTCAGTCACACACACACACACACACACATATGCGGCGTGCACTTTACTCCCCTCTCTTCTATAGCTATTTCATACATTGAAAGCACGAAAGAAGAAAAAAATAGTTTATTTGACGCACATTTGGACACAATTATAAATATTAAAAACTTAAATAACAATTAAATGCCAATGCCAAACTGTGTCAAAAAGGGAGCCACTCAGCATTATACCACGGCAAGCCACGGTGCTGGATTTCAGTGGGCCCTACTTGAATGGCCTCACGATCGTTGGCGCCAAAATAATTTTAGATTACAAATAACTAAATTATAAAATGTAAATCCGTGACTGACCGGTGATTTGTATACATAATACTTTTTTTCAATTGTTATATATTGAGCTGTGGATTTTGTTTCAATAAATAAATAAATAAATATAGCCTGACAAGTTCCTATTTAGCCCTGATGTAGTGTCGCTACAAACAGCTTCCATATGGCAATTATACGTGTACGTCATGAATAGTCGGGACAGTGAGTATTGGCATCGTGCAAGAACGAGTGAGATATACAATTAAGTACTTGTAGATTGTGAAACTATGTTTTCATGTAATCGGAAGAGCATGTCTAGTTGATAATTAAATATGAATAATTACCTATCCGTCAAAATCCGATTCTAAATATTCGACATCCATATATTCATCAGATTCTGGCTCCGATGTATTTTCACTTTCGTCCGTTGAAGAGTCACTTTCAGGACCACCAACCTCGATTACAAATCTTTCGGTCTGTGATTCGATTATAGGACCTTTTGTCCTATATCCGTCTTCTATTTTTTTTACGTGTTCGCAGCATTTACTCCAATTTTCTATAGTCACTTCCTAAGTAATAACGAAGTGTAAAAGTAAGCTATATTTTTAACTGTTCAATAAAATTCATTGATAAATGTAAATACCTGAAAACTATCTTCAACGAGCTTTAGGAAGGCATCATTCGTGATGAAAACATTTTTAGTTGCCACTTTTGCTTTCATGATGCCCCAAATCATCTCGATGGGATTTAAATCACAGTGATAGGGCGGTAACCTTATCACCTTGTGACCATGATTTGAGAGAATCGTATCTATTTCGTATACTGGCTTGGGTTTATGACGTCTCAAAATTGTGACCAATTTATCTTTAGATGCATTTTGGGGAAATGAGATGTTATTTAAACGCAGCCACTCAGCAATGACGTGTTTTCTATCGCCAGATGTTGGAGCTTTGTTAATTTGGAAAGAATGGTACCGGGCATTATCCATTATAACACACGTGGGTTCACTGAGATTGGGAATTAATCTCTGCAAAACCCATTTCTTAAAATTGTTCCTGTTCATGGAGTCATGATAATCGGCTTTCTTTTCCTTATCATTATATATTAGGAGTGCATTGGGAACAAATCCCGATGGTCCGCCGGCATGAACTATAATATATCGTTTGCCGGTTGAAACGGATTTCGACACACCGGGTTCATTTTCGCTTTGCCAGCATTTTGCGTGGTTAAGAGAAGTATGGATGTAAGTCTCATCTAAATAAACAAGAGGTATATTTTTGTCCCTTGCTTCTTTTATTTCGTCTCAATATCTTTCCCGCCAAACCACAATATCCGAACGCTCCTTCAATATGTACCGTTGGTTTCTGCACTTTTTGTATTTGAACCCCATACTATGCAATAGCAATCGCAAGTACTCCCTACTACCGGTAAAATCAATATCTTTTTTCAATTCGGTAAGCAGACTTTTGAGAATTGGTACTTGCTTTCGCACAGCATAGAATTCATGAATTTTGTGCCTTATGGCACATTTGTCGAAGTCGTCTATTTGTATTCTTTTTTTTGGTTGTTTTTTTTTTGGTACCGATGGCAATGGCGGTAACGGCTCATTCTTTTTGTATATATTCTTAATTGTAGCACTACAGACGCCTTAAATGAGAAAAAAAATAAAATTTAATAATTAATATACATATTTAGTACCAAGCTAACCAATTCATGACAATCGCACTATGAATATCATACCCGTCATGTCAACAACTAATTTCAAAACATTGTTTATTGGAATGCTGCTGAATCCTTCGTCCTTTTTCTGCCGCAACCATTTGAATGTATTTATAATAATGTTTTTTTGCTTCGGGGTGAAATTTCTTGGGCATTTTGATTTTAAAATCGATTTGTTTACATCGGTGACATTCAATGACTTCCAACGTCCGTTGTCAAAAAAAAACGTTGCCATTTAAATAAATTTGTTCCACTGAAAATCCGCAACATGGCGAGGGCTAAAAAGGAACTTGTCAGGCTTTAAATAAACTAAATTAAACATTTAATAAACTTAAAATATTGACAACCTCCGCCACAAAAATAAACGAGAAGAATTACTATTTATTTAAACTTATTGACAAAATGGCTCATGAAATATATTTTTTTTTATTGATCTTAAGTATATGTGAAAAAGTGTTAGGCCGAAAATCGTTTTACTGACTCGCGATTTCCAAGAAACTAAATTTAGTTGCTAATGAGTTGTCTGTTCCTTCCGGCAGCGATCTCTTTCTCAGATATATTTTTTGTTTCAGGAAAATCCATCAAGCAAGATAGTTCAGAGGACGTGTCAGACGACGAAGAGGAATCGTCAGGTTTGCCGCAGCACGTGTCCAGGCTCAACGTGCCGGCTCGCGTCCGCTCCCGACATAAAAGCGGGAGCCGGGCTCGCTCCTTGTCCAAAAGCCAAGGCCTCGAAGATAGCCAAGTTTCCACCAGCATGGACCGAGCTTCCCATTCCAGACACTATAGAGTACAAAAGTCTGAATTGGGAAAAGGAGTCATCTACTTACCCAAAGAATTCAACCCGGTTGCGTCCATACAAGCTCTAGAAGCATTGGATAACTTTAGAACAAGTTCATTCTTCACCAAAACCGAAGACAAAGAGAAACATAAGCAGAGCATCACCACGTTGAATCTCTTCCCGATGCAGCAAGACAGTGGGAACGATAGCGTCTCTACGTCGAAAGACGACGATACAGCGTTCATTAACCACATGTTTCTATACGACCAAGGGTATTTGAAGAAGTATAATGATGGACATTTAGAAACCGTCCTGAAGGAGAGGAAAAGCAGGAGCTTCAACACGAGGTACACCACGGATGCTACAGTTTATAAACAATTCGTGACGGAGAGTCGAAGGCAGGACATGCTGGTGCTAGGTTGCCTGATAGTGGAGATATTCATGCATGTGTACATGCGACCGTTGAGAACAAATAGCGGGAGTTTTTTAGAACGTTATAATAGTTGCCGGACAGTTTTAAAGCACAACTTTGGAGCGCTTCCAAGAAGCATGACCTATATTGCTTCTTTACTCTTAAACGTTCAGCCGCCTAGTTTGAGTCACAAGAGTGAACTAGCGCCTAAGAAAGAAGATCCGATCAAGAAAATTGTAGTTACAGATAAAGGACTGCCACCGCCCACTCCCTCGCAGCTCCTCCAGCCCTTGCTGGCGCAGCATCTCATCCCGTTTCCGCACAATTTCAACATCTTGTACAGGTTGCTAAGCACGCTGCATGAATACGAATTAACTTCGAACGAGCTGAACATCCTTTATATGTACGATTGCGACGGAGTCCAGTGCGAAAAGTACCAAAACCTGGACAAGACTAAATTGTACTTTACTCAAAGGATAGCTGAAGGCAAGATACAAGCGTGCGTTATGCACTTAGACGTTCTATTGAACCATGTGAATTGTAACAACCAGTTCGACATTTTAGACATTTTTCTAACGCATTACATTGAATTGCTGAAGAATAAGGACACGTCAGTTTTAGCCGCGTGGTATCTGTTCGATACCATGAGCAAGACCTTAGGGCCCGCCGCTACGAGAAGCAAGCTGCTCAAGCATGTTCTAAACCTTTACGAAGACGACGAATTTGTGGTAGATAAACCAGATCAGCATAAACTAACCGATCTCGACGCCGTTTCGTCTTCAGGGCTCGCAAATAAACAGAAGTTTGTCAAACTGTACCATAACATATTCCTTCTCCAACTGATGGTGAGGCTGGGCCTGCAATGCTTTCTGGACAACTTTACTCAGCATTTAGTGGAAGCCGTGGGCGGGTATAAAGACGTGACTACTGAAGTGGGATCTCCGGGGCACGTGTGCCATCACAGGTCCATGGCCAATAAAAAGCCGAGGTACTCTGACGATAACCTCAAAAGCGCTCTCTCCACTACCGACATCTTCTCACCTGACACGTCCTACGGCTCCGAACATGTCATGACGCCAAGTGTAGACAAAATGGCGGAATTAAATGAGTCAATGAAGGAAAAGGATGCTGATAATAGAAGCGAAAATGAGCTATTCCATTTTGAAACCGATAAAGAGAGGTTACCGAGCCGCAGCAGTAGAAGCAAGTCTCCTGCAGACTCCATGGATTCGTACACCCTGAACGTGAACTCTCACGATCTGCAAACGCCTTCGCCGTCAGCTGAGGTGTTTGCTGCAAAAGATCTGAGCCCTTCCTTTGTTCGACCACACCTCGCAAAAGACCTAAACATCCTTATCACTAAAGATCACAGTCCTGTGCAAGAGGGTCCCACGCGTGGTCTGATGTCTCCTACAATAGAGATACCCAAAAAAATCAGCATGTTCACAAGTTATTTACATTTTGGGGATGATGATGACAAAACGAAAGAAGCCCAGGTGCGTCAAATTAAGAGTCCAGATTTTAATAGACATTCTAATATCGAATCACCTTGTCGTAGTATTAACGAAGACAGTATCCAGGAGAGTGATGAAACTGACGAACAGAATGTTTGTAAGATATCGGATATGAGTTCTGAAAGCCTAATATGGCTGGCGCATAGACTGGGTCCAGTATTGACTTGCAGGTATATAACAAGAAATCTGCTCAAAATGTTGACGCTCTGTTACATCGGTAAAGACAACTTGGCGCCGTGGGATGGCGATGTGAAGGATGACTTTGATGACATTTCGATAGCTAACAGCAAAGTTGTGGGTGATAGAAATGCTATGAAGGTGATAACGTGCCTTACTTCCATTGTCGGTGAGTAATGACTGCTAGAGTCAGAAGTCGATTGCTGTCTTGCTCTAACTTATAAGGTTTTTGGTAGCTCAACAGAGTTCTGTCTGCTTTCAGCTTTAGCACGGAAACAGTAAGGCACTGCAGTAACTTCAGCAATTTTTATTCAGCATCACCTTTTTTTTAAGTAAATTTCATCTTTTTCCTGTGGCAGCGATGTACGGCGAGCAGCTGATCATCTTCCAGTATCTCCCGCACATGGGGGAGCTGATAGCGTCGTGCCGCCGGCGCCTGTCGGCCCCGCTGGAGGGCGGCGCGGTGGCGTGCCTGCAGCTCGTCAAGTACCTCGTGCCCTACATGTCCGACGCCAAGGTCATGGAGCAGCTGCAGGTCAGTGCCTCGCAGCTGACAGGTGACACTACCTGTCGCATGGGGAGCTGATGTTATCAAACCGCGATTAGAATAGTCTTGGCGGTGACAGTATTGTCATATAAATACGTCAAAGTTTATATAAACTGGCAGCTATTCCAAGTGTAAACTCATCGCGGTTGAATAACACCGTCGGGCCGCCTACTGACTGATTAAATTAGCTAAAAAATTCAGCCCTCATTGGAAAGAAATAAGAGTGGCGGTAGTGATTTAATAAACCTTGTTGTATTGTCTTCAGTAGCTTCAAACTTAAGCTAAAACCGCATTTTTTGTACCAACAGAGAGCATAAAGCTTAGGGCATGTCGTCAAACAATCAGCTGCTTTGTTCGTCACTATAATGCTTTTGGTGTTTTTCTGTTTTATTTATTTTCATTCATTCATGTCAGGCAAGTGAAGGGAGGAAGGGGGACCGGGTGAGCACTGCCTGATGGGCCCCTGGCTTAGAGAGCGTTGGTAAGGCGTCTTGTCCACGCAGTGCTCTCTTGAGCGCCGGGGCTGTATTAATATGATATATTGAGTATGAATTTTATTCATTTGTCATTTGTTTTACGATTTGGCGGCAAATTTGTCTGTGTCACGTAAGCATGAATTTAACGCGAGAAAGTTTTCACGCAATCATTTTTGTGACTTTCGATATCATTTAAGTCAACAAGAAAGTTTTGATACACTACGATTGGCCTTTCCCGATCAAGCCCCATCTCGTGCCACTGTTACAACTGGATTAATGAGTTTAAACGTGGTCGCACTAATCTCACCGATCTGCGTAAGGGACGGCCTTCTACGGCGAAGACTGAAGATAACATCAGTGTTGTGCGGCGTATGATAGAGACTGATAAATAGTGACCTATCAGCAGATTCGGACAAGCTTAAGCATCGGTATGAGTTAAGTGCACAAAATCCTACTTGAAGATTTAGCGGTCAGGAAGGTTTGTGCACGGTGGATACCTCATAAATTGACCGAGGCCCAAAAACTCCATCGTGTTGATTGGTGCCGTGAAATGATTGAAAGATTTAACGCAGGTGACTCAAATGCTGTTTTCGACATACTTACGGGTGACGAAAGCTGGATTTACTGTTATGATCCCGGAACCAAAAGTGGGTGTTTCCTTCCGAGGAGTTGCCAACTATAGTGAAGAGAGGTCGAAGCGTGGGAAAAAAGATGGTGGCCTCGTTCTTCGGAAGGACAGGTCATTACGCGACAATTGTTTTAGAAGATCGAAAAACAGTTACTGCATCGTTAATGACATAAATTAAGAAACTTTGTAAGTACGTTGTCCCAAGCAACCCGCCTGGCTCCCCTGAACAACCATT
Source organism: Acleris holmiana (assembly GCA_949316455.1). Taxonomy (NCBI): domain Eukaryota; kingdom Metazoa; phylum Arthropoda; class Insecta; order Lepidoptera; family Tortricidae; genus Acleris; species Acleris holmiana. Next base: position 5,148,569 of record OX438770.1, on the reverse strand, counting down.
TCGATCAGTGGAGACCGTTTCAGCACACATCATCATCATTGTACATTTTTATTCTATTAGTGATAGGACCCCGTGTGGTTGCCGGGTTAGAATAGTGCCACTCCATGTTTTCCCGTGGATGTCGTAAGAGGCGGCTGAGGGAATAAAGGCTTGTAGTACTGTTAGGCGATGGGCTTGCAACCTGTCACTAATACACTAGTAAACTTCTTAGCCTGTTTGTGCAAAATGTGGTTACAATTATAAACAATTCTTTTTAAAGTTGTTGGTATTCTGTTGCTCTGCCTAACCCACACTGTGAATGAAGGCGTGATGTTATGTATGTATGTAGTGAGCTAGTTTTAATGTCACTGCATCTTTTCTAGTATGTACGTACTGTTGCGTTGATGTGTTTGCCTATTAACCGTGTTTGTGTTGCATGCAGGACACGTTCCTAAAGTCCATCCTGCAGCCGTCGCTGCGGCTGGCGTTGACGAGCCGCTGCGCGTACCCGAGCGGCGCGGCGGCGCGGCGCGCGCTGGCGCGCAAGCTGCTCGACGCCTTCCACGCGCTCGCGCTGCGGGTCGGCCCCGAGATGACCAGGAAACACCTCTGCGTGCCCGCTTTGCAGAGGTACTCGGCGGGTGTCTATCATTTCATCGAAACACCTTACTTACATCGAATGTATTATTTCATCCAATTTCATTTCATCGAACGCTATTTTCTGCTGAAACCATAATGTTTTCAGGGTATCTTAAACATCTAATCTAACGTAACCTACGTGATTGATGTTAAAGGTACCCTAAAAACATTATGGTTTCGGCAGAAAATAGCGCTCGATCAAATGAAATTCGATAAAATGATACATTCGATGAAGTGATGAGTGACTAATAATGATGGGCAAAGTGGCAGGCAAAAGAGCAGTCGGCCGTAGGAAGAAGTCCTGGTTGCGCAATATCCGGGAGTGGACCGGAATCTCAAGTGCCGCCGAACTTTTCAACCTCGCGAAAGACCGGAGGAAGTATGGGGAGCTGACTGCCAACCTTCACTAGTTGGAGAGGCACTACAAGAAGAAGAAGATGAATGACCGTACTCCGCACATTTCTTTGCATCTCTCTCTCACCGTCCTTATAATCCGGAGTGTTCTGAGGAACTGTTTAGATTGGTGTTGGCTTCATTCTACCATCGTACTTCTTCTTCGGCAGGATATTCACTCTCAATTTCTAAGTCAATGCTCTCAACTACGCGATTGATTTCTTCGTGATGGCAACGCATTAGAGTAAGGCGGTGACCACTTCCCATCAGGTGGGCCGTCTGCCTGTTTGTTCATAGATAGCAATAAAAATAAATAATTGAAGAAATATTTATATGCCTATAATTTTCTGATCTAGATTGATTTGAAACGTTATTTTATTAATCGTAGCTCCAAAACAAATAAAACGATTCGGACGCGGTATTTTACTTTAATCCAATCGGGGGTTTCTATATATTTAATAACTAATTAGTCGGTTATTTGTGTTAAGGAATTTAATTGTTTACAGGTTTTTCTTGGCGTTCGATAAAGCAACCGGTAAATTGGATAACTGGCCTAAACAGGAAGAGTCTAGCATAGAAAAGGTATTTGCATTGGTTTATTAAATTATACTTTTTACTATGGACGAAGAAAAAGGCCTATCATAATTGTAGGAACTTTCTTTATTTTATGATCAAGTCGAATACCCATAATTTACTGGTTAACAAGTTTTAACCGACCATTGCGGTTTATATACTTAAACATATCAAATATCAGGCAGTAAAAGCGATGTTTTGCAATTGATACTGTGTGAAACTTGGATGGTTGGTTTTAATCGGGCGTTTGTGTCCAGTCGGAGCTGGAGCCGAGCGAGGGCAAGGCGGAGGGCTTCCTGGAGCTGTGCCGCGACGGCAGCACGGCGGAGTGGACGGTGCGCGACGGGCGCGTGCTGCGCGCCGACCTGCCCGACCTGGCCTGCACGCCGCCCGACCTGTCCGAGCGGCCCGACCAGGCGCGCCTCACTGTCAGTACCCGCCTTATCTAAAGCCGGATCCACATGCTTGGTGTTTGCCGCAAACACCTCAAGACGCAACTATACGTTACAGCGAGCAGGGCTCGGAACCGGTTTAGAAAATACCGGTTAATACCGGTTAATTTTGGTTTTGCTCCGAACTTTTCTAGGGAATGCGAACGTATTGGGAACTTTATTTTAACCTTAATTAACCGCTGTAATCCACGAGCGGTGAGTCGAGAAACCAAAAGTTTTGTACTGAATAAAAACACTGAGGGGCGCTTGTTTATCGTGTGTGACGTGCGTGTTTTTTAAGCTCTAAACCGGTTAAATAGAAAATAACTTTATGAAGGTTTCTCCAAAAACCGGTATAAAAAACCAGGGTTGTGCAAATGAAACCGAAATGAAAAGGTTTTGCGTCAAGTACATAATAATGGTCTGAAAATTTAACCGGTATCCGAGCCCTGAGAGTGAGATGGAAATACATCGTGCTCACTCTAACATACAGTTGCGTCCTGCAGTGTTTGCGGCAAACACCAAGGTGTGTGGATCTGGCTTAACAACATCACTAGGGTTGCACGTGGCGTGTAGAGTCAGAAGCTTAACTCCACATGAGATCTTATACCTTTTTGACAGTGCACGTTTTTGGTGAGATAGTAATTTAAAAGCCTCCGCGCTGACATATTATCATATGGCGCGGGTGCTCATTTGCCTTCTCCGTGCCGTAAAAACGTAATTTCCCAACATCACTGGGTTTATTTTGCCGTACCAAAACAATAAGGGTGCGTCCTGGCAAAAAAAAAGGTCCGTCAGTTAGATAATCATAAAATATTGAACAAGGTATTTTTTGCTTTATCAGATCAATCAAAATTAACAAAGATAACGCGCATCAAAGTTCGTTCGGGAGTGGGGGCTCGTGACGTCAAAACTATGTAAAAAGTGCGACGTCACGCGGAACTTGGACACACTATATCTTCGTCTTTTTTGTCTTATTGACAAAAGAAGAGTGAGAAGATAAAATAATTCAATATTTTTTTGGTAATGTTAATGATGGACTAAATATAATTTTCCAGGCCCTAGTCCTGTTGTTTTACAATGAACAAATGTAAATCTTAACTCATTGTTCCAGGCGCAAGAAGAACTTCTAATGGTGTTCAACGAGGAGTTGGCCCAGCAGGCGTACGGCACCTTCTCGCGGTTCATCGGCGTGGAGACCATCGAGCGATGTCTCAAAAACGGCGACACCATCCGGGCGCTCTGCCGAAAGCACGAGCGAAGCGCCTCCGTTACTATCGGGTAAGGAAAACGTACGGGTACACTTGAGGGATGTCTTTGGCGAACATCATGATAGTGTAGCTGTATGAACGGTGACGCTATCATCGTGGTATGGCATATTCATTGTCATTGATTGTCAACATGCCACCTTTTTCAGTATGTCTTCCACAGATAATGCTAAGAACTGCCATTAGTTTTTGAACTTGACGGCCATACTGCCAGATTGAACCCATTTTCAAAATTAAATTTAATAAAAATAATTGTAAATGTCTCTGAAATCATAGTAAAATATAAATATAATGCAATGAAATGTAGCGTATAAAGGATTAAACTTGGCTACAGTTTTGAAAATAGTAAATAAACCTTGGCAGTTTTTAACCTCCATAGTCGGAAATGACGTACGACAGTGGGTTTTATATTTAAAAACTAAACTCATAACATAACTACGAGTTATAAAATTCCATAACTCCCGCGGGAGGTAAATCGGCTATAACTAACACAGAAACTCGAAAACTTCTTTATTGATAATGTCAAATTACAAGTCAAAATAAATTTACATTTAGTTACCTTAATAAACATTATATTATATCAACTGAATTAAGTATAAAGCCAATACTAACATTTTTACGTCATACTCAATACCCTTTCTGAGCAAGTGTGATGAATACTGATGAAATGAATTGTACATGTTAGCAGTTCCCCGCTCCGGCAGCGCGTGCAGGCCTCGTTCAGCGACGAGCCGCTGGCGCGGCCGGCGGCGCTGGTGTCGGGCTCCAACAGCTTCGGCTCCAACGTGACGCTGGTGGGGAACCGCATCGACGTGGCCGGCGAGCGGGCCGCCGCCCGCCAGGAGGCCGGCTTCGACGTCGTCGCCTACAAGATGGACAACGGGAACAAGAGTAACAGGTCTGGTTTCTTAGGGTTATTGGTTAGAATACCATGCTGCCTAAGAACAGCTGCAATATTATTGTTCAACATGGTGAAGCGGAACCGTTGTGCGGGTTGGCGGGGGCGTTACGTACATGGAGCCGCCTGCCTTCACCAGTATTAGTACTAGGAACTTATCATATTACAGTTACTCATATTAGTGTGTTTGTTTATTTGTTTGTTGTTTCGTATTCACGGGTTAACGTCCGTTCCCGATCTCGGAGATGGATATATGGCTCATATACACTCTTAAAAACAAAAGTTGTCTCTCCTGTGGTCAATAGTTAAAAGCTTGTATGTTTTTATATGATAGGTCTAAAGCAGTCCTGACGCAGTTCAAAACGTTAACTTTCGGTGTGTCCACGGGAAAGACGGTAACCTAAATCTGTGTATGACCCATTTCTTTTTATCATGGAATATTCGGTAAATTTGAAGAAAATAACGATAAACGACTTCACGCGGACGAAGCCGTAGACAAAGCTAGTACGAGTATTAGCTCAACGCCTCAACATATAAAATTCGTGACCGAAATAAAGCAGCAGCAGTATATATCTCCTCCACAATTGATTGATACAGGCATCTCCGCGGCGACTGGCTCATCTACTGGGAGCACGAGATCGGGCGCCCGCAGAAAGAGGCGCGCTTCAACCTGAAGCAGATCAAGTTGCAGACGTTCGCCGGGCACACGCACTGCGTCAAGTCGCTGCACTGCCTTGACGGCGAGCACAGCTTCATGAGCGGCTCGCGGGACAAGACCGTGCGTCTCTGGTCTCTGCGCAACCAGGTACACCCACCATCCATACAATCAGCACACATCAACAGCTGGGCGTAGCCATAGGCCTCCTCTCTTTTACACCAAGCTTGCCGTATCCAGTTCTCCATCTATCTGATCATCGGGAAGGTGGTCCATCAACTGATCTTGAAGTGTCCTTCCTTGTTCCACGTTGAGCTTGTGACCAGCGAACTAGCCTAAAGCAGGTTGAGCTGCAGATGTTCGCGAGGCACTCAAATGCATCAAGTCGCTGCACTCGAGGGTTGGAGCAACTTTATGAACGGCCTGTGCTTCTGGTTTCTGTGCAAGTAATTACTTCACTCCTTAGGTAATTATATATGCAATACAGCTCGTACGATCCGCCGTGCTTATAATTGGAACACTAGATTCGCCTTTTTCGTATCCTTACTTCAGTTTTCATATCATGAGACTTGGTATGAAACACTAAAAAGCTGCGGTATCTTAAAAAAGGGGTCTATATTGTTTGCCATGATATATTTTTGTACGGAATGTTAACAGTATTTTATAAATCAAACCTCACCTCACCTAGCCTTATCTACACGTAAGATATAAAAAACTGCAGTTTACGGTTCTAATTATATAAAAATTACGACTAAAATAATCTATAATTATGTCAACAAACATAAAAAGGCATTGTAGACTTGTGCCATGTTTCTCAGGGTGACGGCAACGCGACGACGCAGTGCAACTGGACGTACACAGGGCACAAGAAGGGCGTGCTGTCCCTGACCTTCCTCGAGGGGCTCCGGCTGGCCGTGTCCACGGACAGCGTCGTGCACATCTGGGACCCCTTCATGGAGAGCGTGGTCTCGCAGGTCGGTCGCACTCATCCACGTAGCTATTGGTCACAGGGCTGAGATCATCTCCACTTGATCTTGCTTCACTCGACGCTCGACTATTCATCGTCATCACACCAGTCGAAAGACGTCTATTGCTAGACATAGGTCTTCTCTAAGGATCTCCATGACGGTTGGTTTTGAGAACGCGTTCATCGGTCTTTCTCTTTTATGGTAAAGAGAAGAACGACGAGTACACGAGCCACCTGAGTGTAACTAGACTAGACGTATAGACATCTGCAGTCTCAAGACAACAATTTCAAGACTGTAAATGCGTCGTTAATCTTAATACTACGGGCCGTATTAATTAACCTATCTTGACTGAAACGCCCGTCACAAGTTACGTCAAACCATAGAAAACTGCAATTTTTGACGCATCTTGAAACGAGCATTACAGTTGAGATCAGTTTACGGATACGGCAATAAAATGGAATGCCTTTATGCTATTAATTTCACCGGTTGTCTCATCCCCACACTCAGCCACAATGCAATGGTGGTAGCGATCCCAACGGACCTTGCATATGGTCCAACCACCACTAAGCTTTTCCCACGATAAGTCGGTCCACTTTGTGGGATCACTCACCTGGGAACCGATTTTTGACTTTAGAGCGTTCGATTTCAAAACCCAGCAGTAAAAAATATTCGAAAGCGACAATCTTTCACGCTTTATTTTCGAATGGTACCAAATGCCATATTTTTGAGATTCTCACTCGAAACTGAGGGATTGACTAAATAGTACTGTTAAGTTGGAACGCGTTTCATTATACGCAGTAAGTCGATGTTTTACCGGTTTTTTGTAATTCATATTTTGAATGCGAATAAATGTGTGAAACTATCAAAAGTTGAAATTATAAAAAGTTAATTATTATTTAAGTGCGAGTGAGATTTATTACGCTATTTTACAAATTCTTGACTGGTTATAAATTTAGGTTAAATGAAACGCTTCCTCGTCTGTGGATGTCTATGTCATTGCTAGGTTTCTTAATTTCTTTCTAAATAATAGTAACTGGTTAGAACATGCAATTGTTTTGTAACATTATTGTAAAAACTTTATGGTGTATCCATAATAATCACACAAAACTAATTAACTTACCTTTGCGTTAATACTTAAATCACATGGTCGTTGAGCATCCGAAACAAACGGCCTTAACTTATGAATTAAATATCTGCATAGGTTTTTACTTAATCTGTAATTCTTCTTAAATTTATTTTCGCTTTCGAGAAATGGCTCGTTTCCTAATTCCGTTAGCCGAAAACGCGGCGGTTGCTCAGGCACAAATTCATCTTCTTAACAGGTTTGACAGATGTCAAATGATACTTTCTATTGATAGAATTCAAAACGAATGCCGCGGACCACTCGTGTTCACATTTTCTATCGCTCGCAAGTCAAAAATACCATTTTATTGTTTTTGGTTACTTTCGATTGAAACTTTCGAACGCTCGAAAGTCAAAAATCGGTTCCCTGTTCGAATATCAAACCGGAAACCTACACTTTTGATCCATTAGTGGCAGCTCTTGTTCAACGACGTACAGTGCTTTTATTTTCTTAATGGTCCTCAGCTAGCTATCACTGTCTCACTCGCGCTTGCATCTAACAGTATATTTGTCACTCGTCAGAAGGGCTCGGAACCGGTTTAAAAAAATACCGGTTAATACCGGTTTATTTCGGTTTTGCTCCGAACTTTTCCAGGGATGCGAACGTTTTGAGAACATTATTTTAACCTTAATTAACCGGTTTAATCCACGAGCAGCGAGTCGAGACACCAAAAGTTTTGCACTGAATAAAAACACTAAGCGCCGCTTGTTTATGGTGCGTGACGTGCGTCTCGTTGAACCGGTTTTTTTTGCACTATATCGGTTAATTCGAAAGAAACTTTATACAAAGTTTTCTCCAAAAACCGTTTTATTTGAACGGAACCGAAATGAAAAGGTTTTGCGGTTAGTACATGATAACGGTTTGAATTTTCAAACCGTTAACCGGTATCCGAGCCTTGCTCGTCAGCTTGCCGAGGGGCATGAAAATAGAAACACTACAAGTGTAGCTCGCTAATCCGCCGGGTGCGTCTCAGCTGGACAACATCAAGTCGCCCGTGAGCATCGTGCGCACGCTGCCGGGGCCCGCCGCGGTGGTCGTCGCCGCCACCACCGACGCCACGCTCAAGGTCATCGACGCGAGGGCGTGCAACTACACGCACGAACTTAAGGCAAGTTGATCTGGGATAAGGTGAATCTTCGCCACCCAAGAGGTGGCTATTTTGTCCAAATTGAGCTACCGTATAATTATACCGGGTGTTGCCTGTAATAGGAGCAATAACTTGAGGGATCGTTTCTACTCCTTAAACGTAGAAACATTTGTTCTACAACATTTAAAAAAACGTTTATTTTATGTTGGGATTATTTAATCCCAAATAAATAAATATCCAATAGTCTAGTTGACATCGACTGTCAGCCTACAAACTTCGTAGTTTTCGCAATACATTGCTTTCTTGGTAAATCTAAATTCGTGATTATTTATTTAACAATAAGTTATTTTCAAAAGTTTATAGAATAAATATTGTTACGTTTTAGGTGTGGAAAGGATCCCTAAATTTATTGCTCCTATTACAGGCAACACCCCGGGCCAACTCGGGGTAAAACCTAGAGCGAAGCGAAGAAAGTGATGCCGACAGTAGTATAACAGTTATTTTATTAATGTAAATGGTACAGAATGAAGCTTATTAAGGTATGAGTGCCGAGGTCATGAGTATCTTAAAAGCTAATTATGTACCTACCGTTCGGTTGCACATATGACTTTTTATACAAGCTTAAACTGATAATAACAAAAGTAAACAATGACTAACTTTTCTACGAAACGCGATTGTTGATATCCATACTGAGCGTAATCTTGCTAATCAATTACCAAGTCGATGATTCTCAAAATTAATTTTGTTTTTAATCAAATAAAAAATAAATATCACGGGAAAATCTCGCACAAATTGATCTAGTCCCAAACCAAACTCTAAAGCTCTTGTACTATGGATATTAGACAATGATAAACATACTTAAACAGAGAAATACATACTTAAATACATAGAAAATATCCAAGACTCAGGAACAAATATTCGCGCACATCACACAAATATCTGCCCTTACGGGGATTTGAACCCAGGACCGCCAGCTTCAGAGACAGGGTCACTCCCAACTTGGCCAACGTGTCGTCAATCTTTGGCAGTGTTAGTGATATAAATTTTTTCACGATTTTAAACAATTTCAACGATTTGATATACAAATTAGGATGTAAGCGCTCAGACTGATATCCGGAATGACCGTAAACATGGCAATAAAAATGCAATAATGGTTATCAAAGAACAGTTATTAGGATGTATTCTGATACCAGTAACGATATCACTATTAGTGATTTATAGAAAAATAAATTATGATACACTTACCATGCAATTATAACCCCATGCTACACGTTCTGTCAAATTTAACCTATCAGTCTACCGCGAACGCTTGTTGATATAACATAATATCGGGTGAATTTTCTATAGAAATCGAGAATGTTGAATTTGAAATCGCACAGTGCGCAGGCGGCGCGGTGTGGCGCGTTACAATGTAAAACGCAGCGGAGGCGCTTTTTTGGTTTGTGCGAATAGTATAAACAATGTACAGTATCTCCTCTCAGCTGCCGACGAGCGCGACGTCGTTCATCCGCTGCATGTGCGTGGGCGGCGGCGGCGAGTGGGTGGCGTGCGGGCTGGCCGGCGGCCACGTGTGCGTGCTGGACGCGCGCACCGGCCAGCCGCGCGCCACCTGGCGCGCGCACGACGGCGAGGTACGTTTATAACGTTCCACACCCAAAGTGTCCAAATGGAACTCTATTGCTGTCACTCACGTCTCCGTTTGTCACATGGGATTTACAGCCAAACGGTTGAAGCTACAGTAGAAGCATCTTGTTGATCCGAAGCCATATAAATTGTCAAAAACATGTTTAAGGGGGATTGAGGGGGGCTCCCATACCGCTAAAGCAGGGCACGAAAAACCAATCGATTGAAATTTGGTGATCATGTTCATTATTTTTATTACGTATATTTTACTTACTATCACTTTATTTTATTGATAAATGAGATTTTAGTACGAAACCCTAGTGCGATTACTGGTTTTTTTATATTCTGGACTGACCGCCTAAAGTTTTTCTAAAGGCCGCCATACACGGGGCAATTATCGTAACGAGCCGTCGTTGCGATGTTAAAATTGAACGATGGATTGTACGTGTGAGACAATATCGCATCAAAATTTCCATTGAAATATGGATCGTCACGATATCGTTTCAGATTGATCGTAACGCTGGATCGTCCCGTATATGGGGCCATTAATAATATAATATAATGTCGTCGGTTTGTGGGCCGTATCTAATCTGATCTTGGACGAGTTGTTCACTTCCTGACACGTCAGAAATTACATTTTGTTTATGCGGGTCTTGAAACTGCATCTCAGCTAAAATCAGTTTAATTTGACCTTTGAGTTTGAGCCAGAGATTTGTCCCGGTCCTGTCAGGTGCTGCGGCTGGCGGCGGTGGACCGGACGCGGCTGCTGTCCTCGGGACTGGACCAGGTCACCGCGCTGTGGCGGGTCGACGACGGCGAGCTCGTCGCGCATCTCAAGTGAGTTGACGAGCTGAAAACGCACTGAGAGTGGAGGCGCGTTAACCGTTTTATTCTAGCTTCTACTATTAAACGAACAACATTTGTAATCATGTTCTCGAAAACGGGTCCTACGATTTCGATGAAATCTTATCTTACTCTTACTACCATAAGTGCGAAAGTTTGTGTGTTAGTTTGTTATTCCTTCGAGCTGCAACGGCTGGACTGATTTGAATAAAATTTAAAATGGAGATAGCTTATACCCTGCATTGACATATAGGCTTACTTTCATCCCGGAAAAAATTAAAGTCCCCGAGGGAATAACTACAATAGATATTTACGCGAAGATCTGCCTGCGAAGGCCGCAGTTAGTAAATCTTATAAATGCGAAAGTTTGGATGTAGTTTGTTACTCTTTCATGATGCAACGGCTGGACGGGTTTGGATAAAATTTGCCAGATATAGATTTTATTCTGGAATAGCACATAGGATACTTTTTACCCCTGAAAAGTTGGACAGTACCTATTTCGCAATGTAGGGATTTACGGGAAATCGATCTGTCAAGTTGTTATCTTCAGATGATGATTACAACAAATGACTAGCCTGTATCATAGGTAACCAATTGCCATTTGAGTTGGCGAAATTAAGACAAAGATAATGAAATATGTCCTCAAATTGATGGAAAAACGATAAATTAAGTTTTTTTTTGACCAGTAAGTAGTAGTGACCAGAAAGTATACTTCTGAGAGAGTTGTGCCCTTATAAAAAAATAATCAGGAGATTTGAATCAACATCATACTAAAATTTCGTGAGATTTGACTGAAACCACTTTTTCCCTATGTTTGCTGCGGGGTTCTTTGTACACAAATAACGTAAGGCCCATTTACATTAAACAACTTTCTTTCACAAGAATCGGCAATAATTGTATGGAATTATTTCTTGCCAATACGTAGGGTACGGCTTAGACTGAGGAACTTTATGATTTCCTCAATTTTATTCTACGGAATGTGCAAGAAAGTTGTATATGTAAGTGGGCCTGTAGTCTATCTAACCACGGGGCCAAAAAAACAACGCAGCTCTCCAGTTTTACGCTGAATTATTCCGACAGAGGCACAACAGAGCCCGTCCACTGCCTCTCCGTGTACTACAACGAGCTGATCTCGGGCACCACGAACAACCGCATCGGCGTGCACACCGCGCTCGACCAGGACACCTCCTTCTCCAGCACCAAGCTGCGCTCCGACACCTTCAAGGGGGTCCTCACCTGCATGTCCGTGCTGCCGCTGAACAGGCTGTTGCTGCTGGGCAGCGACAACGGCACCATTAGCCTGCTTTGCTGATACATACGCAGGTATACAGTTGTACTTAATGTCCTACGAATTAAAGCAGAGTCGCCATCGGATAATATTGGACTCGCTGCACAGTTTAGTGCGTTGTCATTTTAACGTCAGAGCGACAAGGTACTAAAGTGTGCAGGTACTTATAAGGCTGACTGTACAAGGTGCTCAAAAATATCGGAACATGATCTAACGATTCTAACGTCTAATAATTGGGTTGTTTCGGTATTTTTGTGTACTTTATCCTTTAACCTACTGCCAAGCAGCAGTGTTCGCATTGTTGTGTTCCAGTGTAGGGCTAAGACAACCGGTGAAATTACTAGTATTGAGGCATTCCGGTGGGTAACGTAGGACAAGAAAAAAAAGCTAAAAATAAAAATATGTTTCGATATATTTGATGGACTGTTTACGCTGAACATAGAAAAACTATAAATGGGGACGACACATACTTTTGTTATCTGTGTTACATGGGTTGCAAGACGTTCATTTGCTTTCCGTAATATGTTAAGGATCTGTTACAAAAATCACAGCAAAAAGTGGTATCTTGAAATTTACAATTAAGTTTAGATCTCCCTTATTTACAATATGTATTAAATATTTTATAAAACGCGCGAAGCGTCAAGACATTACATTCGGATAAGCTAATTTTTATTACTTATTTTAACTAGTTTTTGCATTAGAGCAATAGTCATTACATTTGATGGGAACGTTATGACTGACTTCCAGTCCAGCGAAGGTTTACAAAAGATTTTCTAATTAAATGTGAACAAATTAAAAATATGTGGTGGTGGTGGTGGTCAAAATAAATTCAGTCTATTTGCTTTTGCCAAAATCGTCTAGCTTCTATTTAATATACAGGGTAATAATTTTATCAGTGCACAAATTTTAACATATGATTTTGTATCGTTAATCTCTTCTCTCTTTTACCTTCTCGTGTGAACACAAAGTCACACTAGAAATGATGACTTGGGTTGTCAAGCTGTGTATGCGATACACTGTATTGATATTCGAAATTTGAAATTTCATGTACAGCTTATCAGACAACAAGCCCCTCTCCTACTGATATTCTAAATTTGAAATTTCATTTATTAACTTACTTAACAACACTCTCCTCTCCTCGCACCCCTGCATTAGAGGGTCCATGAATATCGTTAAGGTAGTGGAATCATTGAATCGGCAATATCTCTAATATTTTTTAAGCTAGAGTAAAAATAACACAACATGTGTTATTGATTAACAATAGCGAAGCAAATATTAAAATTTGTGCACCTATTAAAAAATTACCCTGTAGAATTCATACTATTACACCTCGAGTCCCTAGAGCAGTCGAAATAGGCAGGTTTTGCACCTACAATGGCGTCAATTCTGTATATTTTGGCCACTTAAACTTATTTATACATACATGCATAACATCACGCCTTCATTCCCTGAGTAAGGTAGGCAGAGCTACAGAAATACCAACAACTCTAAAAAGACTTGTTGATAATTCTGTTACCATATTTTGCACAAGTAGGCTAAGATGTTTGCCAGTGTATTAGTGACAGGTTGCAAGCCCATCGCCTAACAGTTCTACAAGCCCTTATTCCTTTAGTATTATTCTAACCCGGCAACCACGCAGGGCCAAACTTATTTATTTGTCAAAGGATTAAATTTCCATTATTAAATAAAAAAAAACTGGAGGGAGCTAGAGCGAGCAACATACATCCATACATAAATCACGCCTGTTTCCCAGAGGGGTAGGCAGAGACCACTTTTTTCCACCTGCTACGATCCTGACAAAGCTCTTTCGCTTCTTCCACATTCATACATCGAGTCATGCATGCACGTCGGTTTCGGGTACTTAGGATTCGGCCCTTTTCCAGTATTTCCCCGATTTGATAAAAAAAAGTACGCCTAGGGCGCCCCCTTCCGACCCTACCACTCACTTTAGCACTGTATATTTCTTTCGTCAATCTTTTTTCATTCATCCTTTCTAAATTACCGAACCATCGAAGCATGCCCTTTTCAATTTTAGTCACTACATCTTCTTACATCTTCTTCATCTTCATTCTTCATCATCATCTTCATTTTAGTCACTACAGATTCGAATATGGAAGTAGTATGTACTACTTAACTGTGTCATTAAAAAAATTGTAATCATATGAATCCACGTGGCTCTGCTGAAAATAAAATATAAAACTGCTCGTTCGATCTTTGACGTAACTATTCTGTTTCAATATACCGATGGACCACAGCACGTTTAGGTCGATTCACCAGAGCTGGCGCGCATGGTAATGTCACTGGTCAATGTGCGAGTGCCGTTCTTATACAGGCGCCTCGTAGTATTTTGTAAACTACTGGAAATTTATCGTTATTTAAGATAAAACACATTATTAGGACCAAGCAGGTAAAATTTATGCCATTATTTTTATTGTGGATTGCGACAGCAGATTTAATTACTGACTGCAGATCTAATGCTCCGGAGCATGTAACAGACAGAGTATTTTTTACACTGTATTAGGGCGGTATTAATAGACAGGAGTGTCTAAAAACATGATTATGACGTATTGAATCAACCTGTATGTAACCATTCGGTGAAGCACACCATTCGTTCCATTCGTGCCAGCTCTTGTGAATCGACCTATACATAATAGTTCTCTTTGTTTATATTTTTAAGTACCTTAAGAATTATATAATAGACGAAGATATGTATCAGTCAGTATGAATTATTATTAAAGAATGTATTTATTAGGTATGTAACTAGATAAGGAACCTAGAGGCATAATATTACCTGTGCCAATCCTGAGGTTAATTCACTTTCAGTTGTATTCTAAATAGGATGAATACTCTTTAAGCCCCTCAAGTGAAGAAATATAATACTCTAATATTTTTTTATAGTCTGTCCCCATAGGCGGCTTGATATCTTTGGATGCATGAGCGGTTAGCTTAGCATAGAGGTAGTAACATAGTTGAATGGCGGCGCCTCATGATGTCTTTTGTGGGATCCTATCATTTCTTAAACAATGTTTCACAAATGATTCATTTCACAAACATATCATTTGACAACCCGCGTTTATTTCCGAAACTGTAAATAATTCTGGATTTATTTCAGGACTATTGTGTAGAACCCTATAGGTTAGGATAGTTTTATAAAAATGAAATACTTGTAGTTACAGAAAAAAAAGTGGGTTGGCAAATGAATAGGTTGCGAAACGATGCATTTGTCAAATATTTGTCGACGAAAAGGCAGAGAACCGTCTTTTGATGATGTATTTTTATATAACCAAGTCGAGGAATGAAACCTTTGTCATTTTTGAACATTAACAATAGTGAAATACAGTTGTAAAGTGGCAATCCTTATTCCGCGACTGTACAAACACTGGCAGGTTGCTCCTAAGCAGATAATTTTTAGGGTTCCGTACCAAAATGGTCAATAATTTTAAAACGAGCATGTTACGAACGCAAAAAACTTACTCATCGAACAAGTATGAATTAATTTTATATTTAAAGTTATTTGCTGCTGTCTAGATGATTTTAGTAGATATATTAAACACTAGTCTACTGTATCTCAGGACCATTCTAGTCTACTAAGCCGTAGTGAATTGCTCATTTGAAATATTTTTTTTAATATTTGGGAATAATGTCATGACCAAACAAAAATGATCTTTCCAGATTATCTGTGGTACGTACCGATTTATTTTTGAAATAAATTAGACTGATAGATTTTTCATCTATATTTTATGGGAATAGTGTAACAAAGTTATCAAAATCAACAAAATAAAATCGAGATATTAACAAAATTAGCTAGTTCAGATATTTAACGACCGATGGTGCAAGCTGTTTATTTTCGATTTGAAATTAAAGCGTTTTTACGGGAATGAATGCGGCTAGCGCTATCTACAATATGAATTAAAGTTTAATTTGAATACACACGGTGCGCGGGTCCGACTTGCACTAATCGCTCATTGAATGTAAAACGGACACATTCCAAAATCATTTGTTTTTGTATTGAAAATCTTATACCAACAGCATATAATTTTAAATGCAAAACTAACTGATTTTGAAATGTGACCGTTTTGTATTCACTTGACCGGTCTTTTAAAACCGGTTTCAAACGCGAGGCTGGGACAGACTATAGTGCAATATATTTAAACGTGAATATGAAGCTTTAATAAAAAATAGTTTTCTAGATATTATCAATATAAAAAATACTAGCTGCTAGTACAGCCACTAACAATGATATATTATCCAACTTCGGGTTCAAAAATATCTGATACGCCGCTGGTCTGCCCTCCTAGGCCAAAAAGCAGTATATCATATTGAATAACCATACATAACCTTGACATTCAGAAATACCAACAACTCTAAAAGGGCTTGCAAAAACAAATGATTTGACGACACGTTGGCCTAGTTGGGAGTGACCCTGCCTCCGAAGCCGGCGGTCCCGGGTTCAAATCCCGGTACGAGCAAATATTTGTGTGATGATCATGAGTATTTGTTCTTGAGCCTTGGATGTTTTCTATGTATTTAAGTATTTATTTCTTTTTATAAGTATGTTTATCGTTGTCTAGTACCCATAGTACAAGCCTAGAGCTTAGTTTGGGACTAGGTCAATTTGTGTGAGATTGTCCTCTGATATTTATTTATGTTTATTTATTTACTTGTTGATAATTCAGATTTAATTTTCTTTTCTTAGTAATAAGGTTGATATTGCTACATGAGCTTTATCTGAGATACTGCTATTGGCTTAAAGAGGCCAGTGTTACTAGAGATACAACAATGCGAGGAAAAATATTATTTGTTGGACAGTATGTTATAGTTGGTGGGATATTATTATTGTATCTCAGTCAAAAGAACATTCCGTGACTCTTAGTCATCAAATACGTTTAAAACATTATTCTGTATTACTAAACCGCGATGAGTTACACTTGGAATAGCTGTCAGTTCATATGAACTTTGACGTATTTATATGACAATACTGTCACCGCCAAGACTATTCTAATCGCGGTTTGATAATACTAATAACACTTTGTGTTCGAGTAATAAAGTGTGTAATGGATTTTTGATAGGTTTTTCAGTTTGTCTATGTTTATTGTCTTGTATCGGAAAACCTTTCCAATTATTAATAATTTTTATTTTTTAAACTTTTACCGACACCTTTTACGTCAAATAAAATAAACGCCCAACACGTATTAAAAGTTATACAAAATTTAACTGTAAGTACCTGCAACAACTATATATGTTTCGGTGGCGTTATAGGCATGACAGCTCATTATTACTTAAGGCGTCGTTGGCGTTCAAAAAATTAATGTCGTTGTGTCCCTTTTGCTTTTCTTGTAATTATCCGCTAAAGTAAAAATTTAAAGCTCGCGTGTGACCGATCTGTACTCTCGTTCTCGCTCTAGCGTTTAATGTTTTTGAGCATCTGATAGGGACAGAGCTACATAAACATGTGATTCGGTAAATGTGGTAAGATCATAGTTGTGTTATTTTAGAAATTTTGTGTTTTTTTAGACTCTTATAATATCATTTGTTAGTGTCTAAACGTATATGTATAGAAGTACAAAATGTCGTTACCAAAGTTTAACATCACTGTTGTATACTTTATTAGAACTTACGTACAGACTATATTAGCACGTTCATCCACGTACGGTACACGACCAAATGAGAGACACGCGGGGGTTCAAAATAAACTAATTTGTCGCAAAGCTATGACACCTTTACGTAGATGGTGACGCCGCTGTCATCGTGTCTTTCATTCGGTCGCGTATAATATTTAATTATGAAGCACATAGCTAAATATTATACGTGTTATATGTATTTTTTAACACTCAATACCGAATCGTTTATGTAGCGAAATGTCCAGCGATGCAAATTGACCAAGAAGCGAAATGTCAGACGTCCTATTAGCACATTGCCCCAATAGCATAGCATCCATAACGCAGAACATCAAAACAGCAATTAGTCCGTTTAGTATAATGTCCAAACTACATATTGTCAAAAACGATCCAAATCCAAATCGCATTTAGAAAATGACAAACTGAAACAAAGTCAACTGTTGTCATTATTAAAAGATAAGAGGTATTCGTGTTTTAAGTGGATGGTTATATTATCAAGTTAGGTTTTACCTATTGAACTCAATCTCTTTACATCGCGACATGTACGTGACATTATACGTTTAGCTTTATGGGCGACATTAAGTAATTTACGTTTGGGACGATTTGAACATTGGACATTTTACATACTTAGACTTGGTATTTGGCCGTGTCTCTTCATGGACGTTATGCGAATTGGATATTTTACGATCTTTACACAGTGGAAAATTTACATAATTGGCCATGTGCTTTTTAGACCATCTATTGTCGTGTTCATTTTGATTCATAGACGATTCGGTACTGAGTGTTTCTTAAGTAAAGTATGCGAAATATACACCAGCTCAGTAAACTCAAAAAAGACGTAAAATCATCGCACGTTTGTGATATTATCAACTTATCATTTAAATTTAATGTTAGAATTTAAGTTGTATTTTGTATATTGGTTCCTAATTTTATTCGAGTTAAGTTAGGCTTCATTTAGTACCTATTTGCACTATTTGAATAATTGTAAGTGCTTGCAGAAGCTGCTTTAGGATAGTGAAAAGCGGATAAATGTGGCATCGTGCGGTAGCATACCTTTGACTAAAGGCATGGTTAAAAATCCTATACTTACTATTAAACGTGCAATATTTGTACATAATATTTGTAATCACGTTCTCGAAAATGGCTCTAACGATTTCGATGATAATTGCGGCATCGGGGTTTTTTGCGTCAAGAAATCGATCTGTCAAGTAATCATCTACGGTAAAAATCGTTTTCAATCCGAACTACGCTCGGTCTAACAGTGTTTATGAAGTACTGAACGATTAACGGCCGAACCCTATATTCAAACCGCGGATAGATAAGGCTTACTTCGGGTTGAAATTTGACATTTGCCCACGCAAAATGTGTCAAATTTTAATCCGAAGTAAGGCTATCTGTCCGCGGTTTGAATATAGGGTTCGGCCGTAAATCATTCGTCTATACAACGATACCTTTACCGGGAAGTAATAATGCTCCTAAAGTTTTTATTTACATACCCCCTTACAAGTAAACGTTGATTAAGCTTGGAATAGTTATACCATGCTTTGTCTTTATAATTATGTCATTGCGACATTTGAATTCGACACATAAGGACAAAACATGGTAAGAAATAAATAAATAACTAATTCACGTCAGCACCTCAAAAAGGGTGGTTTTGCTGTTTAAAAACAGTGAGCAAAATTCGATTTTGCTGCGAGCGTGAGACAAAGTAACTTTTTAATTTTTGTTCTATGGCCGTGATGCGGAGCACGGGCGGCTGGGGGATGTTGTTTTATTTTTACCATGTTGTTTTTTTTACCTTATGGTAGTTTATGTGACTGTCACATAATAACATCACATGAGTGTTTTAATGCCTAATTATGTACAGTTACAATCTAAATACATATATTATTATAAAAAACAAAACTAATTTTTGCGACAAGACAAATAGAACGTCATAAATGGCGGCACCCATAGTTTTTTTTAAAATTCAGAGACAAACTAGAGTCGGCCTCTACTATCATATCGTTCGATATCAAGTAACAAGCGAGATTTGTCAAAATTGTATGCAATTGACATTTCATTTCGAATAAAATGTCATCTCGAGTGATATTAGAATCGAGATCAAATAAAATTGCTTTGTTTTTCAAAGTTGTTCGAAATTTGAATGTAATATTGATATCGAATTTGATGTCATTCATTATTAAGAATTAATTACATTTTCACAAATAAGAAATGTGTCCTAACAAAACAGTTTATCATTATGCTACTGTAATTTGCGGTTTTTGAACGCATCATAGAGGGTTTATGATAATAATATGTGTGTAGATAAAGGTTATATTTTCTCGCTGCTAAGGTGAAAAATTGTATGTGCAACACAAGACCAAAGTTATTTGCGTCTCGTGTCTTTGAATCCCTCGCTGCACTCAGGATTCTAACCTAGAATCACTAGAATCCTTCGCTTGCTCGGGATTCAAAATTAACACTCGCAGCAAAAAACTAATTTGCTCTCTTGTTGCACAAATAACTATTCCAAGCTTATTCAACGTTTATTAGTAAGGGGGTTCGTGTATAATTGAAGGTTATGGTCTCAAGTTTTATTTAACTTGATTTGTTTGTGTCCGTTATTGGAATGAGATGAGCTGAAACTTGGTATACATGTGTAAACCCGATGACGATGCTGTACTATAGTATCGAAGAGCTGACCTGATGATGCAGTCGGAAGGTGGTATCGTCGATACAACCATATGGTTAATTTTCGTCACACAAAGTAAAAAAAATAAGGACTTTAAATTGAGTGTAAATGTGCAAAAACGTACAATAGGGAACTTGTATTTTATATCGATACAGTGTGTCAAAATTATTAAAATTCAGCAGCTTTCCTCGTATTTCTGTTTATAAGTGTAATAGCATTAGACACATGGTGACTATTAAAGAAATATATACTGTATTCATGCTACCTTACTATCATCTTTTTGATCAGTGGGTAGGTCACTCTTTTTAAAAAACTGTTCATTCCATAAGTATAAGTCGGGCAAAGAATAATAGTACTGACTCACATATTTTAAATCAACATTATTCGGTATTTTCCATTGTAAATAATTGCCAAGCTCGCGGGTCGGAGTAGCCGCGAGACAGCCTGTATAATTTATTGTTATGTGTGCGTGTTTCTGACAGCTCCGTCAACAGGACGGTTTCGAATATGAAGCGTAGGGAATTTATAAAGGTCCCTATGGCGGCAATAATTCGGTCAGTGGAGGATGATCCGTGTGACAGAGGCATTTCGTGGTTTTAAGCACTTATAATCACAACCAATGTGTATATAACGAGGATTCATCAATGTAGTATTTATTATAAGTCAAAGCTAGTTGTGAACGGTCACTGGGATCACCCTACATTGACTCGGCTAAAGAAAACATGATTGAAAAATTATGTCATAGATGAACGTGTTTTATCATATGCAATTATATTTATTATCCAGTTGTAAATTACATTAAATAAATTAAAATATAAAAAGAGGTTTGTATTACACCCTGAATGTTGTTATGTATGTAATACTGTGTACAGATCACTTGTAAATCACTTTGTCCAAACCGTATACAAAGTAAGAATATTTTGTGTAATAAAATGTTTTTGTAGAATTTTAACGAGTTTCAATTTAATTATATTTCTGTTAGAGAACTTTTTAAATACCTCGGTTTAAAGATATTTATTTTCTCAAAGAATTACATAAATTCACTTAAATGAGAAAACTTAAATACTAAAATTATACAATTGCGAGCGCATTACAATAACAATTTTTGTTGTCGCTTGTATAAATAAATATGAACTTAACGGGTAGAACAACAAATACCTAGGTGGGAACGCGCGGCTCGAGCGCACTATTTAGCGATAACAGAAAACACGGATATGCCATGCATAGAAGTGGCTTATAACTAGTACGTTCATATATAACTCCGTATCAAAAAAAATAAATAAAAATAATTATTAAAAATAATGTAGATGGAATAAATTACATTTTAAAGAACAGTTATCTTAAATAATATTATACTTTCATATAATTTTAATCAAAAGTATATTTGAAACCATATTTTTTAATAATATTACTAACTACTGTGAATGTCAAAACCTTGCTTAGTTAGATAATCCGTTGCACCTTTCGTTTGCTTATAGGTGAAAAACTTAAGTGAAGGACCTGTTGTATGTGGTTGTGCACAAAATTTATATGAAACTTATATCAAATTTCAAATATAGAATGTCGAACGGTCTATACAGATGTGTCACATCTACATACAACAGGGCCTCTATTCATCTGCGTTATAACGATATCGTTTTTGACCTGTTTCCGTATTGTCAACGTTTTGATAACTCTTATGTCATTTAGAATAATGGCGACTGTGACATAAACGATTCTTAAACGTGTCAAACACGATATCGTTTTAATGCACCTGAATAGGGGCCCGGGTCCTTTACTTAAGTTATTCACCTATACGTGTGTGTAAATGAGTATGTATGTATGAGTGTGTTTGAAGTTACGGTCGCTAGTATTTTATAAAAATAAGACTTGGTAGGAACCTGTGTGGCGCCCCTCAGTGCTGGAGTCCGACTCGCAACATGACGGACATTATAATAAACTGGTGACCATTATGTAAAGTTACTCATGTTTTACAAATAGATTATCTCTTATCTCTTATGTAGTCGGCTGAAGAGAACCTGCCTGCTACTAGAATGCTTCTATGGCAACCCGCACTGGGTTACTTTTCTCTGCAGCTGACTGTACAAATAGATGACAATCACGATTGGCACAAATCGCCCACAAGCGTTTTGTTCTTAATTAACTACTTTTGTGTTGGCTTTGCTAACGTTTAAATTTGGTATTGTCCCCAACTCGAGATTGCACACTTTCATTAAATCTTACCACCAATTACTTAACATAATCGTTGGGAATTGGTAAAGACCGTACCCATTCGAGGTTTGAATACGCAGCCAACGCGGTCTCGCTCCAATGATAATAACCAGTAAGGAAACAGTTACAGAATTATTTCTTAAATTAATAGCATTTGGTTACAAAAATCTATAGATCTGTTTAGGGATCGTTAAATTTCCGTTGTTTTATGGACATGGCAGCAGCCCAAGGTCGTTAACTTGGATTTTTAATAAAGGTTATCGGTAGAACATGCCTAAAAATGGCTGGCACCTACCCGACCTTTTGCAAGATAAAATAACAGTAAGTATAATAAGTACTAGGTACAGAAGGGTACTCCACGCTCCGCACCGGATTCAGTTTCTGCGGTTTGTTAGATCGCGTTCTTTCATGATCGTCACTTTTCTTAATCGCATTTCTTCATGTAGCAATTTTTTTAACCAGCGTTATGTAATGTCTGTGTTTTTCCCAATTTTATCATTGTATACGTAGGTAGGTTAGGCTAGGTTCGTTTTCATATATATCAGACCCGGAAGGCCAATACAACCCACAAATAGGAGCTCCGTCGACACAGTCAAATGAGATCTATGGAATAAGAATAAATGCGACTAATAAGATAATACATAAACGAGAACATTATAAGTAACGCTATATAAAAAGTCGCTACATGGAGAACAGCGAAAAGAAAATTTATGATTATGAAAGGACGCGATGTAAAAATGTTGAGTTATATACATGGTAGGAATTGCCAGTTATTCTGCTTCGTTTAATTATGTTTCTGTTGTCCGGTTTCGTGGCGATCACTATTTGTCGCTTGAATCGCTCTAAAGCTGGTTTTTTTTTCAAAGTAATAAATCTGTCTCAGGGCAAACTGTCGAAATCAAAGCAAAAAGTACAGAAATAGAAGTTACGGGCTACGGCTTCTGTATCAGAAGTTCTGTTTACTTTTTGAGCGGTAGATATGGCCCGCGTGGTGTGGGGCTTCTGAAAGATGAAGACGGCAAGCAGCAGAGGTCTTATTGGGATATAATCACTACATAGTATAAAAGTCGCTCCCCGCTGTCTGTCCCTATGTATGCTTAGATCTTGAAAACTACGCAACGGATTTTGATGCGGTTTTTTTTTAATACATAGAGTGATTCAAGAGGAAGGTTTATATATATAATACTTTAACCCGGAGCGAAGCGAGGGCGGGTCGTTAGTCTAATATATAAAATTCTCGTGTCACGGTGTACGTTATTGAACTCCTCTGAAACGGCTCGACCGATTTTAACAAAATTTTGAGTGTATATCGGGTAGGTCTGAGAATCGGCCAACATCTATTTTTCATACCCCTAAGTGATATAAAAAAAATTGCAGCGGGCGAAGCTGCTGGCGGGTCGCTAGTATTTTATAAAAAATATTAGAAACCTGTGTGGTGCCCCTCAGTGCTGGAGTCCGACTCGCACAGGACCGGTTTTTAGGGCTCCGTATATAGTCAAACTAGAAACCCTAAGAGTGTCGCGATGTCCGTCCGTCTGTCTGTCTGTCTGTCCGTCCACAGCTTATCTTAGAGACTCTTAGTACCTGCTAGAAAGCTGGTATTTGGCATGAATATACATATTAGTCACGCCGGCAAAGTGGTAAAATAAAAACTTGTAAAAAAAATCTTCTCCTTGAAGTTTACCGGACATGACTCAAGGAAGTCCAACAGAAGTCCATTCTCAGAGTTGATGTTGAAACTGACGCTGTGACCGTGACATTTGCAAGAGAAAAAACACCTTGGTTTTGGCTTCATTTCCTCTTCATACCTAAACAAATATCTAGGGAAGGATAGCTGGCACGAAGTTTATCTTATAGTCCCTATGCTAGAGCCCTTATAAATCTGTGGCTAGTACTTATTAGGTATATGGCTATTTTTAGTTGCCATAGAGTATTAACACATTATTTCAGATATTTTCTCCTATCATCGTGACAAACGTAGAAACGTCAGACACTCTAAAGATAGAACAATTCTGTTATACAAAAGCAGTTTCCAGATTCTTGATAGTTGTAGATCTGTGCGAATATGCCAGCGAAGCGGTTAAGCTCGTCGTCCCTGGTGGCCAACCGCGGCAGCACGCTGCACACGGGGACTATCGCGCACACCAACCGCAGTACAGAGCTCGACGTGCTCAAGGAGGAGGTGTGCATGGGCGACCACTTTCTCACCCCGGAGCAGCTTGAGGTCGTCCACCGCACCAACATCAAGGACGGTTTGTCCGAACATCTAGCGGCAGAACTCCTCAAACACCATGGTCCCAACGCTCTCAAAGAACTCAAAGGCACCAGCAAATGGAAAATCCTTCGGCATTACCTCTTCGGCTGGTTCCAGTGTGTCCTTTGGGCCGGCGCCATTCTCAACTTCGTCGCATATGCTTTTGCAGACGTCATCGAAGGCGGGGGACATTCCAGCCGGGAATACCTCTATCTGGGATGCGTCATCACCGCAACCATAATTGGTACCGGGCTCTTTGGCTTCTACCAGGAAACCAAGAATTTAGCCGCTATGAGCGGATTCGAAAAGATGATACCGCAAAGTTCATACGTCATTCGAGACGGTGTTAAAAGGAATATACCTAACCAAGATATTGTCATTGGAGATATCGTCGAGATGACTGGTGGAGAAGTGGTACCTGCCGACGTGCGGATCCTGACATGCTCAAACTTTTCAACTGATATGTCGTCGTTGACTGGAGAATCTAAGCCAATCAGGCACACGCCGGATTTTACACACGCAAACCCTCTGGAATCGAGAAATATGGCTTACTTTAGCTGTCATATCACGGAGGGCACTGCGAGAGGTGTCGTAGTAGCCACCGGGGAAATGACACAAATAGGAAAAATTGCCGGTCTCGTGACGGGGTTGGAAAAAGCTGAGACCCCTATCGCTAAAGAAATAACACATTTCATAAAAATTATTTGTGCCGTGGCATTTGGGTTCGGAATAACCTTTTTTATAATGGTATATTGTGCGCAGGGCAGCTGGGTCACTGCGCTGCAGTACATGCTGGGTATCATACTGGCCAACGTGCCCGAGGGACTGATCGTCACGCTCACCGTCTGCATGACGCTCTCAGCCGTTCAGCTAAAGAAAAAAAACTGCCTTGCTAAATCATTGCAAGCTGTGGAAACTTTAGGCTCTACATCCTGCATCTGTTCGGATAAAACAGGAACGTTGACGCAAAACCTAATGACTGTTTCTCACCTGTTCTGTAACTTCGTAATATACGATAAAAATGATCACACGATTGTGGCTGATCCTGTTTTCACTGAGCTGTGTTTGTGTGCGTGCCTCAATCTGAAGGCCGAATTCACTCACGATACCATGGATTTGCCTGTGGAAATGAGGAAAACAATAGGCGATGCCTCAGAGACTGCTATATTAAGGTACATGGAAGTGAACCGCTCGGCGATGAAAAAAAGGCACGACAACCCGAGAGTAGCCGAAATCCCATTTAGTTCAGCGTACAAATACCAAGTTACAATTCATCAATTAAATGATGACCCAGACCGTATCTATTTTTTAATTATGAAGGGTGCTCCTGAAATAGTTGTGGAATATTGTGACACCATATTGACGTTAGAGGGAATACAGGAACTCACTCCTCAGTTGAAGAGGGATCTTAAAGCAAATTTTATTAAACTGGCAAATATGGGTGAACGTGTTATCGGTTACTGTGACTTAAGGTTGCACATTGAACAATATCCTCACGGTTATGTATTCGACACGCAGGAACAAAACTTCCCGCTGGACAATTTAACTTTTGTGGGCGCCGTGTCCATGATCGATCCACCGCGCTTTGAAATCGAAAAGTCAATAGATTTGTGTAGAGAAGCGGGCATTAAGGTGGTGATGGTGACGGGTGACCACCCAGTGACGGCGCTTGCCATCTCCCGCCAGTGTGGCATCATCACACGCCCCACAGCTTACGACTACGCCTTCGAGCACCACATCGAGCCGAGTGACGTGCCCGTGCACGTTAACGCGAAATTCCACGCCGCCGTCATCACTGGCGACGAACTCCGCAAGATGTCTGTCGATGACTTAAAAAACACTATCTTAACGTTTAGAGAGATTACATTTGCGAGGACTAGCCCTCAGCAGAAATTATTCATCGTCGAAACATTTCAAGCGTTGAAATACGTCGTGGCCGTGACTGGAGATGGTGTAAATGATTCGCCAGCATTAAAGAAGGCTGACATCGGGATAGCGATGGGCATTACCGGTACCGCAGTTTCTAAACAAGCCGCTGACATGATTCTTCTGGATGATAATTTTGCTTCAATAGTGGTTGGCGTTCAGGAGGGGCGAAGAATATTTGACAACTTGAAGAAGACTATTGCTTACACTCTGACTTCGAATACGCCTGAAATGTTACCTTTCGTGTTGTACGCGTTACTGGGGATGCCGCTCCCACTCACGCTCATGCTGATCCTCGTTATTAACGTGGGCACTGATTTATTGCCGGCCATGAGTCTGGCCTACGAGACTTCAGAGGAAGACATCATGTCCCACCCCCCCCGGACACAGTCAGACCACCTGGTGAACAATGTGCTCATATTTATGGCTTATTTTCAAATCGGTCTAATCCAATTTTTCGGTGGTATGTACTCTTACTTTGTTGTTTTCGCGCAGGATGGCTTTTTCCCTTCATCTTTGATATTCATTCGCAACAAGTGGGAAAATAGAAAGGAAACAGTGCAGGATACATTAGGTCGAGTTTGGTTCTATGAAGACAGGAAGAAGGTGGAGAGACGCGCACAGACTGCGTATTTTGTAGCTACTTGTATGACGCAGATATCTGACGTAATTATCTGTAAGACACGGCGGATTTCGCTTCTGAAGAAGGGAATGAAAAACAATGTGTTGAACGTGAGCATTGCCATGGACATCGCGGCGGCTCTGATGGTGACCTACATCCCGCTGTGCCACGAGGTGTTCGGCACGATGTCGCTCCCGTGGTACGACTTGTTTCTCGCCGTGCCTTTCATGGTACTCATGATCGTCGGCGATGAGGTCCGAAGGTACATCATCAGGAACAAGCTCTCTGCCTGGGTTGAAGAGGAAACGTACTATTAAATACTTAGCACATCTTTTATTTAGGTAATGTGAGATAGGTATTGTTTTTTTTTAGTTTTAATTCCGAGAAAGAAGAAGTTAACTTTTAAGTTAAAATAAACATTATTTAGAGAATTATATTTATTTTGCGTTTTTATCGTTCTTAATCTACAATAACAAAAATCTTAGTCATGCAATGATAATAAAACATAAAACGTCTCCAAAAACCCTCTAAACGGTGTTCAATAATGCCCAGTCCATTTTAAATTGCCTACTTGATGAATACGAGTATATCTATGATATTACATTATAAAACACTTATTATTATTACATTTGTAAATTGTTAGTTGTACGCATACTAAAAACTTCTAAAATAGATATAAAAAATGAAAAATAGTCACATTACATTATTTAAATATTCTTGTGTGTTGTAAAAGCAATTGAGTATGGCGAGACAGCTTAAAACTAGAGAAAGGTTATATGATACTTTTTACTGCAAGTAGCGATGAACGACTGCTACAAGCGGCCGCGGCGAGTCGCGGGCATCAGCCCGTTAGTTTGGTAAGGTCACTAGTAGAATGACTCGGTCGCAAAATTACTGACTCGCAAAATGACCCCATCGCTTGTAGCCCACATCTTAAAATGTCTGAGTCGTAAAATGACCACATCGGTTGTAGCCTACTTCTCAAAACGTCCGAGTCGCAAAATGACCACATCGCTTGAAGCCTACTTCTCAAAATGTCTGAGTCGCAAAATGACCACTTCGTTTGCGTTACTAGGTAGGTTAGGTTCGTTAGGTAACTTCAAAGGGTTACTCTCAAAATTGCCTTTTTGCCAAAGGACCATTTCAGCTAGATGACATAAGAGTAAAATACACAGTCAGCAAAGAGTCAATTCAGCTGAATGACATGAAAGTAGAATACTCAGTCAGCAAAGTGTCAATTTAGCAGGACGTCACAGAATTGAATTGAACAAGTAGCCAAACGTTTGGAAATATAAATAGTCCGTGTGATTAGAATACCTAATTAACCGAAAGCAAAATTAGTTGATTGACATGAACATAGAAGGAGTTATTAGCAAAACGTCTGGAAATTAAAATAGTCCGTATAATTAGAATATTTAATTCGTCGAAAGCAAAATTAGTTGACTGTCATGACCACATAACGAGTGCCAGGGATTTAAATAATAGATAATAATTGGATTATGTGGAAAGGAGTTTGAAATTATCAGGTGTCATATCAACACTTGCCATTTAAAGATCCAGACGTTTTGCGAACGGGCTATTTGGCGTTCATGTCTATTTAGTAATTAAGATGTTTTGAGATACAAACGTTTCGCTACCGGGCCATTCAGCTTTTATGTCTATTAAGTAATAAAGACATTTCTAAGATAAAGACCTTTCGCTACTAGTGTATTTATAATTGTAACATTCTAAGATCCAGACGTTTTGCTAAAGATACATTTCGCGTTCATGTCTATATAGCAACAAAGACATTACACAATCCAGACGTTTGAGCTATATTGTCATTTGGCGAAAAGGGAATTTCGAGAGTAACCCACTTCAAATGCCCGAAGGGCAAATTTCCCAAGAATAGCAGCCCCGCCACGCGGGGCTGCGTCGACTTTGCTAAGACAGGCATAAAATGAAAAAAGCAATGTGGTCATTTTGCGGCTCAGTCATTTTGAGATGTGGGCTACAAGCGATGTGGTCATTTTACGACTCTGACGTTTTGAGAAGTAGGCTACAAGCGATGTGGTCATTTTACGACTCAGTCATTTTGAGATGTTGGCTACAAGCGATTTGGTCATTTTGCGATGTGGTAATGTTTCGATCTAGTCACTCTACTAGTGACCCGTTTGGTATTAGTATGAATAATATGGGAAAAGATAACTTTTAATTCGAGGTTAATACAACAAATTCCTAGTTAAAAATATTATACATTGGCGAAATCTTAGGTAACGTGTTACTCGCACAGTCGCCGTGTGATCCGTTATCGGTCGATGATTTTAACTTTACAGATGGTTACCTATTTAAGGTTTAATCTAAGCCAACTGGGACCCGTTTTTCGCCCTCATTCCACTGGGCTCCCATGCTTTCGATCCCATGGTAACGTAGTATATTTATTTTTTCTCTTGGCTCCCATAGGATAGAAGTATTTTTTTTTCCTTCTAGCTCCCACGGGATTGGAGCATTTTTTTTTTCCTTTTTGCTCCCATGTGATTGAAGTATAATATTTTTTCCATACTTACAGGAGTATGAACTTACGAGCGTTTCCTTACAATTGTTTGCGTGAGCTTACACGTTGTGCGTTTTTATGCATGCGTGTGTTCTTGTGTATGTGTGTGTGTCTGTGTGTTTTGCGGGTATGTGTGTTGGTGTGCGTCTGTGTGCATGTGTGTGTGTGTATGCTGTAAGTAGTAGTAGTAGTATCCTTTTCCAGTAGTCCCTACCAACCTATTATCCCCCCTGGTGGGTAAGAATGGTTTTTTTTTCTACTGGGAGAGATGAATGGAAATTGATTTCCGCTTATCCCTACCAAGTGGTTTTAGTTGACAAGTACAGTCAAACAAATTGATTCCTAGGTCACTGTAGAACCAAATTCCAAAAAGACTCACGTAAACAACGCTGTATTGTCCCCTGATATTTAATATTACAAGTCTAGTGAGTTTCGAGTAACAGGCCTCATTTGGCTTGGGTTGAAATTTAACCATCTGTGAATTAAATTCATCGACCGATAACATATCACATGGCGACTGTGTCAGAGTTGTCCTTGCAACACACGGTATAACGCTAGATCATACTGCATCGATAGACTCGGCAGTTTGGCACTGCCTGGTGCTTTAGGTTAACCTCCTAGCGCCCAAGGCATAGTTTTTAGGATTCCGTAGACATACTAGGAAAGGGTTCCTAAGGGGACGGACATGGCGAAACTATCAGGGTATACTTTCGCTATATCCGTCCGGCCGTCCGCAGCCTAGCGCAGATACTCTTAGTACTACAAAGCTGTAATTTGGCATGAATATGCATATTAGTCACGCCAACAAAGTGGTAGGTATAATAAAATGTAAAAAAAAATTTTTTTTACGGTACCTCCCCTACACTTAACGTGGGGATGTATTTTTTCCTCCTTTACTCTATAGTGTGGGGTGTCGTTGGATAGGTCTTTCTAAAATATTACGGGACTGTAATAACAGTTTTTCGATTAAGTAATCCGTTTATGAAATATTCAGCCTCAAAGCGCTAATTTTAGTTAGACTACAGCCAAAGCTAATAATACTAAAAATCTGAAAAAAATCCTAAATGAAAGAACATATTATAACGAATTTAAAGGAAACTATCACAACTAAGTAGACATCATTGGTTCTTGAGAAACAGACGATTAAAGTGTTTATACCTACTAAAATCATCTAAGACGGCACCAATTGAGTTTTAATAAAAAAAATGTTGTCAATTGTTGTTTTTTATGTTTGTTTGTAGTACTTAACGTATTCGGAACCCTACACTGAGTATGATCCGACATGCTCTTGCCCGGTTTTACCAATATTTTTTAGGAGATACAAAACTTAAATAAATTGAGACTCGTATCTACACCTCCTTGAGTCTAGCCGCTAATCAACTTGAAATATGTCTAGCGGTGCACAGGGCGCGGCTGATATGAATTTAAAACGCACGCACCATGTGGCCGGCCGGAATAGAGTGTGACCCACTTAGCTTGAATATGTTCCTACACAAAGTCCTTTCCGTTGCTACAGTTTCTCCTTCATTGCGACATACTAGACTGGTCAGTGGGCCTAGATTTGGTTACGGTAGATTTATCGCTTGTACTAAACAGAAATGATGTATGGGACTAACCAGTGACCCGTCGAATTGTTGGCTTACGTCATTTTGTTATTTAAATACATACTTGTTTCTTTACGTTATAAATATAAAGATATTTCGAAAAATAAAAAGCGTGTCCCTAAGTTCCAAATACCCTACTTTTTCATATTGATGAAGCTTTTACCCTGGGTTCCTATATTCAAAATATGGCTTCTCGTTAAAATTCAACACATTTTGTAGTTAATGTAAAATTTTAAAGATACGTCACATTTAAAGGAGACCTTTTGAATATAGGAACCCAGGGTTAGTGCCTTAAAGCTATGCTTAAAGTAAAAAAACTGGTATGTATTGTTTCATCGCGCTATGATATCGGTAGCTAAAGACGAAAAAAGATCTAAGTCCACGCGTCCATCCAGTCCAGTACAGTGGGTCTGGAAGGGATTACGGGTGCAGACCCACCGTACCACTGACCAAAATTAGTTTCATAAATATGAGGTAGGTTTAGGTTATGTTAGTTCTTCAGCAGGCCCGGAGGGCCAAACTACCCAGAAGTAGGAGCTAGCTGCGACAGCAGAGCTCCGTCGACTCCGTTAAATTCGATTTTAATAGTAATAATTGGTCAAAGTACCACCAGTGGTACGGCCAAGGGGTACGGTGGGTCTGGAAGGGCGATTACGACGCAGCTGCAAAGAGTGATATAGTACCTATGTAGATACGATACTTAAGTAAGTAGGTATATCAATCTCATACATAAATACATACATAACATCACGCCTCTATTCCCAAAGTGGGGTATAGGCAGAGCTACAGAATTACCAACAACTCTAAAAAGACTTAGTGATAATTCTGTTAACACATTTTGCACAATCAGGCCAAGATGTTTACCAGTGTCTCAGTGACAGGTTGCAAGCCCATCGCCTAACAGTACTGCAAGCCCTTATTCCCTTAGTCGCCTCTTACGACATCCACGGGAAGACGTGGAGTGGCACTATTCCAACCCGGTAACCACAGGACTCCCAATCAATCTCAATCTAATATAATATGACTGCGCACCCTCAATCTCGCTGGTTATCGTCGAAAATGTTAGATTATTTGTCACCAGTTTATTGGTATTTATTGTTTTCTAAAATAGCGGAAGCGTCTGTAGAAACACTCCGTATAAAGTAGATTGACGATCTTTGGCTCTATTCTACTCGATAAAACTATATAGCTTTTTTTTTGTGGCATTGATAAGGCAAACGAGCACACTGATAATAACTGAAAACTATGACCCATAGACATTCGCATTTCGCACACAAGACTGCAATCCTAAGACTGCAATTACGTTGCCAACCCTGAGGACTAAGATGGAATGCCTCTATGCTAGTTATTTCACGGGCTGTCTTATCCCCAAACCGGAACACAACAATGCGAACACTGCTGTTTGGCGGTAGGTTAATGGATAAGATGGTGGTAGCGATCCGGACGGACCCTGCACAAGGTCCTATCACGTACCACCCGCAAAATTATCGTATTGTGCTTAACTCGGCCGCCATTACTGTCAACTAAATAAGAGCTATCGTAATGTTGGCAATACGATAACGTCAAAATATACAAACCTTCTATTTTCTTAATGTACCTCGGTAAGCTTCGTTTTTCTATGAAACATGAGTGACAAATATACCGTCAGATGCGCGTGTGAGTGAGACAGCGACAGCAAGCCGAAAGACATTAAGAAAAAATATATGCGTTCGCTAACTAGCGTTTCTATTCGTTTTGTTTTTAAACTAATGGCGTCACTGGCAGGTCATACGAAAAGCCTCGTGATCTACCAGTGACGCGATTGGTTTAAAAACAAAACGAATAGAAACGCTAGTTAGCGAACGCATCTTGGCTAGGGCCTCATCTAGGTCTAGGTTTCAGGAATCTGCTGTAATCTGCTAAATAAAATAAATAATCAATAAATAAATAATTAAAAAATAACTATAACTTCTCTTCTGTTATGATTTAAATCTTATTTTTTTTTGTTTTATCTTGATCGTTTATCTTGTCCCATTAAATAAATATCTACTTACACAAGTAATAAAATAAAACTGCTGAATAAAAACAAATTCTAGTTTAACCTGCTTCCCGCGGGAAAAATAAAAACTTTATCTCTAAAAGATGTAGGTACAAACGTTCTGAATTATACAGAGTGTTATAATATTCGATTGGTTACTGTTACCAGCTTTATGATCGGAAGCGTGGCCTTCTGCGGCAGTAATTAAAGGCATTAGACGCCATTAACCGCGTCTGGCATTTATCCAGTGGACTAAATAGCGCATAGATTAGGGCTAGAAGTTACAGTTCTTATGTTATAATGCAGTACATTTTTTATTTAAGAGAACAAATTTACTAACCTAAAATGCACAACGCTTTTCTTTTCTTTATCTTAGTATATTAGTTGCAATGGTATTCTTTTTTTTGCATAGTGCGTATAGTTAATAATACCTATGACTAAATTAATTAACTTCACTCCTGGGATGCTCAAGATGCCTTAGCCAAGTTACTTTAAAAAACTAAGTTTTAAGTTACGTAATCACCATCTCTTTTCTATTATACTGGGTGAAACAGTAAAACCATATTGCCTTTGACATCTTATGCTACTTTTGTTAAGTCTTACAAAAGCGTTTAAACATTTAGATACCAAAATATGTGTAAAATTAACTCTCTATTGTTGAGAGATTAATTTGACGAATGCGGGTGTTAAGGTTTTGTATGGTAAGTAGAAGGCACACAGGTGCGTGACAACCAATCAAATTTGAATTCTCGAGACTCCAATCTCAAGCTCTGGTGCAAATCGCCATTTGACCTGGTAACGCGGCCAGTGCGATGGGTACCTTTGCGCCAGGGGCGACTAGAGGAGGACTTTTTGACTAGGCTAGCTAGCTATGTCTTAAGTTCAGAGTGTTTTGTTATTGTATTATTATTTGATTAACAATAAACACATTTTCAAACTAATATCTCAAGACTGCAGTCCTAAGACTGAGGGCCAAAAAAGGAACTAGTTAATTATCTTTGAAATGTGTCTCAGTACGGCAATAAATTCGTTGCCAATTATATACCCCGAAGGACTGAGACGGAATGCCACCATGCACCGGTGCATTTCACCGGTTATCTAACACACACAAGGGGAACACAACAAGAACACTGTTGCTTGGGGGTAGGTTTAAACATCAGATGGTGGAAGCGATCCGGACGGACTATGCACCCTTGTGCATGTATCCTTTGCAACCACCACTAAAAGGTAAGCCGCAATAAGCAGGACGCTGTTGCAGCTTAAAGATGATGCTTGCTCAAGAAGTTCAAGATAGATGCGTCGGTGGCTCTGAATGCGTTAAGGAAAACTTACCGCACCGATATGGAATTTAAACACATTGCATTGGTATCAATAATAGAGAAATCATTCCAAAAAAGTAATTTTCTTAAAAATTAGTTGACAGAAATTAATTTCTACGCCAATATGTACCTATATTCAGAAAAAAAGGGCCTTACAAATATTTCTTTCCTCGGGGTAAAAGCTAATCCCATTGTCCATTCAGGACCTCAAATATTCATTAGGTAAAACCATATTGCCTTTGACGTGATGTCTTATTTTTTTTAACTCGGCCGCCACTACTGTCTAGTAAATAAGAGCTTCGTAACATGTAAATGTAATATACCTATGTAAACTATGCCAATGCATAGTTATGCATTTACATAGTTACGCCGAAAAAGTTGGCTCTAATACTTACTTATATAGTACAGGTAAAATATTTTTATCTCTTACATTACATATGATTGTAAAGCTCTCATCATGTATTTCAATACAAGTTTGTATTGAAATAGGGCCAAATAGAAACTTGTCAGGCTTTATATGTTATAGGGC
This sequence comes from Acleris holmiana, assembly GCA_949316455.1. Taxonomy (NCBI): domain Eukaryota; kingdom Metazoa; phylum Arthropoda; class Insecta; order Lepidoptera; family Tortricidae; genus Acleris; species Acleris holmiana. The sequence continues at coordinate 5,113,494 of OX438770.1, read as the reverse complement.
GGTTTTCAAAAAAAGTGTACATCGTTAAGGACAAAATTAAGAAAATTTATCTTTTTCCATTTCGTCACGAAACTTAATGTATCTAAATGTATTAATTAATATGTAATTTTCGTGACGAAATGGAAAAGTTAAATTTTCTTAACTTTTGTCTTTTACGATGTACACTTTTTTTGGAAAACACCCACTTACCAGGGCTGAGATTCTATACGGTAAATACGATATCGCCTTCGACGTGTTTTCGTATTGTCGTCGTTTTGAAAACACGTCAAACGAAATATCTAATGAATAGAGGCCCTGTTTGCCTAGCCAAGATGCAAACGCTGCTACTTAACTTTTGTTTTCTATCGATTCGAAATGTAAGGAGTTGACATAGCGATCGACACGATCTGTCATTAGCTTAACTGATACATTTTGTTTAATTATAATAATCGCTTACGCTCGCTTATAGATCTTGACTTGGCCACTGAATAAGTAATAGTACAACACTAGGCTCTTAGCTCTTCAAGTTACTGTCAATATCAATTTCTAAAATACTAGGGATGTGATTCTCTAACGTATCGTATCACTTTTCATCTCGACGAATCAATGTTTAAGTAAGTAAGTAAGTAATTTTTATTAATTTCCCAGACAGTTTACATTACAAGATATGTAGGTTACAATGATCTCACTGGTTATCTGGATAATACAAGTAATTGTTTGGTTAAGAGTATCAATGGAGCTCACACTAGGTCGAGCCTGTGTCGTGAGCCCCGGTTGTGATTACCAAAAATGGTTAACAGCAGGTATAACGTCAAAGGATAACACAAGTATTGTAACAATAACTGCAAGGTTTAAATAAAATGATTAAAAAAATAAATAAAAAAAAATGAATGCAATAAGTTAAAAGTGGAAAGTAATAATTAAAATTTAAAATTTAAATAAAATAAAAAGATACAAAAAGATAAAAAAGAGGGAACTTCGTACGCGCGCGCGCGCGTGTGTGTGTGTGTGTGTGTGTGTGTGTGTGTGTGTGTGTGTGTGTGTGTGTGTGTGTGTGTGTGTGCGTGTGCGTGTGCGTGTGCGTGTGCGTGTGCGTGTGTGAGTGTGTGTGTGAGGGTGAAAGTCTGTGACTGAATTTGAGTGAGAGTAAGTGTTGCAGGGCGTGTTAATGCACAGGTTTTAAGACGGCTTCTGCTTCTAAGTAAGTTAGAGTGAAGAGCCATGCTTTTACCTTAGACTGCATTTCCTTCGTATTTAATTCCTGAACGCGGCATGACTTCAGGATCTGATTGTAAGTAAAAGAATGAAGGAATTGTGGAAAGTGACGAGCGAATGGTGTCCGCACTGCAACCTGAGGCACGCGGAATATTCTTTTTTTAAGCAGCAATTTATAATTAGGTGATTTTTTTATAGACGAGTGCACCATTAAGGCTACCCGAGAAATGAATAATTTCCGAACTGAGAGAGCCCTGGTTTCCAAGTGCAGTTGATAGGTAGGGTATTGATACGGCTTTCTATACATAGTTTTGAGAACTGCTCTCTGAGCCCTTTCCAGACCGAGCATCGCAGAGGAGCCAGCTCCGCCCCAGATTGAGATGCAGTAGGTCAGTATGGACTCGCATAGACCGACATAGACGAGCCTAAGAACTCGTTTATCAGCAGAATTACGCAACAGACGCATTACGTAAATAAGTTTCCTAACGCGTTGCGAGGCAGATGCTAGATGCTAGATGATGCTAGATGTTATCCGGCAAGTTTAAGTAGTCGCGTCAGAGCGCACAAACACATTTTAGCGCGTGCATTCTCAATTAGGCAGTTTTATTTATTTATTTATTACATTACATTACCGGACCTTTTCGTGGATACCCCAAGTTAATGAGATCAGCAGGAGGATGTTTGCCGCAGTGTGGTCTCTCAAGCGACTGCGCAACTTTCTTCCTCTAGCGACTAAAATTGCGCTCGCTCAAACATTACTTCTCCCTATCCTAGATTATGCGGATGTATGTTATCTTGATCTTACCGAGGAGCAACTTAACAAGCTCCAGCGTATTCAAAATCTATGTATTCGGTTCATATTTGGATTACGCAAGTATGACCATGTCTCTAGTTTTCGCTTTCAGGTCAAGTGGCTCCCTATCCGTCTTCGCCGGCACTATCATATTCTTAATCTTCTTTACGGCATCCTGTTCTTTCCAGCAACCCCCCGCTATCTCAACGAGCGTTTAGTTAAGTACTTTACTTCTGTTCGTTGTTCCCAAATTTTCATCTTAACTGTTCCTTTTTCTTCTTCCAAATTTTACGCTGGCTCTTTTACTTTACAGGCTATTAGCTTGTGGAACTCTCTTCCCTTAGAATTAATAAACTATTTTAAAAAAATCTCTTGAAAGCGCACCTGTGGGACTAGACAAGTGGCATTCGACAATCGTTAGCGATTATGCTTTCGATAGACAAATGTATGGAATTGACGTAAGCCCCCTATATAGTACCACGTGACTTACGTCAATTGTATACATTTGTCAATCGAAATATAATCGCTAACGATTGTCGAATGTAACTTGTCTAACCCCACTGTTAGGTATCTCTTCCTTAGCGAGCTTCCTTCCTTTTCGCAGTATCATATATTTATTTATGTACATTTTGTATTTATCTACTTATAGTTTTGTATGTATCTGTAGTTTATACACTCGAGAGCAAAACTTTCGGGTCACTATAATCTTTCTTCTAATATATAAAATTCTCGTGTCACGGTGTACGTTATTGAACTCCTCTGAAACGGCTCCACCGATTTTAATAAAATTTTGAGTGTATATCGGGTAGGTCTGAGAATCGGCCAACATCTATTTTCCATACTCCTAAATGACCAGAAAAAAAAATATTGCAGCGGGCGAAGCCGCTGGCGGGTCGCTAGTAAATTATAATATTTCGAAAACGAATACACCTAGCTACGTAAAATAAATTGAACCTTATAGACAATTATTTAATCCTCCTTAATTACAGGTATTAAAACTTATTGGTAATATGAAATTATGACATTAAAAAAAATATTTAAAACAAAATGATCGTTTATCAAATAAAGAACATTTCCCAGTTTCCATTTCTTATTGCTTTTTTTTCGTTCTGTCAAAAAATGCATATACAACGTGTTACAAAATAGTCCGTAAAAAAGAAATTACGAAAGTAGTGTCAACCCAGTATACTGTATACCTAAGATACTGAACTGACGTTATTTAATAAGGGGTGGCACTACTTTTGTAATTTCTTTTTTACGGATTATTTTGTAACACGTTGTATAAAAAGGGTCCCAAATGTTCAGTGGTCATTATTAATGTAATAAATATGTCAATTGCACCCGAAGAATGCACGAGAATCCTTACAATACTGGAAAACGGCCGAAGCCAGCGAGATACTGCAAGAATAGCCGGAGTGACGTTGTATTTAATGATATCATGTAATATGACATCTAATTCACTTATACCATAATTTGGTATTGCTAACCTGAATAAATCGGCTCGAAGTCTTTATTAGTTTTGATACGAAATTACACACAACACACGTTAAAATACAAAATGGTAACTCCGAATCTAGTTCATTTTTATTTTAAACGTATGCCGCGGCACACCATCGTTCAAAATGGTGGAGTTTCGCATTGGAAGTTGTTTCGTTTTTAAAGTTGGAACGTGTAGCCGCAAGTGTAGCCGTGTGGGTTGCGAAATGTGTATCAAGTGCATATCCCTTGCCCTTTATATAGCAGGCGAGCCCTGAGGTCTGCACACGTGCCATTTACCTCTCGACGTGTGCACGCGCAGACATGTTCGCTAAGGTAGGCCACATTATTAATCCCTGTTTTAATTTAGAACTATGAACATTTTCACGGCATTGTAACCGGCAACTATGGGCGTCTTACTTTAGGCAGTAAGAGTAAAACACTAATAGTTGCCGGCCACAAAGTGTCGTAAAAAGTTAATTATATTTACTACTTAGTCCTATTATATTTATACTTATACCTAAGAAAGTGTTTGAGGGGTGTCTTTTTTCACGCATCAATGAAGCAATCGAGTGACGTTAATTTTGTTCAAATACAAAAGAAGTAATAAAAAGACTTCATTTATCCCGAGAATAGACACAGTTCCCGTAGGAATGTCACTTTCTTATGTCCTCCGACTACCTACGAGTAAGTTCAATTGTCATTTTAAATAATGGCTTACACTCCTGTTATTTTAAAGACGATCCCACGGACTTATTAAGGAAATAAGTCCATGGATATCACACGCGAGGACAATTGTTCGATTAAAGAGTATTTTCTCTTGTGAACCAATTTTAATCCATTTGGACTGCTATGGCCGTCGCTATCCACCATAATATTCAGGGGCTGGTGAACCGTAAACTTTTCTGTCACCTATCTGTAAAATCATGTCTGTTGGTAGTTGTTAGTGTTGTGGTGCGGACTGGCGGCGGCGGCGGCGGCGCCGGTGTTCGCGCCGCTGGGTGGCTACGCGGCGCCCGCGCTGGCGCCAGCGTACGCGCACTCCTACGCGCCGGCGATAGCGCCCGCGTACGCGCCTGCTATCGCACCAGTCGCGCACGCCATCGCAGCGCCGGTAAGTCAAAGCCATTATGTAGGCCTAGCCAAGACGCAAACGCTGACGCTGAGGTGACATAAGCGGTCGACGTACTGTCAATCAGCTTAAGTCAATCAGATTTCCGGTTGTCGATTTTCTCGTAAGAGCAGAACCTCAGAACTTAACGTAATAATGCACCATGACTAGGCTTCATGGTCCTGTCAAATGTCCACACCTAACGCCGAGCCGTATTTTAAGAAAAGTGTTTTCGAGGATTAAAGAATACGCTGAAGTTGAGTAAATTAAGTACATTGTGTTCGTGCACGTGACCGGTCGGTGTAAAAGACGCGTTAAAACGTGACGCAACGCAATAGACGCAGTAAACGTTGCGTCAGCGTACTTTAAGCGTCGGTTTAATCGATCCTTTAATTCATGAAGTCGAGTTTCTCTACTTGACCCTTTTTCAGGAGTATCAGGGCAGTGGTCCAACTGCTCTGTCGAACTGATCAAAACTATTAGCATCACATATATGCTTAAGGTAGTTCTTCAGCAGGCCCGAAGGGCCAAATAAACCATCCAGAAAAAGAAGCTCCGTCGAGCCTTTTAATCACATATATTCAAATGGAAATTATTGATCAGGTGGACAAAGTAGTTGGACCACTGTCCCGAAAGGTTTTCAGGCAGAGACATCTTATTAAGTGCATACCTAGGTTATCTGCAATTTAAATAACTTGGATATGAATTGCTGCAGCAAATGGTTTAACCAAAATACCTACAGGTATTTTTGTTAAACCATTGGTGCGGCCTGGAAATGGGTTAATTTAACGTGATGACGCAACCGTGCAACGTCGATTTATGTTTGTGTGGTCTGTGTGATTTATGTCTTTAACTCGGGCGCTATTACAGTCAAGTACTTAAGAGCTATCATAACCTTAATACTACGATAACATGTCAAAAGCTAAATATATGGTTTTACAGAGTAGAACAGAGCCCTATTCGCGGTTTACAATCACAATAATAAAATCAAGGCATTGCAAACATGTTCCATAGGTATGTTCTTATTTTTGCTTTCTTTTGCAATAAACGAGAGGGATCGAAAAATCTAGCCCTTTCACTGTTTAGAACTTGGACGACCTAGTACATAATGGCTACCGGTCTGTAAACTATGATGATTATGATCGTGTCTATCGTATCGATGTGGATAGACGTGGATAAAACATCTGTCACTTTCTGACTAATATGCAAGTGCAAGGGAGACCGATGCTTTGTCCACCGCGATTATTTTAATTGTACTCAATAAAAATAACATTAAGTATGGTTGTTAGGTGATCCGCGCGGAGCCAGTAGACCCCAACCCGGCGTACAGCTTCTCGTACGGCGTAGCGGACCCGGCGACGGGCGACCAGAAGAGCGCGGCGGAGACACTGCAGAACGGCGTGGTGCACGGGTCCTATAGCCTGGTGGAGCCCGACGGGCACGTCCGCCGCGTCACCTACACCGCCGACAAGGTCAACGGGTTCAACGCCGTCGTGGAGCGCACCGGCGCCGCGGGCCATGGGGTAACTACATTTTGTTATTGTGCATTGTCTTAAGACGACACGTTGGCCTAGTTGGTAGCTGCCTTTAAAGCTAGCGGCCCTGGGTCGAAATCCCGGTAAGGGTACCTGCCCCATTTATGTGATGAGCACGGGCATTTGTTTTCGAGTCTTGGGTATTTGCTATGTATTGAAGTATATTTTTCTCTATATAAGTAATTGTCGTTGACTACCTTTCTTTCCCTAGGCACTACTGCGTGGCACAATTGACCATTGATTTCTATTTCAAAATCAAATTTAATAGAGTCGACGGAGCTCTGCTCACGCAGAGCTCCTATTTCTGAGTGTTTTGGCCCTCCGGGCCTGCTGAAGAACGAACATAACCTAAACCTACCTCATATTTATGATACAGATTTTGGTCAGTTGTGCCGTTTCATTGTGCCATTGGGAAGTCGCTGTTGACTATAGTACAAGCCTTAAGCTTAGTTTAGGACTAGGATTTGGAATCAGCATAAGTTCGCTACTCTTGGGAGCTGCAAGCATGTCCTGCAACCTGTCACTAATACACTAGTAAACTTGTTGGCTTGATTGTGCAAAATGTGGTTACATAATTTTCAAGAAGTCTTTTTTAGACTTGTTATCATTTCTGTAGCTCGGCCTACCCCACTCTGGGAATGAAGGCGTTAAGTATGTATGTATATAACCTTTGATATGTTGCAGGCTCCAGTAGCAGTTGCGCACGCGCCGATCGCCCTTGCGCCCGCGCCCGTGGCGGTGGCCGCGCCCGTGGCCAAGCTGACGCTACCAGGGCTCGCCCACCCCTGGGGCTAAACCCCACCCCGCGCACCGCTGAGCCTCACCCGCCCTAGTTATAGGTCTTCGACAGCTTGATAGAGTTCTAGCAAGGTTAGTCTGTGATATTCTGAGATGGTATTATTATTTTGTGTGAGCGAGCACAGAATATGGTGTGTAGTGTTTGAAATTGTTGGGTAGGTTAAAAGTATTATTGGCGGCTGTCGTTCAGCGATGCGAGACCCCCCGGACCGGATCGAACTGGATTGAACTGGATATCGTTTATTTATTTCGTACTGCTTTGACTGTTGCCTACGAACTTGATCTTGACGCGTTTACATACATGTAAATATTATTAATAGTTAATAAATAAATGCATTTTTTGCAGTAAAGTTTCTTTTTATTTATCCTCAAGACTAAAAGTTGTCAGGTGTTAATCGTTAAGTGTAAAAGTGGTATGTGGCATGTGGCTGCAGGAAAACTAGCGTCGTGGTAAAAGAAACGCGGTCAGGGTGTTGTAGAAATGCGACGCTGAGCAAACTTATGAATCATTGAAGGAAAAACCGGGTAACTGGAGTCTGTTAGGTCAATCTTACTACAGAATATTATTATAGTAAAAAAGGTGCTATCCCAAACAAAAGAGCGTTAGGGGAGGTTGAACTTTCTATTTCCTAATTTGGCATTAGAACGCGACACAGCCCATAAAAACCGGGGAGGTTTGGGCTTACTAAATAGGTAGTTAGGTTGCTTAATTATTTTAAGAAAAAACACTGATAATCTTTAAATGGGCCTAGAGCTATCTCATCATGTAAAGACATGTAAATTCCTAGAAGACTTTCCTTGGAATTACGGTAAGGTCCGTCGCTGAACTGAACTTTTTAACCATCTTCAAAAAAAGAAGGACTTTCTCAATTCGTCGGGGTTTTTATTGTCTTCACTATTTGTATGGTTAAATACGCTTAACTAATCCAATAACAATTTAGTCTTTGGTGCCCTTACGCGCGAATAGGGTAAAATGCCCAAGGCTGACATTGTACACGGTAAAAACGATATCGCCTTTGACGTGTTTCCGTATTGTCAACGTTAGATAACTCTTATGTACTTTACAGTAATAGAGGCCCAGAACTGGCCAACTCTAGATTTAATTACCTGGAACCCAGAACTACTATCTTGAGATTTTTCTAGTATTTACCAAATCGTTCGTACGCACAAAACTGATGGGCAGCAGTGAGTCACTCAGTCACATCTTCTAAAGTGGCCAGTTAATAAGGTTTTTATTATCTTCACTGTTTGTATGGTTAAATACGCTTAACTAATCCAACTTTTTTGCTGTCCTTATCAGTCATTATGAACTATGAATTTTAAAGAAGGGGACCAATAATACATACATTAGATCACGCCTTCATTCCCAGAGTGGGGTAGGCAGAGCTACAGAAAATACCAACTCTAAAAAAGACTTTTTGATAATTCTGTAACCACATTACCAATTATACTTTAACTTAAATGGGTTTATTGTGCGTTTATCCTTAAATATTCCGAGAATTATCGTTTCGTCAATATTTTTTTAGTTTTGACTTAAGAGTTTATATAGACCCTACTCACAAAACCTTCCAATTTATACTTAATGACTGTTCTTTTTTTCTTTACCTTATAAATACTCGTACCTACTTGATTTGTGTCACTGAGGTTTTTAGCGCAGTGGGTGAAGTTTCCGCTGCTAACGAGGCTTAGGCTGAGCCATTAACATTTCGTTAGGGCAAGACATATCCTCCGGCAGAATGGTAATTGAGGCACTAGTATGCTCTTTATAAGGATAGACACTAATTTTTATAGAACTCACAAAAGCGATTTTTTATAAAATAGTTACACATGTCGTGTCCTTAAATATTAGATCAACCTCATACCTAATACCTAGTGTGTTATTATGTTTCTGCATACAATATCTATGGTAAAGGTCAAATTAAGGAGGTCTGGTTGGTCGCATAAATCGAAAAATAAATCACCTTTGTAGAAAATAATCATACCCAAACAACAAAATTTACCATTCTCACAGGTATCACCAAAAATTACGTTTCTACTTTTTAAGTTAAAAATATATTGATAAATCAAAAAGACGTACTTCAAAACCCGATATTAAGGAAACGAGAGAAAACTTGGCGTTTTAGGTACAGGTCCCTTATATAACTTTACTTTGGACTAATTAGCAGTATTGAAGTCATTGATTGATTAAATTAACGAATTACTCGTTTAATTAGGCTAAATTTGCCCCGAAACGCACAAAAAAAATACGTTTAATGAATATTTACTGCCGTTTAGTAACTGAAATGTGCTGCGAAAAGGCATTCATTGATACGTTGAGCCGGAGCAAAAAGCCGTCCGGTCATGTACGGCGCCGGGCAATTACAATATTACACCAGTCGCCATGCCGCCACCTTGAAGGATCGTTGGACGTAAATTCAACACCAATTCTATATGCTTAGAAACTTAAGCTTGGGTTACGATGTACTGAATATTTCGTCTCATAAATTCGTATTAACAGGTTATCTATCCCA